>CM067217.1:1564834-2102077 GCA_034190945.1 Octodonta nipae | reverse complement strand
TTTCGAATCCACTACCACAAAATACCCAGTCGATATAGATTTTTAAATAAAACATTTTAAAAAATATATAACCGACTTCCACATATAACTAAAATTTTAACAAAATACAACTCTAGCAAATAAATAACACATTCAATGTTTGTAGGTACCTACCCAGGAGGTAAAAAATGTAAACATTAAAAGGTGCCATTCTGTACAAATTAATTACCTACCAATCTAGTATATTTTGAAGCCGGTGCCAAGCAATCTAAAATCCTTCATGCGTACTTATCTACTAATTCATCAATTAAACTCCAATAGAAGAGAAATGTTAATAAGATATCCATCTAAATTGTTTAAATGCAATTCTGCAAAAACCATTTATTTCACAATAGTTATCTTGAGAACAATTAATCGTAACATCATAAGCTACCATTTTATGGAAGATTAACGTTTATTTTTTAATACAACAAAGTTATGAAATTTTGAAAATAAGTCATTTTTTCTCGCTTTGTCCAACTTTTCTCAGCGGGAAATAGACCTATCAGGACCATTTCTCATTCAAACAACTTTCCTATAAAAAGATAAAGATATATATATTTTCTTAATACGAGCCAAAAACAAATACAATCCAATTTTTGCAGGTTTCTATTGTTTATATAATTATTTCTACGACTTGCTGTTAAAATCATGTAAGATATCACCTATGAACTATTCCTGGCATCGTTGGTTTGCTGTTGAATTTTATGTCCCCAAATGCCCTAATTTTTGCTCTATTTATTGAAGTAAAAGACAGTGTTGTCAATTTATGGAACTCTGCCATTAAAAAACCCATTAAAATAAATAGAAAAGGACCCCACCAATAACTACGACCAGAAAGCGAAAATCATAAACCATTTAACATTAAACAAAAGAAACTACTAAAGAATAAAATGAGAGATGCAATAAAACTTATGTTTAACACCACAAATAATAATGGAAAAAATATTATTTTTGTCACATCACTGTCACTTGTCATAACAATTTTTATTTAATAATTTAAAAGGTATCTATTTCTCAATTTCTCGTATTTGTTAGATTATTGATACTACTATCAGATATACTTTTAATTTTCAAAGTTCAGTGACATCTTTTCATTAAAACTTGTCTAATACAGTTTTGGCAGTAAATCACATCCTGCACCAGGTAGTGATTGAATTTAAAAACAATAAACAGGATTTTTAGAAAATGTAGGTAGATTTATTCAAAAACACTTAGATTATACGAATTTATTAATATTGTTGTTGAATCTTATGGCAAATTTTAAACTCTTGTTTTTTATATAATTTATGGTAAAAAAATTCCTTGGATAGACCAGTCGTTTTTAATTGTTTGCTTTTTGTTGACCAGTGTGACAACTTTTTACCCGGCAGATTTCAGTATAAAGTAAACGTGTACAGAAAATTACTGGAAATATTTTTATATGGTGCCCTTGAAAGGAAATTTAATAAATTGGATACTGACTTGGCTGTGTATTTTGTTTTAAGGTTAGTACAAAAATATTATTTTATACCATTAACTAGACAATAGTAAATTAACGGACAATTTTTGACTTGATATATACAGAGGGTTACAGTATTTCTTGTATAGGGGACCTTCACATTTTTCTAGGATCAGACTAATTGGATTAAACAAGGTTTATCTATATTGGGCATTTGATATTTTGATGTAGGCTAGAATACTCTTTACAATTCTATATTACAAACTGAAAGTAAATAAAAAAAATGATTGCGGAAGCCGTTACATTGTGGTACTCGATCATATTCATAATGAAAGAAAAACAGAATTAACTAGTTTTTATATCACTTTTTATTATCACTTTGCTGTGACTAGAGAAACCCCTGAAGGTATTAATTTATTACATTGAAAAAATGTTTACAACACATTCTATAGCTACTAAATAACGGTGGATAAAAGTAGGACAGCCTGAATATTGGGAAAACCCCAAAAGTATTATTTGAATACCTAGATGAGGACATTTTTTGCAACTCTACCTGTCTTTTAAGATTAAATTCAGGATAAAGGGTCGTTAATACATTAAAATGGTTTAAAACTATTTGCCTGAATAATTCTGTTAATTTTGGGAAGGAATAGCCTGTTTGTAAGCAGTGATTTGATAATCTTGAGTTTGTTTTGTTATACCTAAATGATCTAAAATGTTCATCGTAGTGAGTACATGTCATACCAATGTAAAAACTGTTGCATTCTGAACATGAAAGCCTATAAACTTCAGAATTTGGATATTTGTTAACTGTTCTGTCTTTGACATTGAATAAAAGATTACTAGTTTGTATTGTGATTTAAACGGACTTGGATGATGTGTTGGACAAAATTTTGGCAATTTTTGTGCAAACGTTTCCAAAATATGTAAGGGAGACGTATTTTGATGGCTTGTCCACAGGTATAATCCTGTAAACGTAGCCTTCCTGTAGACTGTTGTTTGGATTCTGGTCCTAGTTCTTTGACACTTTACATTATACCTTCACTACAATTCCAACCACCCATCAGCAACGAAAACTGGCATCATCAAACCTCTAATCCATAGAGCCAAAAATATCTGCAGCACACCAGAAGCCCTCAAAGAAGAACAATTTAAATATAATAAATTTTGACAGCATAGCCACTTGTGTTACTATCAAAAACTCCTAGTTTATGTAAATATTTACGTAATTTATATATGCAATTTTACACACTAAAGATCATGTTATAAACATTAAATACAAAAAAAATATCCTAAAGATCAGGTTATAAACAATTAAATACAAATAAAATATCAAAACTTACACTTTATTAACTGTCTTTTACAATTTTTTATTTAAAAATTCTAATTTATAATAACATACTGAGGCTTTTATTACATTTACTCTAAACAACATTAAAATAGATTAAAAAAGGTTGAACAATTACATACAAATAAAATTTCAACACTTAACATTTTATTAATTGTATTTCATAATTTTGATTAAAAAATTCAAATTCACAATATAATACTGAGGCTTTTCTTAAATTGACTTGTAACAACATTAAAATAGATTGAAAAACCATGACTCTATAGGTACAATACAGAAAAATGTTGTGCACTAACGAATTTACATTGTAAACAATTATATACAAATAAAATTTGAAAACAACATTTTATTAATTGTCTTTTACAATTTGATTTAAAAAATTCAAATTTACAATATAATATTGAGGTTTTATTAAATTGATTTGTAACAACATTAAAATAAATTATAAAGCATTACCCTATACAATATAAAAAACTTTGTACACTAAACGGGTCATTCCATGTCAAATCGACAAATAGTTAGACGCAACCCCCACCGGTTCGGATGTATTGTGGTGGAGAGTTTGTCTCATCATAAAACGAAGTTCTGCCAAAGGCAAAAATTAAAAAAATTTTCCTAAGAGATTTCAAAATTAAAAATTTCACTGTTTTTCCGATTTTATGATTTTAGTTATTTAATATTTCAGAAACTACTGATATTAAAAAAATACTCTGGTACATTTTTAGAAGTCACTTAGAGGTATGAGAAAAAAAATTGAAAATTATCAAAATTAAAAAATTCTGAATTTTTCAAAATCGTGGAATGTAACCATCGCTGGAAAATTCTGGCTTCAATTTTTTTTTATATTATACCTCTAACATATCTAAAGAAATTCTAAAAACTTTCAGAGGAGTGTTCTTTTTCGTTTCAAAGATATGAATTTATTAATTTTGGCAAAATAGTTTTTTCTATTTTTTCAACTTTTTTTTTTGATTATCATTATTCTACCACATGATTACCGAAATTTGAATTTTAATTATACAGGGTGATTAAAAAATGGTTGAATCGGTTATCCATAAGCAGTTGGATATATAGGGTGGTTGAAATACAGGATAAAGCAGAATTGTAGGATTACACAATGTACTTTAAAAAAGTAAGAAAAAATATATTAGGTAGTTCAAAATAACTTTAATTTACGACTGAATCTCGGTCACCCATTGTACTAGTAATAATAATCATAAGAAATAGGGCCCTCTAGTGAATTCTGGCATGGCTCTATCTATCGATATTAGTGATTTCACTGATGAGAACATAGATGGCAGAGTGTGTTATGGTTTTACATCCTATTAACATAGAAAAATATTTTGACCTCAAATTTCGGTAATCATGTGGTAGAATAATGATAATCAACAAAAACAGTTGAAAAAATAGAAAAAACTATTTTGCCAAAATTCAAAAATTCATATATGTGAAACGAAAAGAACACTCCTCTGAAAGCTTTAGAATTTCTTTAGATATGTTAGAGGTATAATATAAAAAATTTTGAGGCCAGAATTTTCCCGCGATGGTTACTTTCCACGATTTTGAATAATTCAAAATTTTTTAATTTTTATAATTTTAAAAATTTTTTTTCCTCATACCTCTAAGTGTCTTCTAAAAATGTATCACAGTTTTTTTTAATATTCAGTAGTTTCTGAAATATTAAATAACTAAACTCATACAATCGGAAAAACAGTGAAATTTTTAAATTTTGAATATCTCTTAGGAAATATTTTTTAATTTTTTCCTTTGGCAGAACTTCGTTTTATGATGAGACAAAACTCTCCACCAAATTCATCGAATCGGTGGGGGTCGCGTCCAACTATTTGTCGATTTGTCATGGAAGACCCAAACACTTACATGTGAACAGTTATATACAAATAAATTCCAAACTTAATATTTTATTAATTGTCTTTTACAATTTGATTTAAAATCAAATTCACAATATAATATTGAGGCTTTTATTAAACTGACTTGTAACAATATTAAGATACATTGAAAAAGCATGATGATTGTTTCAATCTTCACTTGAAAATTCATTTTTAGGCTTATTTAAAAACAACAACACTTGGATTAATTTTCACTTTTGTTATTTCTTGAAATTTAACATATGTTCGCCAGGTAGACCGGGACATCTGAACTAGCAGTTCAACACAATTTTCTGAGTTGTGTCTTCTGGAGTACTGACAAGTTCTATGAGGTTCTTACTATTCATGGAAACACCTAGAATTTCCTACGGGATTTTGTTGTGAAAATTAGATTTTCCAAACAAATAAAGTAGGTGCTGCCAGGATTTTCTAGGGAATAAATGAGTTTTCACTTGGAAATTGTGCGGAAAATTTTCATTTATATTCTGTTTTCCAGAAATGTCCCTAGCAGGCTTGGCTCATTTTAAGAGAAATATTTTTTGTTATTATAGTTGGCAGGACTCGGAAATCATTCAAGAATTAAACATTTTCCCTACATGTTCATATATCGATTTCGTAATGGGTTAAGGGTTGTTGAATCCATATATAAGAAAAAAATCTTAATTTCGAATAATAATACTACAATAATCAGAAATATTTATATTAAAATGACAAAAAAATTTGCATGACGCCTCCTAGGAATAAATGAGTTTTCACTTGGAAATTGTGCGGAAAATTTTCATTTATATTCTGTTTTTCCAGAAATGTCCCAGCAGGCTTTGCTCATTTTAAGAGAAATATTTTTTATTATTATAGTTGCAGGACTCGGAAAAATCATTCAAGAATTAACACTTCCCAACATGTTCATATATCAATTTCGTAATGGTGTAAGGATTAAAATCCATATATAAGAAAAAATATTAATTTCGAATAATAATAACTACAATAATCAAAAATATTTATATTAAAATGACCAAAAAAATTGTCATGATGCCTCCTAGGGAATAAATGAGTTTTCACTTGGAAAATAGTGTGGAAAATTTTCATTTATATTCTGTTTTTCCAGAAATGTCCCTAGCAGGCTTTGCTCATTTTAAGAGAAATTTTTTATTATTATAGTTGGCAGGACTCGGAAAAATCATTCAAGAATTAAACACTTTCCCAACATGTTCATATATCGATTTCGTAATGGGTGTAAGGATTGAAATCCATATATAAGAAAAAAATATTAATTTCGAATAATATTAACTACAATAATCAAAAATATTTTTATTAAAATGACAAAAGAATTGGCATGACGCCTCCTAGGGAATAAATAAGTTTTCACTTGGAAAATTGTGCGGAAAATTTTCATTTATATTCTGTTTTTCAGAAATGTCCCTAGCAGGCTTTGCTCATTTTAAGAGAAATATTTTTATTATTATAGTTGGCAGGACTCGGAAAATCATTCAAGAATTAAACATTTTCGCTACATGTTCATATATCGATTTCGTAATGGGTGTAAGGGTTGAAATCCATATATAAGAAAAAAATATTAATTTCGAATAATAATAACTACAATAATCAAAATATTTATATTAAAATGACCAAAAAAATTAGCATGACGCCTCCTAGGGAATAAATGAGTTTTCACTTGGGAAATTTTGCGGAAAATTTTCATTTATATTCTGTTTTCCAGAAATGTCCCTAGCAGGCTTGGCTCATTTTAAGAGAAATATTTTTTGTTATTATAGTTGGCAGGACTCGGAAAATCATTCAAGAATTAAACATTTTCCCTACATGTTCATATATCGATTTCGTAATGGGTGTAAGGGTTGAAATCCATATATAAGAAAAAAATATTAATTTCGAATAATAATAACTACAATAATCAAAAATATTTATTTTAAAATGACCAAAAAATTGGCATGACGCCTCCTAGGGAATAAATGAGTTTTCACTTGGGAAATTTTGCGGAAAATTTTCATTTATATTCTGTTTTTCCAGAAATGTCCCTAGCAGGCTTTGCTCATTTTAAGAGAAATATTTTTTATTATTATAGTTGGCAGGACTCGGAAAATCATTCAAGAATTAAACATTTTCCCTACATGTTGATATATCGATTTCGTAATGGGTGTAAGGTTGAAATCCATATATAAGAAAAAAATATTAATTTCGAATAATAATAACTACAATAATTAAAAATATTTATTTTAAAATGACCAAAAATTTGGCATGACGCCTCCTAGGGATAAATGAGTTTTCACTTGGAAAATAGTGCGGAAAATTTTCATTTATATTCTGTTTTTCCAGAAATGTCCCTAGCAGGCTTTGCTCATTTTAAGAGAAATATTTTTTATTATTATAGTTGGCAGGACTCGGAAAATCATTCAAGAATTAAACATTTTCCCTACATGTTGATATATCGATTTCGTAATGGGTGTAAGGGTTGAAATCCATATATAAGAAAAAAATATTAATTTCGAATAATAATAACTACAATAATCAAAAATATTTATTTTAAAATGACCAAAAATTGGCATGACGCCTCCTAGGGAATAAATGAGTTTTCACTTGGAAAATGTGCGGAAAATTTTCATTTATATTCTGTTTTCCAGAAATGTCCCTAGCAGGCTTGGCTCATTTAAGAGAAATATTTTTTGTTATTATAGTTGGCAGGACTCGGAAAATCATTCAAGAATTAAACATTTTCCCTACATGTTCATATATCGATTTCGTAATGGGTGTAAGGTTTGAAATCCATATATAAGAAAAAAATATTAATTTCGAATAATAATAACTACAATAATCAAAAATATTTATTTTAAAATGACCAAAAAATTGGCATGACGCCTCCTAGGGAATAAATGAGTTTTCACTTGGAAAATTGTGCGGAAAATTTTCATTTATATTCTGTTTTCCAGAAATGTCCCTAGCAGGCTTGGCTCATTTTAAGAGAAATATTTTTTGTTATTATAGTTGGCAGGACTCGGAAAATCATTCAAGAATTAAACATTTTCCCTACATGTTCATATATCGATTTCGTAATGGGTCTAAGGGTTGAAATCCATATATAAGAAAAAAATATTAATTTCGAATAATATTAACTACAATAATCAAAAATATTTTTATTAAAATGACCAAAAAAACTGGCATGACGCTTCCTAGGGAATAAATGAGTTCTCACTTGGAAATTGTGCGGAAAGACCCATTATAGACCAGAGCATAGCAGCGCATTCGTTTGCAAAGTTGTTTTAATTCATTTTTTTTAATGTCCAGGAGGCCTCCTTGATGATAAAAGTGTAAGATGATACTAAACAAAATTTTTAAAATCTATTTAGGGTATTTTGTTTAATATAGTTGAAATATTTGAAAAAAAAATTAACAATTATGACATTTCAATTTTTAAGGTATTTAAAATTTAAAAAATTCATAACAATTAATGGGTTAGAAATACGATGATGGGTGTGAGGACTTTTTTTCATTCGAAATGTAAAGAATATAAAAAAAATAATTAATTGCAAAAAATGCATTTTTTCTAAGCTATGTAGTTTTTTGTTGTTTAAACAATACCGTCAAAAGATATCAAGTGTCATCTTACACTTTTATAATCAAGAAGACCTTCCGAACATTTTTTTTTTTAAAATTGTGAATTAAAACTTATACTACCCTACTGTCAAAAAAATGTTCTGGGTAAAATCGATTCGAATTTTTATTAACATGGCAGTACTCAGAAAATCGTCGCAGCAACTACTTTGTTTTTGTTTGGAAAATCTATTTTCAACGGAAAATCCCCTAGGAAACTCTAGGATTCTTCCATGAATTGTAAGTACCTCATAGCACCTTCCAGTACTCTAGAAAGCAGGACTCAGTCTAAAGTCTAGCTTCATCAGAAATTTGAAATACAATGAATTATAAATTTTATTTCTTACAGAGAAATTACAGATTGGGTTATAAAATAATTAAAGTTGTCGTCTTAATTCTGGATAATTTCGGAGAAAGTAGGTCAGGTAAATTATACATTTGTGAAACATTGTTGACAACAGATCTGGATAATACAAAAAAAATCATTTTAGAGATTCAGAGAATTTTTGTTTTTGTTGATTCCAGGGATTCAAGTTTTTACTTTTGTTTCATATGTTTCGCGGTATGTGGTTTTCCTTTAATAAGTGGTCAGCAATGTAGATTTCTTTTATTTTTGATTTCCAAAAGCTTTAGTGTGTTCACGCCAGCTTGAATTTAAACCTATATACACTCGAGTTGCATTTTTTTCTGTCTTATCTTTGTTATTTTTTGTATGTCTAGATAAATTGTTGTTTGTTGCGAAGGCTGTATACATTTTGCTGTTCTGTAATAATTGGGAGATTTTGGTAAGGGCGTTCCATTGAATGTGAGAGTATGGCATAATTAAGTATGGGATTGTAGTCAGTGGGATATGTCTCTTTTAAATCACCACACTCTGTCCTGACCATCCAAAGTTCACACCACCCCATAAAACATAAACTTTCTGCTCACTGTATGTTACACAGACTCGTGACAATACCATTTAACAAAACCGACTTTGATAAGGAACTTGAAAGAATTAAACTCAACTTATTGGCAACTTATTAAACAGTTGATGGTGGAAGCCGTTACTTTGTGATAGTTTAATATCACTTTTTATTTTTCACTTCGCGTGACTAATTTCGGCAACCTCTATGCCATTCTCAAACGCATTCAAATTGTTGAATGAACTTTACAGACTCAAAAATGACAAATATATACCTTCTGAATATGAATATAAATGCAGTGAATTAAAAATTACTTTAATAAATTTTACAGTTTCTAAAGAATGATTTGCAAATGTAGAATTTGTTTTATTACCGATGTAGAAACAATTACACTCTGAACATGTAAGCTTATAAACTCCAGATTTAAGATATTTATCATTTGTTTTGTCCTTGGCATTGAATAGAGGATTACTTAGTTTGCATTGCGATTTACAACTAACTTTGATGTTATGTCTTGAGAGTAATTTAGCCATTTTCTCACTCACATTTCCAAAATATGTAAGAGAAATAAATTTTGATGGGAGGTCGGAATTATTATAAGAGGGAAAAATTAATTGCTGTACTATTTGTTGTTCTTTGCGGTAAATTAGTTTGTTAATCAGCTTCTGGTCAAATCCGTTATTATGTGCTATGCTTTTAATAGTGTCAAGTTCCTTATGTAAATTTTTATCTGAAAGTGGTAACTAATATGCTCTATGTTTTTATAGGTGAGACTAAGGTCTAGAAAGTTAATAGTAAAGTCAGTTTAGGTTTCTACAGTGAATGCAATATTGGGATGTAAACTGTTGAGATAGGAAAGGAAAGTGTTTAACTGTCTACTAGTACTAGATAGAGTTTAACATCTACAGAAAGCCCACTTTTACAGATTCCATGATCCCATACACATCCTACAGCCCCCTTTCCCACAAACTAGCTGCGTATAAATCTTTTATACATAGAGCATATTCGTTACGACTTTCAGATAAAAATTTACATAAAGAACTTGACACTATTAAAACATAGCACATAATAACGGATTTGACCAGAAACTGATTAACAAACTAATTTACCGCAAAGAACAGTAAACAGTACAGCAATTAATTTTTCGCTCTTATAATAATTCCGACCTCCCATCAAAATTTATTTCTCTTACATATTTTGGAAATGTGAGTGAGAAAATAGCTGAATTACTCTCAAGAGATGACACCAAAGTAAGTTTTAAAGCACAATCCAAACTAAGTAATGTTCTATTGAATGCCAAATACAAATTATAAATATCTTAAATCTGGAGTTTATAAGCTTATATGTTCAGAGTCTAATAGTTTCTACATCGGTATGACCTGCAGGAATTTTTCTACCCCTTACCAAGAACATTTACGTTCTTTTAGACTTAATAAAACAAAATCTACATTTGCAAATCATTCTTTAGAAACAGGTCATATTTTTCCTAAATTAACAGACACTGAGATTCTTCTCTTTCACAATTTTAAACCTTTAATTGGCCTACTAGAATCGGTAGAAATTTTTTAAAAGCATTACTAATCCTTCTTCATTCAATTTAATCCTAAACAACCAAACTGATTTGCATAAAAGCGTCATTTTTGATGTTTTTAAATAATTTCCAACATTATGTGAGATATTAGCATTTAAATAGTTTTTAATTATTATTTTCAGTAGTTATATATTTGTCAGTTACCTGTAAAATTTATTTAAGTAATTTTTATTCACTGCATTATATTCAGAAGGTATATATTTGTCATTTTTGAGCCTGTAAAGTTCATTCAAAAATTTGTATTCGTTTGAGAATGGCATAGAGTTTGCCGAAAGTAGTCACGCGAAATGAAAAATAAAAAGTTATATTAAACAAAGTTAATTTTTCTTCATTAACTTATTAAACAGAAAATTAAGAAAATCGCTATAAAAGAAATATATCCCACTGACCCCAATCCCATACCTAAATTATACCATATTCTCACATTCAATGGAACTCCCTAACAAAAAATCTTCAAATTTTTACGGAGCAACATATATAGAGCCTTCATAACAAACAACGATTTGTTGGTCTGAAGCTGGTACACAATGTAACTCGTTCCTAGAAGTTTCTTTGGACTTCCATGGTTCTGAAACAACGTTTCAGTAGCTTTGCTATCGTCAACAGGTGAATGATCATTCACCTGATGATGACAGAAGATCCAAAGCTATTGAAACGTTGCCAGATCAATCATTTCAAGACGATGGAAGTTCAAGAAAAGTTCGAGAAACAACAATTTATCTAGACATAAAAAATAGCAAAGATAAGACTGACAAAAATTCTAACTCGGGTGTCTATAGGTTGAACTTCTATATTGGTCACACTGGAAGATCTTTCAATTCAAGAGGGTGCGAACATACTAACGCTTTTGAAAATCAACAACACAATAAATCTACATTTGCTGACCACTTATTAAGGAAAACATCTCTTAAATGATCAAACTGATAGCAATTCATTTCCCTTACTTAATCTCAATATCCAGTTCTAAATGATATTATATTATGAGAACGGAGGTTTTCGAGGCCAGAGTCATAGCTGATTCTCCTTTTTCCGGATTTGGACCCTGTCATTTTTCAAATTAGTTTATTTATATACCTAAACCGGGATATAAACAAAGTTTTCCGACGTTTCGCCCCCACTTGTAAGGGGCTTTTTCAAGGCTGTGACAAAAACAAAACAAATGTTACTTACCTTGCGGCTACTCCATTCATTTCATCTTTTCTCACGAACACTTCAAAACTTCACTTTTTATTTAACTTGTCACAATGATGTACAAATTCTAAATGAGTAATAGGTACGAAGAAATAATAATTGGCCCCCCGAAATTTCCAGGTAAAAAAAGAGTAGGAGACACTTAAAGGGATTATTTTATGATATTGATGATGAAATTCCGTATAAGTTCCTGGAATTTTATTAGTGGATAATGTAAGTGATTTATTTTGTAGAAATGTTGACACAAGATTGCCAGATGGATGACAGTCCAAAACCTTTGTCTCGGTTGAAATTCTTAGGATTTTTGGCGATTTCAACGGCTTCACGGAATTTTCTGGTGAAATAATACGAAGATTTGGTCACGACAGAGGAGCTGTCGATGAGGATTTGGTGGCCCCTTTCGTGATGATGTTCAGCTACAGCAGAGTTTGAAAGCAGGCCCGTTTTCAAACAACGTTTGTGCTAACTCCGACGAGTGTTTATAGATCGACCTGTTTCACCGATGTATACTGCCCCACAAGTGCATGGAATGGAATAAACACCTTTAGATGTAAGAGGATTTGGTTATCCTTTGGAGTGGGTAACATATGTGAAATTTTGGAAGAAAAATTCCGTGACACCGTTGAAATAGCCAAAAATCCCAAGAATTTCAACCGAGACAAAGGTTTTGAACTTTCGTCCATCTGGCAATCTTGCGTCAACATTTCCACAAAATAAATCACTTACATTATCCACTAATAAAATTCCAGGAACGTATACGAAATTTCATCAATATCATAAAATAATCCCTTTAAGTGCCTCCTACCCTTCTTTTACCTGAAAATTTCGGGGGCCAATTATTATTTCTTCGTACCTATTACTCATTTAGAATTTGTCCATCATTGTGACAAGTTGAATAAAAGTGAAGTTTTGAAGTGTTCGTGAGAAAAAATGAAATTAATGCAGTAGCCGCAAGGTAAGTAACATTTGTTTTGTTTTTTGTCTCAGCCTTGAAAAAGCCTACACCCTGCCCACTACCTCGGAACTTCCCCAGAATTAAGACGACACCTTTAATTATTTTATTACACTATTTGTAATTTCTTTGTAAGAAACATAAATTTAGCATTCATTGTATTTCCAATTTCTGATGAAGCCGAACTTGACGAAACATATGTCGAATTAAAAGAAATAAAAAAGTGAAAATTTAACGAATTGTTTGTTAATGAAAATGCTGTGGAACCTTTGGAACCCTTATTTAAACACTCAGCTCCGTTTAAACAACTCTAAGTTGTCATCATCAAGGCCTAAACCAAACTAAATCTAAATTACAATTTTCTCTAATTTATACCTAACAGGAAACTATTAGCAACTTAACGTAATCAGTACAAAGGGTACATCCCAAGTACCTGAATTCTAAATAAGGGAGATCGGAATTATAAGTTCAACCCCTCCTGCCTTTTAGCGTATGAAATGTTATATGAGGTACTTACTATTCACGGATTTTCCTGTGAGAATTAGATTTTCCAAAACAAAAGAAGTAGGTACTACTAACAATTTACTAAAAAAAAATTTTAACACGAGGGTAGTAATGAAAACGTTGAAATCGATATATACACATGCAAGAAAGATTATTAAGTTTGAATGATTTCCTGCCAACTAAACTAATAAAGCATATTTTATTGAAATGATCAAAAAAAACTTGGCATGGCTCTATTCCCTAGGAAGAGTGACTTTTCACTTGGAAAATTGTGTGGGAAATTTTCATCTTTATTCAGTTTTTCCCAAATAATTTGACTACTACCAGTGATGCCAAGACCATTCCATCTGCTAATTCTACACAATTTGCTATTTCAGCAAACTCAAAACTATCCCTTATATAGTATCTGTTATTTTTATTGCATGATATTGCTAGGATTTTGGTGATAAACTCAGCTATGTTGATTAGAGGACTTGCTATACCTGAAACTACAGGCCTTAAGGGATACCCGTCTTTATGAACTTTTGGATTCCCATATATCCTTGGACATGTTGAATTGTAGCTTTTCATATCTTTTGCTTTTTTGTGCTCTATGATATTCCATTGTTCTAATTTGAACTTAATTTAAGTTCATCTTTCACTAGGAAATTAGAAAATTTTAATATGAGAATTAATTCACTGGTTAGAAATAGAACACACTAATTTGAAAATCCACCAGATCCAAAAGATAATGCTCAATGACATGCAGCAACTGAATTTGAAACAAAAAACAAAAGTTTTCTTACAAGAAGAAATTCCAATTTTTTTAGCCATTTTTTTGTTGATCATTTTAAGATAAAAAATTTTGATTATTATAGTTGGCAGTACTCAGAAAATCGTCGCAGTACTTTTTTGTTTAGAAAATCTAATTTTCACAGGAAAATCCCCCAGAAAACTCTAGGATTGATAGTAAGAACCTCTTAGAACCTTTCAGTATTTCAGAAAACAGGACTCAGAAATTCATGGTTTAACTTCTAATTCAGATCTCTGGATCTATCGGTACCCGCAGAACATATGGTCCATTTGAAATACGGAAGATCGGATAAATCTAGTACTGCACATCACATTTTAAAACATAATCACTCCGTAGCTTCAACTTCTTTAAAATAGTTAAACAAGTAAATAATTTTAAGGACTGGACTCTTACGAAAGCATAATGATTTATGAAAATAATAAACTAATGAATTCGAACAAGGAGCCTATCACATACAGCTACATACATTGTATAGTTTACTTCATAAGAATCCATAAAATAGGTATTAAAAATGTCATTACTTTATAATGTAGGGTAAAATATGTAGATAATGAAGGATTATCCTAATTTACATAATTTCATTATACAAAATCTTTGCATTATCTGAGAAATCTGTTATTTAGAATACAGGTACTTGGGACTTACCATTTGTACTTATTACTGTAAGTTGCTAATAGTTTATTGGTAGGTATAGGTAAATTAGAGAAAACTGTAATTTAGATTTATTTTGGTTTACTCCTTGATGATGACAACTTAGAGTTGTTGAAACGGCTTTGAGTCTTTAAAACAAAGATTTAGTCTTAGGGTGCAAAACTGTGTTTTTACAAGTGTTTGTTGTTTTTAAGTAATCTGAAAAATGATTTTTCGTCAGGTGAAGACTGAAACAATCATCTATATAATTTGTGACACCATTAAAATGGACTAAAAAGCATGACTTTATGCAATACAAAAAAAAATTGAAAGTTTGAAATAAACAATCACTACATTCAGTGAAAACTCTGTATGTTACAAAAACCTGACGTTTCGAGGTCTACATATAATTACATTGTCATATCATATGATTATTAAGAGTTACAAATTAAACATAGACATTGAATCGTTTTGTTTTTTAAAATATACAGTGTTTTCTTTCATAATAAAGATACATAAACCAATTATATACAATTTACACAGAAATCCTGCTTATGTAACTCTTTCCATGGGAAGAAATATCATCTGGAAAGGTCGTCTGTTGGTCCTTGTATGTACAGGCTTCTATTTCCAGAGATGTAGCCGCAGTTGTTCGTTCTTCCATATTACTAAATTGGGTGTTTATTAGTATTTGGATTAAAAACACCTCAAAGTTATTGTTGCGTTTTTCACCCTTCTACATAACTTCTGCCTGTGGTTAGTTTGAAGTACCAGCTGTGCTTTGTATTTCTTTTTGCCTCTGAATTTCTTTGAACGGCTTGAAGTTAGTGGAAGCATTGGTAGCTGTCATGTAAAACATGAATAATTGGAATAACTGGTGGTGGTTGGTTTCATCTTCCCTTAAAGTTATCCTCTCTCCAATGATGATGATCTATCTTGATCCAGTGGTATCTTCGGGTTTACACTTCATAAGCCTTACATAAAATGGACATAAAACAACTGAATGTGGACGGATATGGGGCAGGAAATATCCCCGATGTCCTTGTTGACAAAATAAATTTGTAACCCAAAACAACTTACTCCGAAATTTCAGTCAAACGACGATAACCTGTCCGACAAATGTTGCAACATTAGCTCACCCTCAATCAAAGATCCCATCAGGGATATGTGGCGTTGCATTGGAACCATGCCACAAGCGCCTAGAGATCAGGAAAGCTTCACATTGCTTCTCTGAAGGACGAGGATCTGCATCGCCCTTTTGAAACTTCAGAAAGCCATTCTGAGTATACAAATTTATAACATCAACTACGGAACGTGGACTATTGGCAATTAAAATCACCTTGTTAGTGGAAAATAACAAGATTCTTATGCTTCCATAAAAAACTGCAGTCACTAGTTTGACAGGAAAATGCGGGCTTCGACTAGCACAAACCCCGTAGACCCCCTCCTTGGGATATGTGGCGTTGAATTGGAACTATGCCACAAGCGCCGGTGAGGTCTGAGAAGTGTCCCCTCACACTTCTGCCCAACGCAGTGAAGAGTTCTCATTAGGACGCATATAGGAAGTGGAAATTTTAACTGCGCTTAATCCATGGGACTCTAGCTTTTTTGGAAAAAGCTAATGGAGCGCAGCAAAAGCATTCAATGGGTGATTGGGATGAAAAAACCCACTGAAAAAGCCTATGGAGATTCCTGGCAAAACCATCATCACCGATTTGTCAAAGCATGTAGCTTCAGCTTACTCAGACCTCGTAGACCCCCTCCTTGGGATATATGGCGTTGAGTTGGAACTATGCCACAAGCACCTTAAGATTGAGAAGCTTTTTGATACAACTCAGACAAAAGTGGCTCTGAATTGTTCGCTTTGGAATTCCAAATTAAAAGAGAGAAAGAACGGAAAAATATTTTCCGTTGTCCACATTCTATTGAAATGAAATTGAAACTTAATGGGATTAGACACCTTCAATGTAGTACGTCTGTTGGTTGAAAAAATACTACAGGAATTTTCCACATTAAAGGAATAGATAATAACTGAAACAGTTAATTCTCCATAATGAATATGGAAGTAAAAATCCTAACTGAAAAGCATCTACTGCCATTTAGAGTAGGACTTATAGTGTATTAAGGTAGCTGCTGTTTCTTCAGTTCTGAAAATAAATTTTACATATAAAGTATGTAACTTTATGAAATTTTACTGTGTCATAGAAACGAGGATACCGAGTATTTACAAAATAATCAGAAAAACTCAAAATTGCGAACTGTATGTTTAGTACTTGAATACTACATGTTTAGCTTCTCGATAAAATAATTTTTGGAAATGTGATTCATAAAAATACGTTTACATTAGAAATTAAAACTTTTAACTAAAATGAAAAAAAAATAACATAAAAAAACTGTAATATAATATAAAGGTTATGTAGGTTTTGTGATATTCTAAATAATTTTAAAAAGGTCAATAGTGCATTAGAACTTCTAGAGGCCTAAGGGTTAAATACCTAAACGAAACTCAATGTTTACATATAGTGAAGATTTAAAATTCAAAGGCTAACTTACCTGAATTCTTCAAGAAAAAGCACCTATTTTCCAGGGTTACTGCCTCGATGTTCTCTAAAAATTTCCTTCAGCGTTCTGAAACAAATGAGAAAAAATACTGTTTTCAAACTGCTTTCGCAAATTTTATTTTGATATGTAAATACATAGAATAATTCAAAACCGCAATATAACAATATTTTATAACTGTTACAAAATATTCCATAATAAACTTCCTCCAATGCTGCATTATCGAATAAAATGCTTTCAAAATTAGTGTAAATGTTTCAAACCAATCAAACAATAATAAACAACAGTTTGGTGAAAGTGAAGATTGTTTTAGAAGAATGAAAAAGGTCATATCAAAAAACAACAAGCAATTCAACCAATAATAGAACAATTCGTTGAAACGAAATAAAATTCGAAAAGGAAAACAAATTTATTTCCAATTTATTTAAATAGGAGATCAAAAACACAATTTATTTAAATAGGAGATCAAAAACACTAAAATTAAGAGCTGCCCTTTTGGGAGACTCATCCTAAACAGTATTTTCATGGTAATGGAAAAAAATTAAGTTTTTTTGGGCCATTCTAACAACAGATCAATTCTTTTAAAAACTGAAAGCACATATTTCTAAAAGTGCGGTTTTTAGATGTTTCAAAACTTTACTTCAAAAGCTGTATTTTTTGCTTGAATTAGAGTCTTATACTACTAATTACTAAGTAAAAATCCTAACTGAAAAGCAACTACTGTCCACTTAGAGTACAGACTATAGTGTAATAAGGTAGCTGCTGTTTCTTAAGTTCTGAAAATAAAATTTACATATAAAATATGTAATTTTATGAAATTTTACTGTTACATAGAAACTAGGATACCCAGGATTTACAAAATAATCAGAAAAACTCAAAATTGCGAACTGTATGTTTAGTACTTGAATACTATATGTTTAGCTTCTCGATAAAATAATTTTTGGAAATGTGATTCATAAAAATACGTTTAAATTAGAAATTAAAACTTTTAACTAAAATGAAAAAAAATAACATAAAAAACTGTAATATAATATAAAGGTTATGTAAGTTTTGTGATATTCTAAATAATTTTAAAAAGGTCAATAGTGCATTTGAACTTCTAGAAGCCTGAGTGTTAAATACCTAAACAAAGACTCAATGTTTACAAATTGTGAAGATTTAAAATTCAAGGGCTAACTTACCTGAATTCTTCAAGAAAAAGCACCTATTTTCCAGAGTTACTGCCTCGATGTTCTCTAAAAATTTCCTTCAGCGTTCTGAAACAAATGAGAAAAAATACTGCTTTCAAACTGCTTTCGCAAATTTTATTTTGATATGTAAAGACATAGAATAATTCAAAACCGCAATACAACAATATTTTATAAGTGTTACAAAATATTCCATAATAAACTTCCTCCAATGCTGCATTATCGAATAAAATGCTTTCAAAATTAGTGTAAATGTTTCAAACCAATCAAACAATAATAAACAACAGTTTGGTGTGAAAGTGAAGATTGTTTCAGAAGAATGAAAAAGGTCATATCAAAAAAACAACAAGCAATTCAACCAATAATACAACAATTCGTTGAAACGAAATAAAATTAAAAAAAAAACAAAATTATTTCCAATTTATTTAAATAGGAGATCAAAAACACAATTCATTTAAACAGGAGATCAAAAACACTAAAACTAAGAGCTGACCTTTTGGCAAGCTCATCTTAAACAGTATTTTTTGGGCCATTCTAACAACAAATCAATTCTTTTAAAACACTGAAAGCACATATTTGTAAAAAACGCGGTTTTTAGGTGTTTCAAAACTTTACTTCAAAAGCTGTATTTTTTGCTTGAATTAGAGTCTTATACTACTAATTTCAAAATCAACTATCGGCACATACATTTGAATATAACCACTGATATTTATTTTTATTATTGATATTATACTGATCGAAAAAACGATATAAGCCCAAGGCAAACCACTCAACTAAAATAATAGTAGGAAAAGAATGACCCATTTTTCATGAAGTGTTTGGTTAAGGCAAACAGTTTACATAGTGGTGTAGGTAGGATAGATGAGTAGGTTGTCAACTGTTTAACTAACGCAGGTTAGGTTAACCTAACCTGCTTGAGGAGGTCCTGGGCATATAAAAAACGTGTAAACAAATTTTTGCGAAACAAAGTGTTTTAATCAGGGGCCAACAAAAACTATTCGACTATTTAGCTGTCTTAGAGTATATAACAAATAAGGCAGACACTTTTGGGTAGGTTAATATCTAACCATAGTACCTCAAAGTTGCAGCGTTTAAGTTAAAATAAAAAGTGATAGACTCAAGCCGATATTTTAATAGGGGCTTTGTTGTATATTTTTAATATTAAATAAATAAAATAAATAAATAAATAAATTTATTCAATACGTAGCCACAGAATGGATGTACACTTCAATGCACAATAAACAGTTTAATTTTACAGATTAAAATATTTTAATGATTATTACATGCTATAGTTTTCTCTAAATTGTATCTATGATGGAACAGAATCTAATATGTCTTCCAGAAATTCATTTATTGAATAATAACATTTTTTTAATAGAAGGTCTTTAACATATAATTTGAATGTACGAGGATGAATTAAATATGAACCGGACTTTTCTGTTTCTCGCCCTGTAAGTAATTCGAGTGGCGTGACGTCTCGATATATGTTAGGTAGGAATGTTAAGAAGAGGGGAGTTCGTCGGTTTGGCGAGGCGTAGTCGATGCGCTGTTAGTAACATCATGTCAGAGCAAGAGGTCTGTTGCGCAACGTGTTGTTATCAAATTTTTGGCGCGGGAGGGCGTTAGACCGTCTGAAATTTTGCGTCGACTATCTGCACAGTTCGGCAATGAAACATTTTCAAGGACCCAAGTGTACGACTGGCACAAAAAGTTTTCAGATGGCCGAGAGACAGTGGAAAATGAGCCTCATGCACGCCGTCCCACGACAAGCATCAATGAGGCGAATATCTACGCAGTTCGTGAGCTGATTGAAGGCGTACTGCTGATCGATTTTCTGCACGAACACCGTACAATTAATGCTGAGTATTACTGCGAACTACTCCAACAAGTCAAACTTGCCTATCGGCAAAAGAGGCGGGATATGTCTATCCGAAGTGTGATTCTGTTGCATGACAACGCTCGACCACATACAGCTGCATTGACTCAAGGAAAATTGAACAAAATGTATTGGGAAACCCTTGAACACCCGCCTTATAGTCCTGATTTGTCGCCATGTGACTACCACATGTTTGGGCCACTTAAAGAAGAACTGGGAGGCCACCACTTTGAGGACAACGAAGGTGTAGAAACGTTTGTGCGCAATTGGTTATCGACACGACCAGTTTCATTCTTTGAGAAAGGTATTAAAAAACTTCCGATTCGGTGGGAAAAATGTATACATAAGAGAGGAGACTATGTAGAAAAATAATATGTATTAAAATTTGTATTGATCGTACCAATAAAGTTTTTAAAACAAAAGTCCGGTTCATATTTAATTCACCCTCGTATTATATGTTAGGCTTTTTACATTTTGTGGTAACTTGTTGAAAAGTTTTCTTCCTATGTACATGGGTGATCTTTCGTATTTCCTTGTACTGTGACTTTCTAGACAAAGATCGTTGGCACTTCGAGTAGAATAGGAATGAAAATTTGAATTAGCAGGGTAATTCTCAATATTTTGTTTAATAAACAACAATGTTTTCAAGATATAGATGCAGGGTAGTGGCAATATTTTGTTTTTAATGAAACATGGTTTGCAGCTCTCTCTCTCTCTCTAAAATTCAATCCAAAAATAAGGCTTATAATCCTTTTTTGATTTGTGAAAACTCTGTGATGATCAATACAGTTGCCCCAGAGAATAATATTAAAGTTCAAGTGACAGTATGCCAGTGAATAATATAGGGATATTAGAATTGATTTTGTGAAGGTGCTTTTTATCCTTGCAATTGCAAAATAGCAAAAACTTAATTTATTACATAATCGCTCAACATGAGTATCCCATTTTTGAATTTGACAGATTCAAAAACTTCTACTCCCTCAATCATAACTTTTGATTTTTGGTTGCAGCTACGAAAATTTATATATTTAGTTTTTTCAACGTTCAAAATAAGGTGGTTTCTGGCGCACCAGTTATGAAACGCTTCAATGGTGGTATTGACTTTATTTCTTAGATAATCTGAGTTCTGTGATGATACGATAATTGTTGTATCGTCGGCAAACATAACAACAGTACCTTGTTTAATATGAGCAGGATTTCATTTAGGAGGATCATAAATAATAGGGGACCTAAGACCGATCCTTGAGGGATCCCTAGGTCAATATTGGTGACGTCTGAATATTCGTTTTCTATCTTAACACAAAAACTTCGGTTTTCTAAGTACGATTGTATTAGCTCCAGAAATGTACCACGAAATCCATACAGATATAATTTTTCTAGGAGGAATGTATGATGATTCAAACTGTCAAATGCTCGCGATAGATCAAAAAAGAGTCCAGAAAGTCAGACACTTGTGACTGGGTTTAATAGTTAGCAAATAACTAAATAAATATTATCTGGACAGATACGCTACAGAGCACTATGGGTCAAATGGCATTTTTTAATGGAAACCTAATATTTTGGGCACACATAGAGATAAGGATTTTTTTTTTAACTTGAATCTTAGGTAATGTAGTTTAAGGGGAAATTATTTAGAATGTTATCATCCACTATTATAGGAATGGAAATGAGGGTTGAAATGGTACACATTTCAAAATTCAATTTTTTAGGGTTCTGTATATTTATACAATATACGAATACCCTTATAATATCACTCCGGATTTCTGCCTCTGTCACATCACAGCAATTTTCGCCTAAACTACTGGACGGAAGAGGTGGAAATTTGGTATCAATGTATAAGTTTGGTGACCCGATCAGGAGTACATATCGTAAAAGAAGAAATTTTGATTTTAGCGGTACTTCTGGGGGGAAAAACTAAAAAAATCGACCGTTCCCCCCTTGATTTCCGAAATTACTGAGCCTAAAATTTTGAAAAAAATTGGAATTATACAACTTTGCCCGAACTTTAAAGGAAAAATAAGGAGAAACCATTAATATTAATTTCGGGGGGCAATTATAGAATTTAATTAAAATTTAAAATATATTTTTATTCAAACGCATCATGTAATACATCAAATGAAAGGTCCCATTCTGAGGAACACAAATATATTTTTTTCATATTTAAAAAAATAGTTAAAAAGATATTATCTAAAATATAGCAAAATTTATCCATCCCCCCCCCCCACCTTATCACCGAAACTATAAAACGTAAAGTTTTGAAAAAAATTAGAGGTATAGGGTCTGACCTGAAGGTTACTGGAAAAATAAGGAAAAACGTCTAATTTCAATTTTGGGGGCAAATTACAGAATTAATGGAAAATATAACATTTAAATATTTTATAACGCATCATTTTATATATCGAATGAAAAAGCTCATTAGGACGAAAACAAATATATTTTTTTCACAATTTTCAAATATATTAATTAAAAGATATTAACTAAAATATAAAAAAAAAATTATTCATCCCCCCTTATCTCCGAAACCATAAGCTGGAAAATTTTGAAAAAAATGGAGGTAAACCCCTAATATTCATTTTGGGAGGCATATTAAAGAATTAAATGGAAAATAAAAAATTATAATTGTTTCTAACGGGTTATGTAATATATTAAATCACAGGGCTCATTATGACGATTACAAATATATTTTTTTTAATTTTTTTAAAATGAATACCTATTTTAAAATATATTAAAAAAATATTTAAGAAAATACCCATTCCGCCGTTATTCCCCTAACTATAAGACCTATTTTATTTTGTTTACAGGAAAAATAAGAAGAAATCCCTAATATTAATATTGAAGGCCAAATTATAGAATTAAACGGAAATTAAAAAATATTTTTAACGCATCACGCAATACATCAAATGAAAGGGCTCATTATGAGGAATACAAATATATATTTTTCATATTTTTAAAATTAATTGTTTACAAGATATTAACATAAAGATATAAAAAAAATTCATTTCTCGCTTTATTTCCGAAACCATACTACCTAAAATTTTGAAAATAATTAGGGGTACTGGGGCTCACTTGAAATTTATAAGAAAAATTATTAGAAAACCCCCATAGTAATTTTAGGGACAAATTATACAATTAAATGGAAAATGAAAATTCAATTTTCAAACGCATCATATCAGATAAAAGGCTCATTATGTGAATTACAAATATATCATATTTTTAAATCATTTGTATAAAAGATATTAACAAAAATATTAAACATCGACTTAATTCCCACATTAGAAACTACACTATTTAAATTTTGAGATATATATTTTATTTGTATTTAGAAATAATTTGAATAATATATTTAATAATTTATAATTTAAAACTTGACCTATTTAGCCCTATATCTTCCAACCTATAGAGTCTCAAAATTGAGACAGTAGATTATAAAAGGCTTCCCTGAAAGTTTATTAGTAAAATAAAACTCTAATGTTAATTTTTGGGACCAAATTAGAAAATTAAATACATTATTATTCTTATAAAAATCAAGTGAATCCAGAAGCAGATAAAATAAAAAGTCTATGTGTGGAAAATCAGATTGTATATTATTTATGAATTTAAAACGTTTACTTTAAAAGATATTAGGGTAAATATAAGATAATCCACTCATTCCCTGCTTGTCTGAAACTGGAATATTAGAATCGTGAAGGTGGTACGGAACCCTTAGTATGCGAGTCCAACTCGCACTTGACCAAATTATTTTAATTTTGTCTATTGTGAAATGAGTTATAAGTTGTTCGGGATATTTATTATTAAATATTGCACATACCTCAGGTTGAGCCCACATCTTATCCACACCAACAAATAATATAAAAAATTCTATCCATTGTTTTATATATAAACGCATTTTATTTGTACGTGAACAAGCAAATTTATACTAATTTAAGTGATAATAGTTTCAAAACTGTCCCTGTCATTAGTGATTGTTAGATATAGCCTACTGAATAATAAACATTGTTTTATATTTGACAACTTTTTACAATATTGTTTGGAAAATTATATTTTGATTTTATTGTACCTTTAACAATTTAAAATTTGTTGTAATCGCCTCAAAATGTGTACTCCTAATTAATTTAAATATATAGTGTATTCTACTTTTAAAAAATGACCGATGACGTGTTTACTCTGTATATTTCACTATAATGTAAATTTACATTCAACTAAAATCAAAATTTTAACTATCTCAAGATTTTTCCTGAAAATTCTATAGTTAAAAATTCATTTATTCCAAAGTTTATGTAAATAGTGTACAACAAATTTAATAATATAAATACCTGAGTAAGAATTTGTTGATAAATTCTTGTATTTTTCCTTTAAACTTGTGAAGTTCGAATAACATTAGTGATGATGGCTTTTTTGTAGCACGCACGTTAAACAGTATAACCACACAATTGTATTTTAAAATACGGTATTAACGAATTTTTAACGAGTTTTGACATTTTTGAAAAGAAGTTTCGGAAAATGCATTAACCTTGCCCACATTTTTCTTTTC
The DNA here is from genome assembly GCA_034190945.1 of Octodonta nipae. Classification (NCBI taxonomy): domain Eukaryota; kingdom Metazoa; phylum Arthropoda; class Insecta; order Coleoptera; family Chrysomelidae; genus Octodonta; species Octodonta nipae. The sequence goes on along the minus strand of CM067217.1, from coordinate 2,077,062 downwards.
ACAAATCACACAAGAAACACATTCAGTTTTGATGGGATAATTATATTATATTAAACAAAACCTTGATCACAAGAACAAAGCGTTTAGATATTAACTTGTACTCACTGCAATATTTTGTGATAACAACATATTCTGTACTGCCGGTACAGCAATTTTATCTGTTACTACCCGTAGCGCATCTCTCTCTACGCCGGTAATTTTACTTTTTTGTTTGCCAACTACTAAACCGCAAAAAAAGTTTGTGACACATACTGAGTATTATAAAATATATACAACAAAGCATCTATTGAAATTTAAGCGCAAATCAATCTGTACTTATTTTAATTTTAAAAATGTAACTTTAAGTTAGTATTGTTGGATATTATACTAATGTTTCTTAAAATGATATATGTACAGGTTGAGTTTTTTTTATGATCAGTATGGGGATCTCGGAAATTAGCGGAAATAGAGCAATTGTTAAGTTGGGAAAGATTTGCAGTTTTACTGGCCCAGTTTAGTGACACTTTCGGAGTTTTGTAAAAAGTCATGGCTTACTAGATATTATAAAAAAATGAAATTCTGTCGATTTAGTCTTTAGATAATACTCGACATAGTTATTCATAAAAATAGTTAGGAGTTATAGATGCTTTTCTGTCTTATTTCCACTTTTAACGTAGTTAGCCATGAAATAGATTGATTTATTAATAACTATTCCAAAAAATATTGAACGATTTTTTTATTAGGTATATCAGATATAACGAAAAAACAAAATAAGTAGGTACTTACTAAAAACTTGAGAAACTAAAGTACATAATATTAGTTACAATTTTTGTCCGAAAAGTCCACCATTGTTATTTAGACAAAAATTGCATCTTTTTAAGATTGACATTAACGGTTTCCTCACAGACCGCCTATCAATTTCTTCAATTGCTTGTAATACCGCCTCCCTTAGGTTACCAACTGTCTCATACTTTCTTTTGTATACTTTGTTTTTTAGCGCACCCCATAAATAGAAGTCTATCACTATAAACAAGAGTTTGGATAGATATTATCTAAGTGTTGTCTTACTAATAACGAGTTATGAGCAGGTACTCCATCATGTTGGAACCACTCAATTTCTAAAGGAGTTCTCAAATTCAAATTATGCAACATGTCTTGAAAATTATATTGCAAGAAATGCAAGTAGCGCTCCCCAGTAAGTGATTCGTCATAGATAAAAGGCCCCAGAATAGTAGACCCTATGATACCACACCAAACATTAAAACCCAATTTTATCTGGGGTCGTCTTTGTTGTACATGGAAAGGGTTTTCTTTAACCCAAATATGCTCATTGTGTCTATTGAACATACCGCAGTTAGTAAATCTAGTTTCATCTGACCATAACACCTTTAATGGAAACTGTGGATTGTCAAGGCACATATCTCTAAACCATTGCTGTACAAAACTTTTAAATACGTCGATGTTCGTCACCAGCATGAATCAAAGTTTGAGAAACTGAAAGTTTGTACGGGTGGAACTTGTGCGGTTTCAGTACAAACTTAACTACAGTTCGTTGAGATGTGCCAGCTTCTGCCGCAATCTCACGAGTTGATGTAGATGGATTTTGATTTACCATTGCCAAAACAAGTGAATTTATTTGTGCTGCTTCGTTAATTTGATAAAATACAAGAAAGTAAATTCCTTTGGTAGATTTAGTAAAAGATCCATATCTGCGAAAGTATCGTAAATCCTCTTAAATGTACATAGAACTATTTAGGTTGACGACGATTAAAATATCTTTTTTTTATGTCCTCATAAAGTATTCCTCAGCTGCACGAACTGAATAAATTTTTATGGCATATGATATTTTTTGAAAAACATTCCACCATATTCAGTTTTTCTTCGTTCAAATATTCCATTTTATTATGAAAACTTGTCAATATCGACTGTCAGTTCAGCACTACTAATGGAATTACTCTCAAATGAGGAAACGTCAAAGTGAAAACAATCTTTTTCATGGCTACCTACGTTAAAAGTGAAAATAAGACAGAAAAGCATCCATAACTCCGTTATTTTTATGAATAACTATATCGTTTATTATATCGTTGAAAAGCTCTAAAAACGTCTGATTTTTTGAGGTCATAGCCAACTATGGTTTCCATTCAAAAAAAGATATGTTTATGTCATATCTCGAAAACGAGAGCTGTCACGCAAACGAGGTCATGACAATCATATTCGGGATACAATTCCTTTCAAATTTGATATTTACACTTTTTTTATAAAATCAAAACAAAGGAGCTAGAGGAATGTGACTAAATCGACAGAATTTCGTTTTTTCAAAATATCTAGTAAGCCCTGACTTTTTACAAAAATCCGAAAGTGTCATTAAATTGGGCAAGTAAAACTGCAAATCTTTTCCAATTTAACCATTGCTCTATCTCCGCTAGTTCCCGAGATCCTCAAACGGGCAGTTTAAAAGTCTCCTATACAGGGTAACTTTAAAAAAAAACGAATACTTTGGAATATTCTTTGTAGCTTTCTCTAAATCTTAATCGTGCTTCTCCATATATTTCGGGCAACTGTTTATTCTATATAACATTTTAATTGATCAAACAATAAATGTAAAAACACTTTCTAAATTGCAATGCAGGGCTTTGTATAACTAACTCTTTACCATCCATTAAAAAACTGTATACACCGCTCAATTTGGAACCACCCTGTAACCAGACCCTGTATGTGACGTAGAGGCAACCAAATATAAAATTATTAAATAACTCAAATTATTTTAACAGATATGAAACCAGCTCCAAAAAAATATATCCAACCTGTTTGTCTATAAATCTACTCCACCCGCTATTTCAATCCCTTGTATTTGCAACTATATCGGCCACAATATAATTTTCACCCTGATGCCAAAAATCACCAAAAGCAACTACTTATGGGGCACCAAAAATATTTTGTTCAATAGTTTTTGAATCACCTTGTATGATATACCCCATATCTTATTGGACTTCTCACCCAGTTTCAACTCATCTTTGCAACTTATGAAAAAATTGCAAATTTTTTTCTTATATATTTTCAAGATATATTAAAGTATCACAACTGTTTCTAACCTTGTTTGAATGACACTATATAACTATAATTGAAAAATATAGGTACTCTAATTAAGTGCTATAACAAAATTTTTTGCATTTTTTATCCACTGTATAATTGTACTGTAAGAACTATATTTAAACCTTTTAAGCAACTACATTTGTTCACCCTTTCTTAGTCTGGTAATGTAGAAATCTTTAAAATATTTTTAAACCCACTGTAAGCTGTGAATACTCCGCTACATATTTCAACCATCCTATATATAACTTGTGGATTAAAACAGTTTTTAACCACAACATAAACTATTATTCCACCAAATCAAACACTGTATAAAGAACTGGCATCTTATGAACATAGTTCAAAGATCCTAGGCTTACCTAAGACATTATTTTAAGTTTTTTTTTCCTGTATAAATATTCTATTTTTCCTTTTTCGACCACTTGGTAATGAACTGCTTATGGGGACCACCCCGTCCACCGTATATTCCAGCTCTTATAGGACACCATAAAACTTTTTTAGATTTTTTAAATATGTAATTTTACTCCGCTCTAAGTTTCCTATTAGAACACTGTAAAATTTCTTGATATATGTTGATTTTTGTTAAATGAAACATTTGCACACGAATTTTATAAAAGCTAAGCTGATGCCAACTAATATTTTGTTCGTGCATGGAACCAATTGATATGAATTATCCAACATGGTAGAAGTTTTTTCGCTCCACTGTTTCTGTCAATTTAGAGAGATAAAAGTGCCAGATTTTGTCAAACAATAAGACAAAAAAAGATTCCAAAATGTTAAGAGTTCTATGTTTCACTTACAGTTTCTGGACTATTTAAAACAATAAAATATTAATCCACAAGTTTTAGACTTTACTATTAGAACACCCCCATCTTTATAATATAAATATAGACAACCCAAAGAACTTGACCCTATTTAGTTCTTGGAATTGTGCTTTTTTTCTTCGGTAGTAATGAAATCGGAAGGTCGTGTCTTGTGTTTTATAATCGAACACCTGTGTTTTGAAATGGAAAGAAAATGTAAATATTGATTGAACTTAACCAACTTTTATTCTTAGAATTGTAGGGAAATATCCAAAAAAATGTGGATAGACTTTTAGTGGAAGCAGATAGATTGAAGTTGGATGTACGTAGGAAATTTATTTGATTGGTAATGGAATAATTAGGACTGATATTTTTTTTGGTCGTATGTTTCTAGATTTTATAAAAATGTATAAACATAAAATTTATTTTTCTGAAAAAGATGGTTAATTGGTTAAAATTGAATCTTGAACCATATCCATTTTGACTAAATTTTAGCATTTTCAGTAATTTAATTTCACAGTGATAACAAAAATTACAGTAAATTAGATGAAAAATGTTAAAGACAGATTCAGATAATCTTATATCGTCGGTCTATGGTCAAAATTATGTTATAAATAATTAGAAAATAAACAAAAATAGATATGAAATGGAAGGGAAATACGTGAGTTATCAGAAAAAAAATTCCATTTGAAAAAATCAAGTCATCCCTAGTCCTTTTCAAAATTGGACTGACGATATCCAGCACATCACAGGAGAATGGGGGGCGTCCAACAGTTTTTTGTGTGACATGTATGATACAAAAATCATACTAAAATCAGAAGAATCCAAATTTTTAATATACAATGTGTTCCATTTTAGAAATGAAAATTCATCTGTATATGTTAGGGAATATCTCAGATACCAGATCCCATTGAGGCACTCTTTAGGTAAATAGTTATTAGTTGTAATATTTGTTGGGACGTAGTTGGGTATCGCGGCATGATGCCGTTCACACTTGAAAAAAATTCAAGGTAATGGCTAAAACTGAATTTGTGTCAGGAATTTAAACGCATTATATGGCTAATTATCTGTGTTATGACAAACAGTATAATCAAGGTACAAAATGTACTCGATACAGCTGTAATAATTAGTATAGGTAGTGTTTAATACAGTTGGGTGTTTTTTTAATTTGTGCCTATGCTTCCGATTCGTATTTTGGGTAAGATTGTTTATGTTCTTCATCTTGATAGCAAATTATCCCAAAAAAATTATAATTAAAAAACAAAAAAACAGGCTTTAATATTCTACCGAACTGAAAAGTAGAAAATAGTTTTTAATTATGAAGAGTTTGTGTTACAGCAACAGAAATTCTATAATTAATTGATAATAAGATTAAAATAGTGCGTTTGTTTAAATCAGGTGCAAATTAAATCTGAATCAAGTCATTGCAGAAGTGACAGAAGTTGTCAGAATAAGTTATTAGTTTTTTTTTATTTGAACGTAAAAAGATTGTATTATTTTAATTTGATCGTAAAATGAAAGAATAAAAATATTATTGATGATTGGGTATGGGGAGAGGAAAAGGACGCATCAAGAAGTTTGTAGCCTTTTTAACATTGTTCATCCGAATACACAAATATCCCGTTCAGTAGTGACGAAAACTTTGCGAAGGACGATACAAGTGGAACAGTTAGCAATTTACCAAAAAGTGGACGGTTAAAAAGTGCAAATAATGAAGGTGTAGCTCAAAATGTTGCTATATCTTTGGAAGAAAATCCTCACTTATCCACTACCGACCTCGACAATATGCATGGAATTAGCCGTCGTCCAGTAGGAAGGATATTAAGGCGAGAAAAATATCATTCATACAAAATTCGCCTCTTTCAAAAACTCTCCGAAGTCGATTTCGACAGACGTTTGCAATTTTGTGAAACGATGATGGATATTTGTAACCGTGATAATAATTTTATAAGAAATGTGGTGTTTTCAGACGAGGCTACATTTTGTTTAAATGGTATGGTTAATCGACATAACTGCCGCTACTGGTCGCAAAGTAATCCTAATTGGGTACAAGAGGCTCATACACAACATTCCCAAAAATTGAACGTTTGTGCCGGCATTTATAACAATAGAATCGTGGGACTCTTCTTCCTACAAGAAACTTTAAACGGAGATAGGTATTTACTAGCTCTTGGAGACACAAGCTATTCCGGTATTGGAGTTAAATGGACAATTATCAAATAATATCTGGTTTCAGCAGAATAGAGCACCACCCCATTACGCTCGCATTATTCGAGATCATTTAGATAGGACATTTCATCACAGATGGATTGGAAGAAGGGGTACTTATGAATGGCCTGCACGAAGTCTTGATCTACTAGACTATTTTCTGTGGGGTTACTTAAAGTCTAAGGTTTATGTTGATAGACCAAATAATTTGCAAGAATTAGGTGCAAGAATAACTCAAGACATCCAGATATTTACACCAGATGTAGTAGCTAATGTTAGTAGAGAATTTAAAAACCGACTTGCTTATTGTCAAGAAGTAAACGGTGCTCAGTTCGAACATCTAATACATTAAGTTTAGTTAAGTTAAGTTTCAATGTTTTGAAAATCACTTAGATTTAGTTAATAATTAGATTATGTATATCTTTAATGGATATTAGATGTTTCCTTTCCTTAATTACTTTTCTGTTAATATCTCGGTAGGTATTGAAGTAAACAATATCAAACCCGATATTTTTGTATTCGCAATAAAATGTTTCATCAGAAACTAAAATACTATACAGGGTGTTTCATGGAAATTTTAAAATAAACATCACTTCCGGTAAAACATAAAGTTCAAAATTGTAAAAAAAATTGGAAACAAATAGGCAATCTACTGCAGTTTCCACCTTCTAAATTTCATTTTGATATCTCCAATAATTCCAGAGAAATTTGCTTGGTTTCACACATTTGTCTATCACTGTATATTCTGTATATCTCCGGCACCTTTCGAATGGTATACGTTTCATTACCCTCCTTTCAAAATAAAGGCCGCCAAAGGAGTAGTGGGTTTCCGTCTTTGCGTATTAATAATATAGGATTATTGGTTATTTAAATTCACTACAAATATCTTATTTCACTATAATTTTTGATCAATGTAAGAAATTTTTTGGAAATGCTAGAAGCTATAGAAAGTATACGTCACTAAAACTAAATAAATGTAAAACGATAATTTAGAATCTTGTTATAGTAACAGTGTCAGAAAATATTCGATAATTTTGTCCTTGAGTGTATGTTATATCATTTTTACCCATGTTTACGAGTATTCACGCCAATTTTCAGTAACTAAAACGACTTATTTCTGATTTTTAGAAAACTGCAAGAATGAACCATATGTATTTGGCACTCTTCCTACTATGGACTCTATCAACACTCATAAATGGAGCAAAAATATTGGGAGTCTTCAATCTACCACTGACAAGTCACCAAAAGCTCTTCTTGAATTTGGGCAAGGAACTATCACTAAGGGGTCATGAAGTTACCTTAATTGTGCCAATGCCTTTAAGAGATAAGACTTTGAAAAATCTCACCGAAATTAATATCAGTTACGTATACAGGGGTGTAGATATGTCCGTTCTGTCACAACCATTCGAATATTCTCTGCTAAATTACATAAGTAGAGTAAGTGCCTACAACGATTTTTTAGCCAACTTAGCTGAAGTGGGACTGAATATACAAGGCGTTCAAGACTTGATCAATAGTGATAAACAATTTGATGTTGTGTTGGTGGAACCCCATGATACTGTATGTTTTGCCTTTGGTTCAAGGTTCAATGCTCCCATAATAGGTTTGTAAGAAGATTATTTCTTAGATATAAGTTTGTATTAAAAAACTGTCAGTTTTTTGACACTGTCAACAATTATGAGCATTAAAATGTAGCCAAGTTACAGCATTTATTGGCACTGTTTTCTCGTCTTGTACAATAAACATCAAGAAGATAGAGGATTAGATTAGAATAGTTTAGAAGTACCCCTAAAAATCAGAATATCTTCACTGACACCAAATGTCAGCCTTTTCAGTCAAGTAGTTTCGCTGAAAATAGGTTGTAAACAAGGTCGTACAAAAAAAATCAGGGTGGTAAATTAGGAATTTTTTTGAAGACCATCTTCAAAAAAATCAGAATATCTTCACTGACACCATATGTCAGCCTTTTCAGTCAAGTAGTTTCGCTGAAAATAGGTTGTAAACAAGGTCGTACAAAAAAAAATCAGGGTGGTTAATTAGTCAGGAATTTTTTTGAAGATGGTTGGATTGACTAGAACATCAAAAGTTATTTTTCTATTCGTGTAGTTCCAGTATATAAAAACGTTTAATAAAAAAATATATTTTTATGAAAAAAAAAATCATAATTCCTTAAAATTGAGTTTTCAGTCCCAAATTTCGGAGTTTTAAGCCCCCGAATTTACGGAACCCTAAAAATGATTACTTAGTGCTGGGATTTTAGTGAATGCATTAGATTATTTTTAGAAATACAATACAGTTATCAACGATGGATAATATGCTTCCTTTTTGCACAAATTTCCAACAAACATCCAGAAAAGTGCCGAGAAAAACTAACCAATGTGTGGACTTGAAAATATTACCAATCCATCTTACAGTGCTGATATGTCTCAATTGAATTTTTATTTTCAAGCAAGTTTTAAAAGGAACATTCCAGCACGAACACCTAAAAGTTGGTTACTTTTATGTTTTTTTTTTGGCAATAACACCACAATCGAAATCAGGACAACTACATTACAGTTACAACTATACCATATATACAGCGTCTGTCAGAAAGATGGAAAAGAGTGGGCAACAGATTTAATGTTAAAACAACATTTCAAACAAGAAATACACTGAAATCTCTAATATTGAAAACAAAACCAACCCACAAAGCCCTGAACTCAAAAAACTGCATATACAAGATTCCCTGCGAATGCAATAAATTTTATATTGGAGAAACATCGAGACCCTTGAACGTACGAATAAATGAACACAAAAATTACATAAAGAAAGGATAATTTGAAAAATCGAAAATTTGTGAACATGCATGGGACCTAGACCATAAAATACAATTTGACAATTCAACTATACTTCACAAAGAACAAAATAACACAAAACAAAAATAAAAGAGTCTGCCTTAATTCTTTTGAATGAAGACGATTGTTTACTTTTATGTCTATTCTGACTTCGTTGTCAATGGCTTTATATTTATTGATGTAGATTGCAAAATGATTGTATCGCTTCTATTTCTGTAGAATTTAATCGCATCTGGTTACCGACAATTAAGGAAGAAATTATTAATGGTAACCTCCTTTTGAACAACCCAATATCGGGACAGTTCATAAGGTTTTTCCTAGGTTTTCCCTTATGACGTTAATGGGATCATTGAAACAATAGAATTCTTAGATCGCATTTTTGGCGAATCTTATAACAAAGTCGTACCTAGGAACGCCACTTATAAATTCTAAAGACAACTCTTTCAAATTCTTTTAATTTGAAAGCTGTTTAACTATAATACATGATCTTTAGAATTTTTTGTGCTACCTGTATGTCTAAAGACAACAAATTTTCTAATGTGATTTTAAATGTCATAAATCAAATTTTCATTTTTCCATTTACATCAATAAATATAAAGCCATTGACAACGAAGTCAGAATAGACTTTGAAACGTTTGGTTTTCCTTCAATATACGTCGTTTTATTTCGATTGTGGTGTTATTGCCCAAAAACATAAAAGTAATCAAGAATATGCCACAAACAACGTTTAGAACACAACTAAAAGTTGGTGTAACGCAGCATTTTGATATAAAACTCAACTAACATTATTTTAAAGGCATTATGGTAAATGAAGTCTGCTTTTTGCTTGCTAATTACAAATCAATGGTCAGAATACGTTGGTTTTCAACAAAAGATTTAAATATAATAAAAAATATACATGACCTTCATTTCAAAACCTAGCCACCCAAAATAACTTTTAAAATATCTTTAAAAAAACACAATAAAACACGTTAATTTAAATTTACGAGGGACCAATTACACCAAAATAAGTTGAGAGTGGTTTTTCGGGCTCTGATCATGAATCCGAGGTCAGATTTGCAAAATGGCGAATTCAAAATGGCGGATCAGCCAACTTGAATTTTGTAAATTCCAGGCTCAATACCAACCCTAAAGACCCCCTATATACCAATTTGGGGTATATGGTTGATTTTAAAATTTTCATCGGCCATCTTGGATCGGCCATTTTGAATTTTTGTAATTCTGACCTGTGATGAGAGACCCTAAAAACCGCCTTAAATTTTTTACGATTTGTAGGTCATTACTCTGTAAAAAATAATCTGATTTAAAAAAATAATGTGTAAAAAGATTGGCAAAAAAATATACCTTTAAACTTGTAGAAGTGATATTCACGCTCGCTTAGTGGTTGAAACTGCAGGATGACCGATACGTGCCTTTTTCTTTCAAAGATAATTTTAAACTTATCTTGGGTGGCTAGTTTTGAAATGAACGCCCTGTATATTTTTTAGCATCCAATTGTTACATGTGAACAAACGCAATGAAGGCAATCTGATCACAAATTTGTGATCAGCGAGCAAAAATACGTCGGATAGCATATGTCGCATGTCTGGACTTTTTATATGTTCTAATTTCTTATTAACTATATATTTATATTTTCAGCTATTTCCTCAATTGGAGTGACAGACGATATTCACGATTTCATGGGAAATCCAGCTCATCCGGTGTTAGCTCCAGATTTTTTCCAGTCTAACATCGGTTCACCAGAAACGCCTTTTCACCAGAGGCTCGTTGCCCTTTTACACCATTCTTGGTATAGGTTAATACATAGATGGCAGTTTTTGCCAAAAATGAACAAAATCGTTAAGAAATATTTTGGTAAAAATTGTCCACCACTTGAAGATATCATTTCACAAACCAGTTTACTTTTAACGACTTCAAACCCGATTATGGACACCGTCAGACCAAATATTCCTACAGTAATCAATGTGGAACAATTGAATATAGAAAGGCCCAAGTCTTTACCAAAAGTAATTATCAAAAATGTATTATCATTGTAAATATGACACTTTTAAATATCATAACAATTTAAAATGGAAAGTCTAATTTTCATTAAGTGTAGAAGCCATTACTGAGGCTACCAAAAATTTTCTTAAAATGTCGTCATTTGTTTTATTCTCTTGAATTATTCTTGAAAGAAGCCTAAAAAGGGAAGGATCCAGAAACGTGCTTTCAGGGGGGGGATCTCATGTTTGGGGGATCCTGTATTTACTTAAATATAATTTTAAACACACATAGAAGTTACCGTTTTCTACGCCCGAGCCGCCCTAATAAATCACATAATTTTCTCAATTTTACTTTTAAATTATATCAACATAAGTAAGCATTTTCTTTCACTGTTCTCTGTGATTTTTTTTAATTATCGTGTTTTTGTTAAAGTACGATTAACGTTATTTTCAATTTTCAAGATGGATATTATGTCCAAATAGTTTATTTTAATTTAAGAACCAAATTTTGAAGGAATATAGGCATAATTGAACGAAACAGAAAAAAATTAATGTATAAGAACCAGAAACAACAAGGTTCAGAATTTTATTAATGGAAAATAAATCAAAACCCAGAAAATAGCTTAGAGTTCAGCGAAACTTAGCACATGCTGGATTTGTTGTTTGTTGTTTACTACTCCACCGTAGAAAATGGGATATAGAAGGGAGGGGGGAATACATGACCCAAATTAATAAAGATTTGGGGTCTTAAATGGCCATTAAACTTGCCAGATCTTGTTCCTATTGAAAATTCGCTTAATGATGTGATAGTGAAATCTACTTAAAGAATTCGTCTCAATCCTCTCCTTTCTCTATCACGACTTCTTAAATTCATTCAAGGGAATTATCCCATTAGATCCATTTGTCAGAGGTGTTTATTACCAGTGGCGCCTGGTGGGTTATGAAACTGGTGGTGCACTTTACTGGTCAAATATTGGGATTCAAACCATAGCTTTGCTAATACTGCATTTATTTTTTATTAATTAAAATATTCGTTAAGTTTTTTCGAAAAAGAAATGTTCAATGACCTTTTTATTAAAGTATGGCATTGATTGAAAATAGTACTAAGCACAGAAAGAGCATTTAGCCAGTCCTGAGACATCGTATTTCTAAGAAAATCCTTCACTCTGTTTCCGTCCAAATTGATTCCCCGCCATAAATAATGCAAGGAAAACAAAATAATCTATTCATGCGTATTTCACTTTTAAAACTTGGTGTAAATACAATCTTTTTCATTTTACACTCTTGTTTTCAATTAAGATATGGCTTAGGTGGACCAGACAATTTTATATCTAATTTGTTTTGAAACGATTTATTATTGTTTTTAATATAGTCAATGTTAAAGTTGGTACTAATTTTCACAGTTATGTAAACACATATACACACTCTGTATATTCAATATACTTTCATTGCAACCACTAATTTCGTACATAAAAATTTTAATTATTGAAATATCAGCAAGCTGGGTGTCTCCTAGCGGCGTACGAGAATCAGCCCATTACTCCATATAGTTTGCATTAACTATCTTCTATTTCATAAGCGTGTTATATTGTATCTCATAGAAGCAATATAAACCGTGCGCTAACCGAAGTTGAAATATTCTTTCAAGCGAATATATGTCTTAATACAAATGTGGATTCTTAAATTGTTTTTTGATAAATTCCTTTAACCTTAATCTTATTATATTTGGGCACGAGTGTACTTAACGGACAGCCGCCCCTGTTTATTACCCATAACCCCGGCATTTTCATTACAAACTCGTAATTTAGCAGCCTATTAATTGTTATGACGCAAAAATGATATCTCATTGTCAGTGTGAATCGTACTCGGAATGGTTCGTACTAAGCATACTCCATGTAAATCAACCGGCGGTGATAAAGTATCTAGGAAACAATTGCCAACAAATCTGGTACGTAAAAAGACCCGTCTCGAGTGGTGTGAAAAAGCCATATCGTCACAGAGCCGGTACAAAGGTTATTCGTGAAATTCGTCATTATTAGAAAAGTACCGATTTGTTAATAAAAAAACTTTCATTCCAACGACTTGTTCGGGAAATTGCGCAAAATTTTAAATGGACTTAAAATTTCAAAATGCGGCAATAATGGCTACAAGAAGCTAGTGAAGCCTACTTGATTGTCTTTTCCAAGATACCAATTTGTGTGCTACTGCCAAACGAGTGACAGTGACAGGTGTCACGCGACCGCACACATGGTCTTCAAAATTTTCCCATCTCCGAGTGAGCTTGAACCATATCTGGTTTTCTGACTGTTGGTTCTGTGCCAAACGTGTTGAAGAAGTTTGAAAACATATCTCATATTTGTAGGTCATAATACTTGATTTTATTAATTAAAATATTCGTTGACGTTAGATATTTTTTTTCGAAAACGAAATGTTCAAGGTCTGCTACTAAGGCCAGTTTGCTCTATTAAATGCCCACTTATAGAGCGGGGCGTGAACATTTGATTAGGCTTAGTGTCATGTTCTCCATTGATTGATGTATTTCTTACTACTTTTTAACCGACTTCCAAAAAGGAGGAGGTTATCAGTTCATCGCGTATTTTTTTTCGCTTTTTTTTTGTATGTATGTTACCTGATTTATTCTCTTGTGGTGCACCGTTTTGAATAAATATGGTCTTGTTTAATAGAGTATATATCTGGATTGGTGAAACTTCAAATTTTGGAAAAGAATTTTATTGGTAAAGTGATGAAATTTGTGAATCAACACATGCGTGTATGGAAATCGACCAATATCCCTAATATTTTAGTCGATTTTTCGATAACTCCTTCTGTATGTGTATAGTTTTTTAACGTTTAATCTACTAAGGAAAATCATTAGATGATCTCGTATACTTTTCTGCGACGTGCAACTTGCAGTTTCAGAAAATCGCCGAAAATTCAAAAATTCTTATCAAAAATTTCATCGAAATGACATAACGGACATTTCCTCATAAATATTTTAATTCCAACGTAATAGTGCGGTAATTTTAGGCACTGGAACTTTTAATTGCGAATTTGAAAATTTTCTATGCACACCTCAAGCATATAGGTAGTAAAGCGTAGTATTTTCGGCTCCTTAAATCAATTGGGTACCAAGCTCGTTTTGTTTGTATACGAGGCAAATACCTATTTAAATGCAAATTTTTCCGTTTTGCGAAGACGGCTGTTTTGGTTGTCTGTCACATTCTCATGGCCTAATAGAAAATTCAGTGACAACACCATGTCAAACGTTAAACTGCTACTTGGTACGTTTATAGACAGGGTGTTTAGTTATAGCAAACAAGATCACAAAGTAAAGTTATAGAATGAGTTGCATTTATATGAAGATTGAAATATAGAATGGACTATAATGATAGTGATCCATAGGCAGCCGTATATACAGGATGGTTGGAATATAGGGTGGACTGGACGTTTGGTGGTATAAAAATGTTGGAAATTAAAATTATAAGGGTGATTAAAAGAACTGTTATATGCTGTGGACATAAGCAAATCATATACAGGATAGTTGAACTATATGCTGCAGTTGAATTGTATTTATACAGTGTGATTAAAAACATCATTTTTTTATAGCCCATAAGAAGTTGCATAAAGTGTGGAGAGGAATTTAATGTTACACAGGACGATAATATAAAATGTAAAAAATGAACTAATTTATGGGCTAGCCCACAAGGAGTTATATACTATGGTTGAAATATAGGACGGATTTGACTCCGTAAATATGGGATGGATTCTACTCCGTCCTATAGAAGGCAGCTAACAAATTTATGCTTGTCCGTGGGCAGTCGTATGTACAGGATTGTTGGTAACATAGGTTGGAGTGGATTTATGTATAGTTATACAGGGTTGTCAAAAAAAGTTGAAAAAAGGTTACATGGCGTAGTCCATAAGGCATAAATATATTTTGGGCTTATTAAGTCAACGCGTACTAGTACATGTTGTTCGTAAAGATTTACCTGTCAATTTAAATGGGAAAGTATCAATTGGGTAATGTTGAGGCTTTCGATGTTACCTGGTTCTGTCTATTAAGGTTATACATACAAAACAATAAATAAAGAATAAAAATTACCTGAATTCAAAAATACCATAAAGTTGAAAATAAAACATTTTTAAAAAAATATATAATAAAAAATATATACCTATAACTAAAAAGCTAAAAATAATTATAACAAAATACAACTCTAGCAAATATATAACACATTCAATGTTGTTAGGTACCTATCCAGGAAGTAAAAAATGTAAAAAAAGGTGCTCATTCTATACAAATTAATTACCTACCAATCTAGTATATTTTTGAAGTCGGTGCCAAGCAACAATCAAGTTTGATGAAGTAGTAGATAAGTACGCAATGAAGGATTTTAGATTTGCTTGGCACCGACTTCAAAAATATACTAGATTGGTAGGTAATTACTTTGTACAGAATGAGCACCTTTTACTGTTTACATTTTTTACTTCCTGGGTAGGTACCTAACAACATTGAATGTGTTATTTATTTGCTAGAGTTGTATTTGGTTATAATTATTTTTAGCTTTTTAGTTATAGGTAGAAGTCGGTTATATATTTTTATGGAATTTGTAATGTAGGTAAGGAAATATTTTTGTCACAATTATCTAGTTTTTCTTCAACATCTAGCTTTTGCCAATTGATTGGCCAGCATACGTAAATAACTAATCTTCACAAAATGATTAATTCTGATAATTAGGGAGGCTAACACTGCCTTTTCTTATTGATTTTATCTACGAGTATTGACAAATCTTGTTCAATTAATGGACTAGATATGAATCAGGAGTAAATCTATCCATATTTTAGGACCTAAAGGAGTTCTTGGACTCCGCTGAGCACGGAGCAGTATATTTTAGCTTAGGCACAAACATATTAAGTTGCAACTTGAAAAACCAATCACTGAATGCTATTGTAAAAGCTTTGGGAAGTCTTCCGTATAAAGTTCTTTGGAAATTCGAAAAAGATTTCTCATTAATGGTACCTGATAATGTATTTATCAGAAAATGGTTTCCTCAACAAGATGTACTAGGTATGAATAAATATTTTAATATTCCAAGTTATTTATGCCTTAAAAATCGTATTATTCTTTCTATTCTAGGCCATCCTAATGTTAAAGTATTTGTAACTCAAGGTGGCTACCAGTCAATTGAAGAAGCCATTAATAAACGGGTACCAATGGTTGGTATTCCTTTTGTAGCAGACCAACCAAAGAACGTAAAAAAACTCGTAGAGCGAGGTATGGCACTACAATTAGATCATCTGGAAATGAGTGCAGATGACTTACGAAATAGCATTGTTAGAGTTGCCACTGATCCCAGGTAAGATCATATTGGTCACTTCTCAAATCTAGTTGACCTGGAATAAACTATAGTCAGTAAATTACATTTATACAACTCCTTGGGTGCTTAATATATTTTATATACTTATACTTGGTAAATTGGCTAAATTGGATTCGGTAGTCAACTCATTACTTTTTTAAATTCTTATTTTGACAACAGAATCCAGTCTGTTTTCTATAATGGATTTAAATCAAACCAATACGTTCCTACATCAGGAGTTCCTCAGGGGTCAAATCTGGGACCGCTGCTGTTTCTTCTTTTCATTGATCACTTAAGAAGTAGGCTAAAGTGCAACAATTTATTATATGCAGACGATTTAAAAAATCTTTGTTGAGATTACAGGGATTGATGTTTGCCATTTTCTACAAGAGAATCTTAATGTTGTTAGTGACTGGTGCTTGCAGAATAATCTACATTTGAATGTGTCTAAGTGCAAAATAATGTCTTTTACAAAGAAGACAGCTTGTCTAGATTTTAATTATATGGTAAAAGATGATTGCCTTCAACGCGCGACTTTAATTAAGGATCTTGGTGTGTGGTTTGATACTAGGTTGAATTTTTACGAACACATTTACCTTAAAATTGCCGAAGCTAGTAAATTATATGGCTTTATTGTCAGAAACTGTTCGTAGTATAG
Organism: Octodonta nipae; assembly: GCA_034190945.1. NCBI lineage: Eukaryota > Metazoa > Arthropoda > Insecta > Coleoptera > Chrysomelidae > Octodonta > Octodonta nipae. Next base: position 2,060,154 of record CM067217.1, on the reverse strand, counting down.
ATGCTCTGAAAGTACTTTATTATTCTTTCGTACGCTCCAGGCTAGAATATGCCTCGATCGTGTGGAAACCATTTTACAATTATCAGAAGTTACCATTAGAAAGTGTACAGCAAAAGTTTCTTAAGTATCTATGTTTTAAAATTGATGGAGTTTATCCCAATAGAGGAGTTAATGAGCAACTTATGTGTAATAGATTTAATGTGGAAATTTTGAAGCTCAGGCCAATAATATTTTCGCTCACTTTTCTATACAAGCTTCTGCATAATAAAATAGACGCAGTGAACTTGTTATCACAGCTTAATTTCAATGTACCTTTTGTTTTTCTCAGAGATCCAGTGGTTTTTAGGCATAGTCATTACAAAACTAACTTACCATAAACTCTCCTGTTTTTTGTATGACACAAAACTTCAACCTCATTTGTAGGGAATGTGATATTCATGTAGACTCTTTGCCTGTTATTTGGAGTATGGCCAACGCTTTATTTAATTTATAATTTTTAGTTTACTCTGTAACTTTATTTTTGGTATCACAGTTATCGAGTATTTGTTTATTTATATTTTTTTTGTTATTTTTTACTACTTTTTGGTAGCTGTTTTTTTTATGGATTCTTTAATACTGTTGTTAATAGTTTTTTACTATTGGGCAATAAAGCTTTATTTAATTATTATTTATTTATTTATGTTGGGAAAACGTCTGGGCTTAAAATATATGCATAAATGAACTTAAAAAATTCGTAATTTAACACCATTGAACGAAAATGGAAACAGCCCTAAGATGCGACCTCATCCTAATTCTATAGCTTTGTTTTTAGTGTCAAATTAATAACTTGAACAGAATTTAAATTTCCCCCTATTTGAAAAATTGGTTGTTAAATTATTTGGATATTATTTATACGATTAATAATAATTATCGTTATTTAAGAAGGCTGGTAATACTGTATTGATGAACCTGCTTTAAGTCTTTCCTATCTATACCGCTACAAAAGATTTGTGACCCCATAATTGGTAGTTTCAAATATCGAATGTAATCTCATTAGTGTTTAATTTCATTTTTTTCTTTTCAGTTTCAAAGAGAATGTGACCAAATACAAAACTATCATCGAAGATCAACCTTTAATAGGAATTGATAAAGCAGTTTGGTGGATAGAATACGTCATAAGGCATAACGGTACTCAACATCTAAGGTATCCTGGTGCAGAAATACCCCTGTATAAATACCTTATGTTAGACGTAGTCGTGTTTGTATTGTTACTTTTAACATTATTTATGTATATGCTTTTAAAAACAGTCTCTGTCATCAGAAGAATTATTTTTTATGAAAAATGTAAGGTAGATTAATTTTTTTTATAAACTTGTTACCATGTATTAATAAAAATGGTAAATTTTATATTATCTTTCTCAAATTCTATCCTATAGTACTAATCTCTATTCAAACACGATTCAGCGACTTTTTTAGCGTTTCAGATATTTATTTGATAAAGATGAACACAAGAATTACTACCAAACATATATTTAGGTACAAATTCAAAACAAACTCATATTATAGTTTACATTATTGTCACCAGAGAACGACCGTAATTGATGAAATAATAGACTTTTACATAATTGAAAAAAAATTATGCGCATGCGTCAACGTCCGTCAATTTTTTCGAACTCTTTATGTTTGTTTATAACTGTTTATAATGTGAATACAAGATTTTCAATTTAATTTACTAATTTACTATTAGTAGTAAACTTTTAATAGTTATAAACTTGAAGTGGACTATCAGTCTAACGATTTTAATTAACATGTTTAACATTTTATCAATAAAGAATGGAGCAAAAGTCAATAATATCATGGAATATGTAAAGTAAATCATTTTTGGGGAATTTATTTGACTTTATTAGTTTTCCAAAGCCTTGTAACCAATCTCGTCGAAAGCTTATTAGATCAACGAAAAGAATAAACAGTACAGAGTTTATCTAAAATATGCTAAATGTGATTTATGAGTTAGAGATGTGAACTTAGTAATGGTCGATTACAACTGATTATGTAAATAAAGATACACATATGTGTTTATGTGTATGTGTTTTAAGACAATAACTTGCTAAAAGATATAGCATTAAATAAAGAGTTAACTTTTTCAAGTTGAGTTATACATAATGTGCCGTGACCAGACATATGGATGCAAATTGAGTTTAGATATGAATAAATATTTGTATACTGAATTTTATATTTTATTTGTACCAACTGTACAGCCTTCAGTAATATTACATACAATTTTTGTAGAGATTTCGTGAAAATTTTATAAATTAACTTTCATATATCTGTCAGTCGAACGATGAACAGCCAACATAATTTAGATCACAAATTGTAGTAAAAAGACAATGACTAATAAAACCATAGTAATAATAAATTAATTATGTTTGTATTTTGTATTACTAATAGTTATTTTATTAATTATCAGTATATTAATTACTTTAAATCTAATATGAGTATCATTTTTGTCCTAACTTGTCAAATAGATCAGCCTTATTTTCGCCTTATGGACGAAAATATCACTTTAACCACCATTGTACTTTAATGCAGTTATTTACTTTAATTGAAGGATGTACAAATAAAGCTCCACTAATTAATATTTCAGTTAACTTCATTGATAATAAGGGTATTTAATACTAGTTCATATTGCCGTCTTTTTAATATGCCAAATGCGCCTGCGCATTACAAAGGGTAAAAAAGATCTATTCAAACGAACTCTACTAATAGTTTACATTTCTCCTACCAGAAGACGACCGTAATTAATCAAATAAGGAATGAATGTTTTTGTCATGTGCCGTTCTGTGTCAGATTCAGAAGGTTAGATTCCTCTATTGCTGTTCCATGTCACCTGCAGATTGTTTTGGTAAACAGTGCCATAACCTAGAAAAGTGAAAACTTGTAAGTTGTAAGCCAAAAAATGAAAACTAAAAAGAAAAAGTTTGATACCTATCGAGCTGTTTACATTTACTTGGCTGCATTGAGAATTATTTTAGTATTATTACCACAAATTGGATACATACACCCAGATGAATATTTCCAATCTGTGGAAATTTTAGCAGGTAATGAAATTATTGATTTATTTCAGTGTTGTAATTTAAGGAAAATAATGAATAAACTTTTTATATTTAGTATAATGTATTGAATCTTTAAACCATTTAATAATGCAAAATGCGTTGCTTAGTACAAAGATTAATATGACAACAAATACATAAAGAGTACAAATGAGTCACTTTTAACTTTAGCTAATTAACAGATTAATTTAACAAGAATAACATTTAAATTATTCCTATAATTTTCCCAATAAATTAAAATCAAGAAATTCTTTAAATATTGTACATTTCTCTGGTAAAATAGGATTTATTTATTTCTTTTGAATCAATGTTAGTGTAAAATTTATGTGACATGTTTGTTATCAGGTAAATTCCTGGAGGTAGAAAGCAGTCCACCATGGGAATTTAAGACCTCATCCCCCATAAGAAGCATGGCAATTCCTTACTTCACAATTGGAATGTCAATAAAATTTCTCAAAGATCTGAATTACTTGTGCAAGGAATATTTATCACTGTCAATTCTCAACCCGTACACAATTCTAATTGTACCACGCTTGTTGATGTGCCTGGGTTCATTTCTAGTAGATTATTGCATGTTCAAGATATGTTCAAATAATAATGAAAAGTACAAAGCAAGGTTAATTGTATTAGCTAGTTCTTATGTGATGTTCACTTATGGAACACGAACATTTTCAAATACAATAGAATTAATTCTCTTTGCCCTACTGCTTTATTTTGTTAGTGAGAGTATGATATTTTCAAATATACTATCTAGGAATCGTGAATATGTTAATTTTAGATACGAACAAAGTAAAAACACAGTTGAAAAAGCAAAATTTCACAAACTTAGGCTTTATTTCATTTCAGATTCGTATCGTAGCTGTTTTATAATAAGCACAATTACTGTGATGGGTTTTTTTAATCGACCAACATTTTTGGCTTTTGCTGTTATGCCAATATTTTTCTGGTTATATCGTGGGATTGGTACAAAAACTGTTACAGTCATGCAATTTCACACTAGAATGTTGGTGCTTGCTATTTGCTCCATTCCTATGATTTTAACGACCGTTTTAGTAGATTCATTCTTTTATGGTTTCCTCACATGGGGTGAGGTAGGTGTACTAGAAATTTCGATAAACAATTTTGTGTTTACACCATTAAATTTTTTGAAATACAATATGAATCCTGAAAATTTGGCACTTCACGGTTTACATCCGAGATTTTTACATGCTCTGGTAAATATTCCTTTGCTGTTCAACATTTTAGGTATAATAGCTGCATATACTATACTCAAATATGTGTACTGGTAAGTTGTGATGGCATGCCTTGGATTTAGCTGCATGCTGCTAGTGTGGGCTCTGTAAAGAGAAAGGAGCCAAATAGGTGAACCTAATACTAGATGCAAGTTAATCAATGCTTTTAGGTAACATTATTAATAATTTTTAATTTTTATATATAATTTTTTCATGTACACTTTGCACACTAATTTATTTTGCTCTCTAATAGTGGTGAATGCATTAGTTTATTCTTGCAGGAATTCATAGCAAAAATACGGGTAAGAGGCTCTACTTTTATTATTTTTATAGATGTAAGACAAGGGTGGATAATTGCACAATCTTGAATATTTATATATTATTGCACAATTCGAAATATTGCGCAATATAATTGACCATCTAGGGGCCGCCTAACATTCTGGTTCAAATCATTCTAGGTAGGAATTGTTACTAGTAATATACAGGGTGTTTCTAAAATAGGTTTCCAAACTTCTGCTGTGTATAAAACTCATTCAAATAAGCCAATAAGTCCGGGTTAACATGTGTCCTAAAACGCATCCGTAGGAAATTATATGGGCTCAAAAAACTGATTTTTTCCCTGTTAATAATAATCATGTATAGAGCATTAAAGATAAACTATTTGTTATACATGGACGACTTAAAGTTGATGGCAGCTACGAAACAACAGCTGCATGATATGCTTAAAATAGTAGAAGGGTTCTCTAATGGCATCCATATGAAATTTGGCCTAGACAAATGCCGAATTATTAATATAGTTAAAGGCAAAATACAGCAGGGGCATTTCGAAATGGGAGATGGCACCTCAATTGAATCTATGGGGGAAGGTCATACTTATAAATACCTTGGAATAAAGCAGGCTCAACGTATTGATCACTTGACTATGAAAAAGGACATAACAGTAGAGTTTTATAGAAGGGTAAGACGACTGTTGAAAACCAAACTAAACAGTAAAAACCTGTTTCAGGCTATTAACACCTATGCGTGTTCAGTGCTCAGTTACTCTTTCGGTATAGTTAATTGGTGCAAGACTGACATTGAACAATTACAACGAAAAGTCCGAGTTTTACTAACAAAAGCTCAAAATCACCACCCAAAGAGCTCTGTCGAACGTACAACTTTGCCACGGTATGAATGAGGAAGAGGATTGACAGATCTAAGCAAACTATTAGATCAACAAATTTCCATTTTGCGCAGTCATTTCCAGAAACTCGCAAATTTTTCTGATCTACATAGAGTCATGTGCCAGGTTGATGACTCAACACCCCTGCGACTGACACAACAACATGTCCAATTACACCACCAGACCACAGATCAGAAACTGCTGAAATGGAAAGAGAAGTCCCTTCATGGAAGACATATAAATGTCAACCGTCGACAGTGTAGAGTCGAACTACTGGTTGATCTCTGGTCATATGTTTCCTGAAACGGAAGGCTTTATATTGGCAATCCAAGATCAAGTAATTCGAACTACCGTGACAGTGTAGCGTCGAAACTGGTTGATCTCTGGTCATATGTTTCTTGAAACGGAAGGCTTTATATTGGCAATCCAAGATCAAGCAATTCCAACTAAGAACTACCTAAAGTACATCGTTAAAGACCCTTATATTAACAACGATAGATGCAGGTACGGTTGCCAAACATCTGAATCTATCCAGCATATCACAGGAGGTTGTCAAGCGTTCGCTGCAACTGAATACAAAGAACGACACGATGCTGTGGCAAAAATACTTCACCAGGAACTAGCACTGAAACTTGAATTATCACAGTCGGTAAGATTACCATACTATCAATATAAACCAGAATCTGTTTTAGAAAATAACAACTACAAGCTGTACTGGGACCGCACGATACTGACCGATCGGTCTGTTGCTCACAATAGACCAGATATAGTTTTGGTAGATAAAGTCTCCCTCGGAAAACAACTTTAATTGACATAGCAATTCCTAACAACAATAATATAAATATCAAGCAGGCTGAGAGGAACATGAACAACACACGAACTGTACCAATTGTTATGTCACCGACAGGACTAGTCCCAAAACATCTATTAAACAATTTAAAATACCTCGGTCTGGACGAATATCTATACAAACAAATGCAAAAAGCCGTCCTGTTAGGGACAGCCCGGACGGTCAGGAAATTCATGGGAAACTGCCGCCACGACTCCAACCACGGGCCTGAAAACCTGGCCAGGGCTCCCACAGAGCTAAACCCTTTTGATATCTGGGGTTTAGTGAATTTTCCCCTAAAGGCACTCATAGCGTGCCTTAGAGGGAGTGTGATGCCATACATTGTATGGTCAAGTCGGGATCTTGTATAGTTAAATTTTCCAATGGTTGCGAACGTCTGTCTTTTATTTGCCATAGTAAACAGATTTTTGTAATTTTTAGCCTAATAACTTCAAGAGCAGAGTAATTTTCAAACTCAAGACACTATTTTTTACGTAAAATTGTTACAGTTTTATAAATCTGTAGAGGAAATTGTAAAAAAATTGCAATAAAAAAATTACGGAGTATCACATGTTATTTAACCTAAAAAGTTATGTAAGGTCCATACATTTTTTTCTATTTATTTTCGATCGTTTTGTCCATAACAAAAAAAAATTGTTTGAGTCCTGAGTTCTATACACAGCAAAAGAGTATATCCTATAAATAAGTAGGTAACAAAGATTGAACAAAGGAAAGCGAAAAAGAGTATGGCCAGAGTTTAAATAACCTTAACAAAATTTAAGTTCGGGTTTAACATGTACATTTAACTTTGTAAATAAACTGTAAACTGCTACCTAATTTACTAACATTTAATTAATTATATTGAACAAGATTCTAACTATTCAGATAATTTTTTCAAACAAAATGGAGGCAACATTAGGGAACAATTAAACTTTCTATTCCAAAACTAATCATAAAAAGCTTCTGGTAGTAATGTGAACCAGTCAATCTAAATCTGTTAATAAATTAATATAAAAAAAATCACAGGCTTCTATTTCAATATAGAATTGTTGCTTTAATTTATATCAAACAAGTACGGGTGAAATATAGACACAGATGATCACATAAGAAGTCATAATATGCAAAACTTATTTCAGGTGTTGTCAAAGTAAGATCAACCTTCTACCATCCATAAGAACTATCAAATGCTTAATGACGTTATCTGTCATAGTTCCAGTTGCTCTGCTTTCGTTATTCCCTCACCAAGAGCCTCGGTTTCTCATTCCAATTGTCGTACCACTAGTATATCTTCATGGAATGACAATTCTTCCCGAAGCGGATCATACCTTAGTAGAAGCACCAAAGAATCATATCTATGAAGAGCGAGTATCAAAACAACCATCATACACTGTGCTAAAGTTTTGGTTGTTCATCAATACCATGCTTATGATTTTTTACGGATTTTTACATCAAGGAGGAGTGTTCCAAGCTACTTACCATCTCCAAAAAGATTTAGAAGTAACTCCACTGAACGTAAAGTACCACATAGTCACTACGTATATGTATTCATTACCTGAATCATTTTTGCTTCAATTACCTAGTGATAGGGTGCTCAAAAAGGGGAGGAAACAATACAAAGTCGATCGCAGAGTGTATTTACATGAAGAAGGATCTAAAGATATGGGATTTATAACAGCAAAGCTTGCAAATATACTCAAAAGTACTTTGTATCAATCTAATAAGAAGGATAAAGTTTATTTGTTGATTGCTGGCAGTTTAGTTGAAGAGTTTGAATATTTTGCCAAAAAACGTCGGTTAAAATTTGAGTTGAAGAACACGTTTTTCCCACATTTAACCTTAGAAGCATTTCCAAATTTTTCGAAGTACTGTATTGAACCGTTTAATGTATTTTATGATCAAAACTGTAAAGTCGTACCGGTTAGTACGTATTTTGCGTATTTATTTAGTATGTTCAAATTAAATTTATATAAAATTAGTGAAATGGAGGTCAATAAAATTAGAAATGTTCCAAATCAAAATGAATTTACTTGATGCAATATGAGTTGATGATGTCATTCTGAGAAGTTTGGTATGTCCTCAATTTTTTCAATTTTATTGTAAAAAAAATGTACATGTGAATTTTAAAAATATCTCTAGGAATAATTAGGAATAGTGACATATTTCTCTTAATGATTTTTATATAGATAAATAATAGTAGTTATAATATTATTATATTCTGTATTAAATATTGTTATGCTGTTTATCAGTGCTAATTGTAATTGCAACATTCCATATTTTTATATTTTATGAACGTAGGTATGTATATCCTATTGTTACAATTTTTTATTCTAAGCTTCCTTTATGTAATTTATATATAATTTTACATTTTTAAAGGCTGTGATTTTTATGCGTATTTCAACAAGAGGTATCAGTTTAATTACAACAGAACTAATTACACTTTTTGTGAATAATTGACGATATTTTTATTTTGGGCTGAAAGTTATTAATAAAAAAATCTCAGTATAAAATATAATCTTACTATGACGACCAAATGAACAATATTTACAAGGATCTCAACGAGCATAAGAGATAAAAGAAGGTTAACATTGTAGAAAGTAGAAAAATAGAAATCCCTATAGGGCTTCTAGCATTATTTTGTTTTAGAACGATTTTAAAATTGGATAAACTTCATGCTATTTTTGCCGTGGTCTATTGGAATTGCTTACGTGGACGAAGGTGATACCTCGTTTAAGCTGGGATGGTATAGCGGGCTCTGATTGGTCGGTGGTGATGGAATGGGCGGGGACTCTGCGTCTATTGGGTTGGTTTGTTGTCGCGCGTTGTAGAGCAGGATACCAATTCTGTTTATTTTGAGATTATCTTCCTTTGTGTTGAAATTTTTATGTTTGTATATTTCAATACCCTCAGGCTGAAAACGAGAATAGTAGTTGGATAAGGTGGACAGTACATCGGTATTTTGGTACCGTATGACGTGGTAGATGAGATACATTTTCAGCGACGGCTGATTTGTCAGGTTGTAGTAACCGACAATTCTACTTATGTTCAGATACACCTGTGTTGATGCTACGCTGTGTAGTGCCGATATACAGGGTATTCCATCTCAAACGAGCCACCTTGAATATCTTGGTTATTTTCAAAACTATTGCAATAAGAAAAAACAGGTCCATTTTTGTTTCGAAGGGGAAATAATAAACAGCCCAATTCAATGACCTTGAGATTTGAGATAGGGAAAATAGGTGTTGTCGTATATCATTTGCAAGCCCTTTTTACGGACTATACCGTCGTAATAATTTTTTTATTGCAACTTACATTACAATACAAGGCCTCTAAAGCAAGTGTCTTCCATTGACTTCTATACAATAGTACAACCGTAACTGAAAGCCGTCTCTGACATGGTTCAGCATAGTCGGTGTTATCTGACGACATTCCGCTGTAATTCGTTGGCGTAGTTCGTCAAAATTCTCAGGGTGAGTCATAAAAATTTTGGATTTAAGATGTCCCCACAAAAAAGAATCCAAAGGGTTCAGATCAAGTGATCGGGCAGGCCATTCTATAGGGCCTTTTCTTCCAATCCAGCTACCAGGGTATTCCAAATCGGGGTATTGACGAACTGGTACAGCGTAGTGAGGAGGAGCTTCATCTTGTTGGAAATGCAATTGCTCTCATCTAGTAGAGGATCATTTTCTATTTTTTCTATTATCAATGCATTAGTTTCATTTTCCAATATATTGTGATAAATTTCACCATTAAATTACCAGGAATAAACAGGGGTGTAATTAGATGATTTCCCAAAATCCCTGCCCAAGCGTTTAGTGCTACCGGATGTTGGCTATGAGCTTCTTGAAATAAATGAGGATTTGTATCGCTCCAAAATCTACAGTTATGTCGGTTAACCTCCCCGTGAAGTGAAATAGTGCACTCATCCGAAAAGCAAACAATTCGGGTTTTCGATCATACGCTGGGGTCATGATTTCGCAAAACTCTTGCCTTCGATCCCAATCATCCTCATTCAATTCATGAATTTAATTTTGTACGGATGGAATTTGTACTTATGCAAAATTCTAAAAACGTTAGTTTTGCTAATACCCGAAGCTGCAGAGATTTGCTGGACAGACTGCGTGTTTAGTATAAATTGGACATGGCCCAATGTAGCCACAGCTACCCCTTCATCATTTACAATTCCAATGGGACCTCTTTTTTTATTCATTACTGAGCCAGTCTCAAGAAATTTTAAAATCAACTCCAATACGTATTTATGACGAACGTTACGTTCGGGATGGTTTTGGTTAAAAACCCTGGCAGCAAATCGAGCACAATTTTGATTTTGGTAATAAAGACTTACCAGCTCAACATGCTCTTGCAATGTGTATAACAATTATCTATTAAATTTTCAAGAAATCAGTGAACTAATAACTTGACAGATAAATGTACAATACATCAAATGATCGAATAAAGGTCAGAACAGATAAACAAACTTGCTGTAAATATCAGCAAAAAATAAAGTAAAATAGATGAATGTTTACATTTAATGTTTATCTTGTATTGTGTGTTATTACAGGGTGCGGCAGTGAAACAGGACGGTTTAAGAGCATACTATAAAATACTTTTCCATTCAATTTTTAATTTAATAATCCGGTTTTATTACTAGGTCCGTTAAGTTTTCTGTTACATGAACAGGAATTATTATGACGGTATAGTCCGTAAAAAGGATTTTTAAATGATATACAACAACACCTATTTTCCCTATCTCAAATCTCAAGGTCATTGAATTTTATGTTAAATACACGTAAGCGCTAAATTCGCCTCAAAAAATTTCCCCCTCGAATCAAAAATCAGCCTGTTTTTTCTTATTGCAATTTTTTTGAAAATAACCAAGAAATTCGAAGTGACTGAGATGAGAATACCCTATATACATCTCCACAAGAACTAGACTCCTGATTCGACAAATTGTCACTAGGATCTTTGGGAGATCGGAGAATATATCCGGATCGGATTAGGAACTTGCTTAGATACCATTAGGTTAAAACTATTTTTAAACCTACTCAAAGAGACTCAAAGGGGTGTTGATCTTGTAATTAGGTAAGATATGGACACCTTAGGACAAACATTTGTCGAGATTGTGCCGTAATAAGACCATTGTTGTCGGTGGTGTGTACTTATTTCATTTTTAATCTTTCAGCTTAAAGCTAAATGGTCAATAAATGAAAGAGGGTCGATTAAATATTCAATGAATTTTTAGACTCATATCTTTCCAAAAGGATACGTGTCTAAAAACTGATCAGAACTCTAGTATTTGCAAGAGATGATCTGCGCACAAGAATATTTTGAGACATACAGTGATCAGCATAATGTAATATCCTCTAATTGATTGTAACTATATTAGCTTGTAGCATATCCAACTCAAGGAAGGTGCTGGATTTCTTAGCTAAAAATTGATGCGAAATTTAAAATAATACCTCTTATTGAAAATGCCCTTTTAGTAAAATATATTGTTAAAATCTTACATTTAATTATTTGTTTTAATTTAATATTTTATGTATTTTATTGTTCATGAATTTAAATACATTTTTCAATTGATATGTTGGATTTATTTATCTTCTTAGTACTTACAATTAAAAATAATTTGGTCAAGTGCGAGTTGCATACTAAGAGTTCCGTACCACCTTCAAGATTCTAATACTTCAGTTTCAGACAAGCAGACAAGCACTTTGATTTTGAGTGTATTTTCTTATATTACCCTTATATCTTTTAAATGAAGCGTTTTAAATTTATAAAAAATATACACTTTGATTTTCCAGTGTAAAACTGTAAATAGACTTTTTATTTTATCTGCTTCAGACAAAACGATTCGCTTGATTTGACGACCTTATCAGAATACATATGTATTTAATTTTCTAATTTGGCCCCAAAAATTAACATTAGTTTTATCATTTATTTACTAATAAACTTTCAGAGTCTACTGTCTGAAATTTTTCAAGTTTTGAGGCTCTGTAGAATGGATGATAAAGGGCAAAATACCGTCAAGTTTTAAATTATAAATTATTAATCTTATTCAAATTATTAAAAAAAATTCATTATTTACGTCATAATCAACGCCAAACAAAATGTGCCGCGTTCCGCCACCGCCAGACTACGTTATTTCATCACAAAAATTTAAACCAGTGTAGTTTCTAAAGTCGATGTATATTATTTATACAGGGCGATTTCAGATTGTTCAAAATAATTTTTTTCATAATATCAGTTGTATATATAGGGTGTTTAAAATTTAAACGAATTAGGGAAGCCCATTAGCGGTTGAAAAGGGCTCTTGGATGATGTATAGAATTCTCATTCAAAGAGTATTATACAGAGATAATACAGGGTGGCGGAAATGGATAGCCAGTTGTATATATAGGGAAGATGAAATATAGGGTGATATAGATTACATGCACAAATGAAACGTAGCCCACGAAGAGTTCCATATAAAATTGAAATTACAGAATGGTTTATTTTCCAGGGTGGTGGAAATATATAATGAGATGGAATTATTATAATGAGGATTTTAATAAATGTTTAATTGAGTATAATTTGTCCAATTATAGCTACACAGACATTAGAAAAAATAAATATGTATGGTAGCCCATTCAATAAGAATTACGAATTTGAACACAAATAATTCCTATGAATTATATTTGAAAAAAACTTGAATTTCTTTACTTATTTCGAGATGTAAGACCGACATTAGGATTTTCGAGGAAACTATCACACAGGGTTCCATCCTTTCCCTGTAATTGCTGTTCTCCCTAAAGTCCTAGGATAGAATGTTACGATAAATTTTCAGGTTTAATAGAATTAGGAATTTTTCATAGCCTCTTAAACAAAAAAATTAGTTTGGGAATAACGCCACCTACTTATCAATTTTTTTTTTGCTTGACAGACTATATTTTAAAACAATAATTAGATGATCATTCCTCTGTGTTCTAATAGAAGAAAGAAAATGGAAATACAGAACACAGAACAGCAAAACCTTATACCGATAATTCTCATGGCCACCCATCTCAACTACAAGTCGTCGTTAAGACTTTAGTAACTAGAGCACAGCGACTAACCGAGAAGGATAACATCAAACAGGAAATGTACAGTTAAAACCATCTCTAAAATTTTAATATTTGAGTAACCAGGAGCTTTAACGTATGAGAAATATGCAAACCGAGCTGAAGAGGGCAGATGTAACTCTGCCGAAACGTCGTCATTTTACCTAATAACACACTAATTTAATCTTGAAATGAATGGGTTCTCTTTTTTAGGCTTCCGTATATACAATATACTGATATCCTTATAATATCACATCGGATTTCTCACACTTTTACATCACAGCAATTTTCTCGTAAACTACTGGACGGAAAAGGTTGAAATTTGGTATCAGTGTATGTAAGTACATATTGTAAATGAAGAAATTTTGAATTTAGGGGTACTTATGGTGGAAAAAACTAAAAAAATCGTTCTCCTCCTCCCCTATCTCCGAAACTATAAGAAGTAAAATTAAAAAAAAATAGGAATATAGGGCCTCATCTGAATTTTACCGGAAAAATAAGGAGAGACCCATAATATTAATTTTGAGGGAGCAAATTACAAAATTAAAGACATGTAAAATACAAATAAAAGTGTTCCAATTCCCCCTACCTTATCTCCGAAACCATAAGCCGTAACCTAACCTAACCTCACCTGAAATGGAAAAATAAGGAGACAAGAATTTTATTTTATCTTTCTGACAAACAACTAAACATGCATTAGAAACTTCAGTTTTACAAAAAGGCCTTAATTTTTGTTATTAGTGCTTTGAACAAAGCAAATAAATTAAATATAGACGCTGGAATACAGGAGCACAAAAAATTGAACTAGAAAAACCTTTAAGAATCAAAAATAATCTTTCTAAAAATGTATTAATTAAACATTCAGTTAAAGAATTAAGAAATGATAATTCAATCAAATGCAGACAAAGGCAAGAAATGAAAAATATACAAAATTAAATTGTTTCAGTGATTTCTTAAAAAAATTGTCTCATATACAATACAAAAATACATTTACACTAGCAAGTTTTGACATAGTAAACCTTATATAACAATGTTCCCGTTTCCTATAGTAAAACACATGACTATTCACTTCATCAACGAACTGTAACAAATAAAACAATAATGGAATTACTCACTTTCTGTCACGATGATATCAACAAATTTTGGCATGGCCATGGGTTCTTGTCTGTCCCCTGCCTTAAGTATCTTTGAAGAACAAATGATTTTTTCAAAAGAAAATAAACCGTTGGTGTGGTGGCGTTATGTTCTTACAAAAAATTAAACAACAAAGAACCAACCATAAAATTTTTACCTTTTTTGGACATTTTAATATTTTTTTTAACTCGAACCATCCAAATTAAATTAATCTTTATATGACAGAGCAAAACAAATAATAAATCAACAAAATTTTACCAAAATTTATTAACAAAGAGTTAAATAAAATTGAGCACAAAACAACTGACAACCAACAACAACAATTGACAACCAGGAAAACCCCCTACAGGGCCTGTCAGAGAGATTGAGAACCTTATCTCCGAAACCATAAGCCGTAACCAACCTCACCTGAAATTTACTGGAAAAATAAGGAGAAACCCCTAATATTAATTTTAGGAGGCAAATTACAGCATTAAATGAAAACCATAAAATTAAAATTATTTCTATCATCATCATGTAATATATCAAAGCAAAGGGCTCATTATGACGAATGCAATTTTTTTTCATATTTTTAAAATGAATATTTTAAAATATATTAAAAAAATATAAAAAAAATACTCATTCCCCCCCTTTATTCGCCAACATATAAAATCAATTTTTTTTTGTTTACAGGAAAAATACGAAGAAATCTCGAATATTAATTTTGGGGGCGTTAAACGGAAAATAAAAAAATATTTTTTTAATGCTTGCTTTTATATATCAAATGAAAGGGCTCATTATGAGGAATACAAATATATATTTTTCAATTTTTTTTAATTAATTGTTTACAAGATATTAAAAAAATAGATATATAAATTTCTCATTTCCCGCTTTATTACCTAAAATTGTGGATACTGGATTCACTTGATATTTCTAAGAAAAATTAGTAGAAAATCCCAATATTAATATTAGGCACAAATTATAGATATCTAAGTGCTTCTTGGGAAATAACACACAGTTTAAAGAAAATTGCTGTATATTCCACACGTTTCGGGGACCATTTACATCTTAACCATTGACAACGGGGTCTGATCTAGACCCCAGAACGTTTGGAATATACAGCAACGTTCTTTAAACTGTGGTGTTATTTCCCAAGAAGCACTTAGACATTGAAAAATATGCCACAAGTATCATTCAGAAAACAACAAATTATAGAATTAAATGGAAAATAAAAAATAAATTTTCAAAGGCATCATGTAATATATCAAATAAAAGGCTCATTATGTGAATTAAAAAAATATATCAATTGTTTAAAATATATTAACAAAAATATTAAACATCGACTTAATTCCCACTTTAGAAACTAAACTACCTAAAATTTTGAAAAATATATTTTATTTGTATTTTTATAGAATTTGTCTAAAAGATTTCATAATTTATTTTATAAAACTTAACCTATTTTCCCCTTTATTTTCCCATCTATAGAGCCTCAAATTTAGACAGTAGATTATAAAAGGCTTCCTTGAAAGTTTATTAGTAAAATAAAACTCTAATGTTAATTTTGGGGGTCAAATTAGAAAATTAAATACATATCTTTATAAAAATCAAGCGAATCATGTAGCAGATAAATTAAAAAGTCTATGTGTGGAAAATCAAAGTGTATATTTTTTATAAATTTAAAACGCTTCCTTTAAAAGATAGGCTAAATATAAGAAAATGCACTCATTCCCTGCTTGCCTGAAACTGGAATATTAGAATCTTGAAGGTGGTACGGAACCCTTAGTATGCGAGTCCAACTCGCACTTGACCAAATTATTTTAAGTTGGTAGCAAGTGACAGTTTGTGACTGTTTAAACACCCTGTATAATGGAATAAATTCGAAATCGTATTAGTTCATGCGAAATCTGCAATACTAAATTGAATCAAGAATATGCAGATTACTATAAAATATTCATTTCAATTTTCAGTTATTAAAATGACTAGTCGGAGGCAAAGGCGTCGTCAAGGGGGGTTCATATTTTTTATCCTCCATAATATTGCCCCAATGCCACCCCCCCTTAGTCATAAGCTGGCGACGCCCTTGGTCGGTGGTATGTCACATAATCTTATCTGTGATCTTATCACTTTAATTAAAATGGAACACTTGTGGTTTCGCCAATTTAAAAACTATCGTATTTCCGCTGTTATCAGCAATTGTTTGAATCAGAGCACTAGCGCTTGCAACTTATTGAGAGTCGTTTAGACGTATAAACACATGTGATTGTAATGTGTTGATTAATGGTGCCTGTGAGTCTATAAATATCAATAATAAAAATCTGTGGTGACTAAATTGGCTTTTTAAATACAACATAACGTAAGAGATGGAAGCAAAAATAACGTTACCAAAGGAATGCATTTCAAAGTTAAAATGTGTCATTTGTAAAAAGTATTTATCAGTGCCTCCGATAAGTGGCTGTAAAGGTAAGCATTTAGATATCTAATACCTATATTACTGAATTGTTGCGGCTGATACCATGTAAATCCATAATGAGAAACATAAAAACGAAAAATGATATTTCGAGATTTACACTTTATTTTATACACAAGCCTACACTTTCGGACATAGTCAATCATAGTAGTTCTTATCATCCTTACCAACAAAAAATGTCTGCATTTTATAGTATGATCCATAGATTAATCAATGTACCTTTGACGCCGTTAAATTTCGAAAAAGAATTAAACATCATTAAACAGATATCAGTAAACAACGGTTTTGATCATCATCTCAGCGATAACTTAGTAAAAAAGAAAATGTTCCATGAGGCTCTAAATTTAATTTATCCTATTGATAAAAAACCTTGATTTTTCCAAAACTTTAACTTACTTGGGCGAAACAAGTAATAAAGTTAAATCATTTTTAGAAAAACAAGACATAAATATCAGTTATAAAACTTCAAATAATTTATCCAGATATATTAAGAATAATAAATCAAGAGTAGATAGTAATTGTAAATCCGGGGTATACAAACTTAATTGCGGTAATTGTGACAAGCTTTATATCGGTAGGACATTTAGAAATTTTAATGCTCGTATTAGAGAACACAAAAGAAGTTATTCCACACAAGAAATAAATCTAATTATGCACGTCATGTAGTAGAGGATAATCACAACTTTAACGATACTATAAATATATTACATTTGGAAAATAACCCCAGTAAAATTAATCTATTAGAATCCCTAGTAATTAATAGGTATAAATATTCAGGTAGACTATTAAATAACCAATTAGATCTTAATCCATCCCCACTTTTAAATCTTTTTAATGCCTCTGTATAATTAGTTTAGTTAAGTAATATGTATATATAATGGTGTAGTTAGAATAATAGTTTTAGTATTTTGTGAAACTTGATAAAGGCATTGTATGCCGAAACACGTGTCGTTTATAAAATAAAGTGTAAATCTCGAAATATAATTTTTCGTTTTTGTGTTTCTAATACCTATATGTTTAAAAGAAAATATATATATATATATATATTTTATATTTTTGTTAATATCTTTTAATTAACTTATTTTAAAAATATGATAAAAATATATTTGTTTTCTTCATAATGAGCCCTTTCATTTGATATATAACATGATGGGTTAGAAACAATTTTAAAATTATATTTTCCATTTAATTTCTTCTTATTTTTCCAGTAAACTTCAGGTCAAACCCTATACCTCTAATTTTTTTCAAAACTTTACGTTTTATAGTTTCGGAGATGAGGGGTGGGGTGGGGGTAAATTTTGGTATATTTTCGTTAATATCTTTTTAGTTTTTTTTTAATATGTAAAAAATATATTTGTATTCCTCATAATATGACCTTTCATTTGATATATTACATGATGGGTTTGAAAAAATTTTTATTTTTAAATTTTCATTTACTTCTATAATTTGCCCCCCCAAAATTAATATTAATTATTTCTCCTTATTTTTCATATGCAGTTCGCCTAACGATCTATATTTCCTATTTTTTTTCAAAATTTTAGGCTCAGTAGTTTCGGAGATCAGGGGGGGAACGGTCGATTATTTTAGTTTTTACCCCCAGAAGTACCCTTAAAATCAAAATTTCTTCATTTACGATATGTACTCCTGATCGGGTCACCAAACTATACATTGATACCAAATTTCAACCTTTTCCGTCCAGTAGTTTAGGAGAAAATTGCTGTGATGTGACAGAGGCAGAAATCCGGAGTGATACGAGGGCTGCCTTTTATATTTCGGGATTGGACAACCCTAGTGTTGCAATCTGACAACTGACAGCTCTATCGTAAAGTTTGACATTTTTAAGGTTATACGTATTCAGAACGTTTTGACATACGAGCGCTATGTGTTATTTACAGTAACTTAAAGGATTCATCTCGGTCAAAAAATGGAATTAAATCGTGAACATTTTCGTGCGATTATTTTTTACAACTTTCGACGTTGATTAAGTCACTGTTTCTCGATGGTATGGTGAATTCAATCGAGGTCGTAGTTCACTCCAAAACGAATTTCGTGAAGGTCGTCCAAAAACAGTTGTTGTTCAGGGAACCATTGATGCTGTGCGCGAACAGATATTGCAAGATCGTCATGTGACGTATCGTGAGATTGAGTCAACCTTACACATTAGTGGGACCAGCATACATTCAATATTGTATAAACATTTGAATGGCAAAAAAAATTGTTCGCGTTGGATCCCATACAATTTATCAGTCGTTCAAAAAAATGCTCGTGTCGATTGGTCGAAAGAAAAGCTCAAAAAATACGATCGCGGTGCTTCAAAACACGTTTATGACATAGTTAGAGGTGATGAATCGTGGATTTACGCGTATGAGCCCGAAAGTAAACAGCAGTCAACTGTACGGGTGTTTCAAGATGAGCCGAATCCAACAAAAGTTGTTCGCGCACGAAGCACTTCCAAGCAAATGATCGCCTGTTTTTTCGGAAAAACTGGACATGTCGCAACCACTAGAACAACGCAGAACAGTCAATTCTGAGTGGTACACAACCATTTGTTTGCCAGTTGTCTTCCAAGAAATGAGGAAAACCAACCGCCGAAGACGGATCACTCTTCACCACGACAATGCGAGCTCTCACATATCGGCTCAAACAACTGCATTTTTGACCACTCAAAACATCGATTTGATGAGTCATCCACCGTATAGTCCTGACTTGTCACCAAATGACTTCTTTTTATTCCCGTACGTCAACATTTTTCGACACCTGAAGAAGCGGTTGCTGCGTTCAGAATGCATGTTTTGGAGATACCTCAATCAGAGTGGAAAAAGTGCTTCGACAATTGGTTCAAACGCATGCAAAAGTGTACAGATCTTCATGGGGAATATTTTGAAAAATTAAAATTAATATTTGTTTTTGTTCTCTAATCCCGAAATATAAAAGGCAGCCCTCGTATTACAAGGGTATCCGTATATTGTATCTACGGAACCCTAAAAACAAAAAATACTCACATTCATTTGGGGATTTTAGTGCTCAAATAATTTACTATTGTTTGTATTACAGGCTCGTATAAATGTGGCAGATGTGAACCGTTCCAACCAAATAATGACATTTTCGAAGAAGTAGCCAAATACATCGTATTTCCATGTGCCAATGAAGACTGCCCAGAAAAATTGTCGTGGGGTAAAGTGACAAAACATGAACAGATTTGTGCCTATGCAATGTCAAAATGTCCAGTTTCTGATTGTGACTTAATATGTGAACTCAGAATAATGTCATCACACTTTGAAATACAGCACATGGACTTCAAATTTCAACGAGAAGCAACGTCGAAATCAATTCGACTTCGAGAAATCTCTTCAACGCTTAGCGAAGTATTCTGTATTAAGTTCGGCAGTTTTACTTTTGTTGGAGTGGCTTTTATTGGTAAGCATAATTATAAATGATATTATAATGAATGAAAACAAATCAACCTAGTTTTATATCACTTATATTTTCACTATGATGTGACTAATTTGGGCACTCGAAAAGGGTAAGGTTATCAAACAGGAACAAATTGATGAATGAATTAATCTTTATAAATTTTACAATTTACAGGGTATAAACGAATTGAGTGCAAAGATTTTGAGGATCAATACTTTAGGTCAAAACAAATCAAAGAGCTTTATAATATATTCAGAAATAAACTATAATTTTGCCAAAAAAAAAGTTAGAAGTTACGTAGCCTTTATTACAGTGAATAATAGACTATTTCCGGCTTCAAAATGCTTGTAAAGCTAAATATGTAAATACCCAATAGCTTATACACCATTAATAACTGTAATAACAAAGAAAATTAATATTTAAACTCTAAATGTTCTGTTATACTTTGCCTTACGGGTCTCCGAACAGATGTGGCAACATAGCATATAACATTGTCTTCTAAATGTTATGGCATGTTCTTGATTATTTTTAAGTTTTCTTGGGAATAACACCACAATTTAATTAAAAAAGCTGTATATTGAAAGAAAATACCAAACGTTTCAAAGTCGTTTCTGACTTCGTTGTCAATGGCTTTAAAATATGTAATGAAAATGTAAATTGCAAAATTGAAAGTTTGATTTTTGCATTTACACCTGTCACTATGTCATAAACGTGTTTTGAAGCACCGGGATCGTATTTTTTGAGCTTTTCTTTCGACCAATCGACACGAGCCTTTTTTGAACGATTGACAAGTTGTGTGGGATCCAACGCGAACAATTTTTTATGACATTCCATTGTTTATGCAATAGGTCACATGACGATCTTGCAATATCAGTTCGCGCACAGCATAAATGGTTTCCGGAACAAAAACTGTTTTTGTACGACCTTCACGAAATTCGTCTTGGAGTGAACTACGACTTCGATTGAATTCATCGATGAACAGTGGTCCTTGATGGAGTTTCATCGCCAAAAATTAAATTAAGTTCATCCATGCACTCTTGCTTACTTAATCCACGTCGAAAGTTGTAAAAAATAATCGCACGAAAATGTTCACGATTTAATTCCATTTTTTGGCCGAGATGAATCCTTTAAGTTACTGTAAACAACACATAGCACTCGTATGTCAAAACGTTCTAAGTACGTATAACCTCAAAAATGTCAAACTTTACGATAGAGCTGTCAGTTGTCAGATTGCAACACTAGGATTGTCTAATCCCGAAATACAAAAGGCAGCCCTCGTAAATAACATATCAAGTCTTTACCTAATTGTATAATTGTCACTATTTGTCACAAACTAATACACTCGAACTCACAATTCACAATAGATTTTCTTTCTCCAATTTATTTTTTAAAATGAAAATCAAATCACGAACGCTACGTCGAATATCACGCAAAATTCACTTTCACTTTCTTATAAAAACCGATGCAGCAAAAAAGGAATCGTGGCAGCGGTCAGCTGTAGTACTGAGTAAGGCATGTTATATGCTATGTTCACACATCTGTTCGGAGAGGGACCCTGATAACAGAATATTTAGAGTTTAAATATTAGTTTTCTTTATTAATACAGTTATTAAAGGTGTATAAGGTATTGAGTATTTACATATTTAGCTTTACAAGCATGTTGAAGCCGGAAATAGTCTATTATTCATTGCAATAAAGGCTACCAACCTTCTAACTTTTTTAATTTATTAGGAAAATTATAGTATTTATTTATTTATTTACAATTTGGGTTTCCAACAGATAGTCTGGACTACCCAATATTAGGAAACCACATGATACACAATTAGTCACAGTCACACTAATATTTAACGCAATTACAATAAAAAAGAAAGAGAACAATAAAGATACGAAAAACTACTAATAATAAGCTACTTACATACATGTGTGCTTAAATTTTGAAAACTAAATAGGCCGCTTTTTTTAGTACATATAAGGAAATGCTGAAAATGTCAATATGCAAGAAATGTAAGTTGTACGTTCTCAGCATCCTGTACAAACAGGAGTTGTAGGAGGAATTAGTAGTCACACCTACGACTGTAAAATAAATATTTAGTTCTTAAAGTATGGCTAATGCCACAGTTAAAATTGAAGTTATTTATGATATCAATACAGTCTATTTTATTTTGAACTAATTTATATAGAAATATTACATAAAATATATCACGACGAGTGGAAAGTGTAGACAATTTGTATTTTGGCAAATTACATTCATATGTCTAAGTGTTTATTGGGAAATAACACCACACTTTAAAGGAAATCGCTGTATATTCCAAACGTCTCGGGGTCTAGATCAGACCCCGTTGTCAATGGCTAAGAAACTACGGATTAAAAAGGTACAATTCCAAGATGTAAATTTAATTTAAACGTTTGGAATATACAGCGATTTCCTTTAAAGTGTGTTGTTATTTTCCAATAAACACTTAGACATGCCACAAGTATCCTTCGAAAACTATATTCATATGTGTTATAAAAATATTCTCTGTGAAACCGATAATTTGAATTATTAATGACTTTAATTTGTATTCTTTCTATCCTTTCCACGTATTTTACGTATTATGGATTCCAGACCAAAGAAGCGTAGTGTAGTGTACTTCTAACGAAAGAGTTATGAAGAATAATAAGGCTTTCTTCAGATGAGAAATCTTTGGTGATTCTTAAAATAAATCCTAGGTTGCGAACGGCCCTGTTAACAATATTCTCAACATGCAAATCAAATAAAAGTTTGGAATCCAATATTATACCAAGGTCTTTGATGTTTGTTATATGCTGTACAGTATGAGTGCCAAGTCCGTAGACAAAAGGAATATTATATCTTAATCTTGAAAATGTGATATGTTTACATTTTTCCAGATTTAATACTAATCTATTACAGACACAGTAATGCTTAAGTCTAGTTAAATCAACTTGCAAGTTATGACAATCATCTACACTTACTACAGTATGATATACCTTAAGATCATCGGCATATAGTCTATATTTAGAGTACATAAAACATTGGCCTATATCATTAATGAAGATGGAGAAAAGTAGTGGTCCGAGGTGGGACCCTTGGGGAACACCAGACATAACTTTAATGCAATTTGATTGTACATTCCCGACCTGCACGTATTGTATCCTACCTTGCAAGTATGATTTAATGAAAGATAATAGGCTGCCATTTGAATTGTAATTGCTGTTCATTATAATGTTTTTTTGATATTTTTCAGGACCTCAAAAGGCGGAAGGCTTTGCACTCAAATACTACTGTGGAATCAGCTTGTACTACGTTGGAAAAACCATACCAAACCTAAAATACAAAGCGACAATCCAACTGATGTCCACAAAAGAAGCCACAACCTTGACGAAAACCAATCAAGAAATTCAACGATACCAGGAAAAATACTTCCAAGATCTTCAAAAACTTACACCTCAAGCTGAATTCAGGAATTTGCTGAGCAAAGACGGTATGGCTATCCAGTATAGCGTAGAGGTTTACGATGTTAATGCAGTAAATGGAAAGCCTCAAGAAAACATTCATACAAATGTTGCAAAGATTCTCGAGTGCCCTCTATGCATGGAATATATGTCAGAGCAGATATATAACTGTGCAAGCGGTCATTCTATGTGTGCCGATTGTCACAAATCAGTTAGCAAATGTCCGTATTGTAGAAAACAAATGTCTGGTGCTAGAAATTATATGCTCGAAGAGCTGGCTGAAAAGACAAAAATTCAATGTAGAAATAAGCCAAGAGGTTGTGGTTTTGTTGCGGAAGTTAAAAAATTGAAAAATCACGAACTGAATTGCAACTTCTAAACGATGAATTGAACTAAATTGTTGATAAACTGAGGTCTATTTTGAATAGTCGGATTTTTTTATGCAACCTTATATCCAAATATTTTTAGTGTTTTTCTTAAAACAAAATTGGTACAGATATTTTAAAAGTAAAAGAATCATGACCCTTTTTCATCAAACTCTTACATCTTTAGATTTGGAATTATCATCATATTGAGAGAATACATCAATTGGATTTTGTGTTGTGACTGAAGTAACTTGTCAGATATATTTTAAGGCCCACTTTGTATTTTGTATGATTATATGCGATATCATTTACTTTTTTATTTTAATGGCCAATAAATATTGTTGATTTTTTTCATATTTTTTAAATTTATTAAAAAAACACCTGGATTGGGTTAATTATATTAACTTAAATTATTTGGTAATACGAGGGCTGCCTTTATATTTCGGGATTGGACCACCCTAGTGTTGCAACTGACAGCTCTATCGTAAAGTTTGACATTTTTGAGGTTATACGTACTCCAAACGTTTTGACATTCGAGCGCTATGTGTTGTTTACAGTAACTTAAAGGATTCATCTCGGCCAAAAAATGTAATTAAATCGTAAGCATTTTGGTGCGATTATTTTTTACAACTTTCGACGTGGATTAAGTCAGCAAGATTGCATGGATGAACTTAATTTAATTTATGGCGATGAAACTCCATCAAGGACCACTGTTTATCGATGGTATGGTGAATTCAATCGAGGTCGTAGTTCACTCCAAGACGAATTTCGTGAAGGTCGTCCAAAAACAGTTGTTGTTCCGGAAACCATTGATGCTGTGCGCGAACTGATATTGCAAGATCGTCATGTGACATATCGTGAGATTGAGTCAACGTTACACATCAGTGGGACCAGCATACATTCAATATTGCATAAACATTTGAATGTCAAAAAAACTGGACATGTCGCAACCGTACCACTAGAACAACGCAGAACAGTCAATTCTGAGTGGTACACAACCATTTGTTTACCAGTTGTCTTCCAAGAAATGAGGAAAACCAACCGCCAAAGACGGATCACTCTTCACCACGACAATGCGAGCTCTCACACATCGGCTCAAACAACTGCATTTTTGACCACTGAAAACATCGATTTGATGAGTCATCCGCCGTATAGTGCTGACTTGTCACCAAATGACTTCTTTTTATTTCCGTACGTAAAAAACAAACTGAGAGGTCAACGTTTTTCGACACCTGAAGAAGCGGTTGCTGCGTTCAGAATGCATGTTTTAGAGGTACCTCAATCAGAGTGGAAAAAGTGCTTCGACAATTGGTTCAAACGCATGCAAAAGTGTATAGATCTTCATGGGGAATATTTTGAAAAACAATAAAGCGATTTTCAATGATTAATATTTGTTTTTGTTCTCTAATCCCGAAATATAAAAGGCAGCCCTCGTAATTTGACCAAGTGCGAGTTGGACTCGCATACTAAGGGTTCCGTACTACCAGACAAGCAGGGAATGAGTGGATTTTTTTATATTATCCCTTAATACATTATAAACTAAGCCATGAGAAATATACACTTTGTAGTTTTTCTGTTACACCATTCGCTTGATTTTTATAAAAATATTTATTTAATTTTCTAATATGTTCCCCAAAATTAAGATTAGGATTTTCCCTTAATTTTACCAATACACTATTAGTAAAGCCCTATATATTATTTTGTCCGAATTTTAGGTTCAGTAGTTTCGAAGATAAGGAGAATGGAAGAAAAATTTTAAATAATAAATTATTAAATCTTTTAAACAAATTATTTTAAAAATACACATAAAATATATTTATATTTTTAGGATGATTCTATTCATTTGATACATTAGACAGGCACTTAAAATAACAAAATTTTACTTACCATTTATGTTAGTTCTATGGTAACTATGTTGTTCTAGTGGTACGGTTGCGACATGTCCAGTTTTTTCGAAAAAAACAGGCCATCATTTGCTTGGAGGTGCTTCGTGCGCGAAGAACTTTTTTTGGATTCGGCTCATCTTGAAACACCCATACAGACTGCTGTTTACTTTCGGGCTCATAGGCGTAAATCCACGATTCATCACCTGCCACTATGTCATAAACGTGTTTTGAACCACCGCGATCGTATTTTTTGAGCTTTTCTTTCGACCAATCGACACAAGCCTTTTTTTGAACGATTGACAAATTGTGTGGGATCCAAAGCAAACAAATTTTTTTGACATTCAAATGTTTATGCAATATTGAATGTATGCTGGTCCCACTAATGTGTAAGGTTGACTCAATCTCACGATAGGTCACATGACGATCTTGCAAAATCAGTTCGCGCACAGCATCAATGGTTTCCGGAACAACAACTGTTTTTGGACGACCTGCACGAAATTCGTCTTTGAGTGAACTACGACCTCTATTGAATTCACAATACCATCGATAAACAGTGGTCCTTGATGGAGTTTCATCGCCAAAAATTAAATTAAGTTCATCCACGCACTCTTGCTGACTTTTAATCCACGTCGAAAGTTGTAAAAAATAATCGCATGAAAATGTTCACGATTTAATTCCATTTTTTGGCCGAAATGAATCCTTTAAGTTACTGTAAACAACACATAGCGTTCGTATGTCAAAACGTTCTGAGTACGTATAACCTCAAAAATGTCAAACTTTACGATAGAGCTGTCAGTTATTAGATTGCAACACTAGGGTTGTCCAATTCCGAAATATAAAAGGCAGCCCTCGTATTTTTATCTTCATTTTGCTAGGAATTAAATAATCTTTTCTAAAATTGGAAAATATGCCCAAAAGGACGTCTTCCAGATCACGGGTCGTACGCAGTCTTTGAATTGTACCAGGTAGTCCATAGCAAGGTGAGGGTTTTTTTTTTGTTTGGTGATGGGCTGATTAGGACTGCAAAGTGTATATTTTTGTTCATGTATTTCCAGGATATTTAAAATTGTATAAATATAAAATTTATTTTTATGAAAAACATGATTAATTGGTTAAAATTGAATCTTGAAACCACAAATTCCAAAATTTCGGAAAGGGGGGGGGGGTTGAACCCCCCCAGACTCCCCGCTGGCTACGGGCTTGTCCCATAATTAGCTGCAGAAGCAGAAAGTCGATGTTGAGGGCACCCACTGGACCTGATAGCATTACCATAAGTTGAAGAGACTTTCACTTCCCTAGAGTTCCTGGTCCCTGACCCCACCCCAGAGAAAAACGAATGCTAAAAACCCAAGTTTTTTCAAGTAAAATATTTATATAGTTTTTAGTAGTTATTTTTATTTTACAAACATGCAAGAGATAACCAACCAACCAACAAAATTGGCGCCCAACATGAGCCATTTTCCGCGTTGAAATAAAAGACTATTCATAAGATAAAGTCCTAAAGTTCAAAATTTCAAAATAAGTTACTTACCTGCTGAGTCGGTAAACCCGCAACAAAAAACAATGGAAAATCTATTAGAAACATTTTCTTTTCCTTTTCATTCATATATAAATCAAACGCATATTAACATTTAATTAATATATTAATTCCATTTCAAATATATGTTTTATAAAGAATATAAAAGTCCAAATTTTTAACATCACAATGAAATAAAATGGTATAAAACCCAAAATAAATAAAGTTAATTTAACAATAAACAAAAACAAATAATACATAATCTCATTCTTCTTCCTTAATATTAGTTTGAAAATTAATTACATCTATCTCAATTTCTTCAATCGAATTATAACAAATTTCATTTTTCGCAACTTCTACATTTACTTCCGCACATTTCTCTAATGTATGTTCATTTTCCACTAACAAAGGATCGTGTGAGTCTTTTATTTCTTCTAAAGGTTCTGCAAAAATTTTAAAAGTGTTTTCTCCACCTGTTTTCACGTTAATTTTGTTAAAATGCCACGCAAGGTGTTTATTGTAGAAACCTTTGTGTCTTGAGGTGAATTCACACTTATCACACTGGTAGATTTTTTGTTCTTTCAGATTGTTCAGTTCCGGCCTATGGCCCTTAATATGAGTGATCAAAGCTCGTCTATAACGAGATTGAAAGTTGTAGCAGTAGCCACACTTGAAGGTTGGTACTTCGTCGATGTTTTTATGAACCAGGGAGTGTTTTTTTAGCAATGCTACACTGTGAGTTTGGAACCCACACACCTTACACTTCACCTTCGGCAATACCTTATGACACGTACTTTCGTGGTACTTTAAACGACTTTTGTATTTGCTAGTCACGCTGCAAAACTGGCACTTGTACAGATGATCCTTCTCGCTAGAATGGGAAAACTTTACATGATTCTTCAAGTTGTTTTTGAACCTCGTTCTGTAGTTACAATGTGAACAAGGAAGGAAGGGCAAATCCTCTGTGTGGATCGCCCTCACGTGGTGCTTCAAATCCGAATTCCTCTTGGATTTGTACTCGCAGAATTGACAGCCGAACATTTGCACTTCGTTTGGACTTTTGTGAGTCAATCGGTGGCTCACGATGCTGGATTTGTATGAAGTCGTGAAAGGACATTTGGTACAGTGATATATGATTGGTTGATCGATTGGATTGTGTCCTAGAACATGTTGTTTCAAGAAACGTTTTAAATTGGTGGTGAAATCGCATTTGTCGCATTTAAAAATGTTCGTGTGCTTTAGCGTATGTTGCCTCAATTTGCTTGACATGTCAGTTACGTAGGAGCAGTAAGTACACTGGTATATCTTCTTACGTTCACTGAAAAAAAAACATGAACATAACAGCTGTTTCATAAAATGAAAAGGTTTAAAAATATATTTTCAAATAGGTATCACTTGCCATAAGGTCATATTTAAAATTAGGGGCCACAGTTGCCCTGTGACGTTATCGATTATTGTTATGTCATCTAGTAGAGAAGCTTACCACCGTTAATTTATTAAAACTAGCTGTCGCCCAGTGGTCGAAATTCGACCAATTGTGTCAATAAGTAACGAAATTCAAGTTCTTTTTCAGATATAATTAATATGACTTTATTTGTGTTCAAATTCGTGATTCTTAATTTAATATGACCAATTATGACTGACTGATATTATTACTACGCGTCTAAAACGAGTTTTTATTCAACATACTATCAACTGATAGAAAGAGTAAGTAAGGTCGCCAAGTTGGCACATATACTAAGTGCTTAAATAGGAAACCGATGGACTGGGGTTCGATTCCCCATCACTGTGTCGATTTTTGTAATATAAATATTTAATTATCATTGAAATTTGGCGCGATTGATCAGATCACGTGATGACTATTGACAAAGAGAGCTTGGTATGGCTGAGCAGGTGGTAATTAACCAATAAGAGCGCTTCAAGGGGTAACTGCTTATCTATTACATCATAACCTGCCTGTAGTACAATACGTCAGCTGTCAACCCCTGTTCCGTACCCCTGACTGTCAGCTGTCAATGTTCCGTGCCATCGTTCTATGCCATACGTCAACGCCCCATACCAACGTTCCCTGGCATACGTCAACGCCCCAACTCTATGGTCTAACCTCTAATAACGACATAACCTAACCTATACGCGGCCCCAACCATCTTCATAGCAGCACTGGGGTCCTCATCGGAGCCATAGTCAACCGTCTTCAAGACGTCACAACAGCCCTAGTTGGGGCCCTCGCAGTCCTGGTTCGCAGAACAAATGTCACCCTCGATCGAAATTCACCCCGTCAATTGTCAAAAGGGCCTTAAATAAGATGCCGTTTACACGTCAACGTTAAGCCAAAAAGGCTGGTTCTAATTGCGCCGTTTCTCACCCCTAAACCGTCAGCTCAAGTTGGCGATTTCAAGGTCATCGAAGTAAATTTTCGCTATTTTTAACCTTAGAATTTCGTATGGAAAATTACATGTATTTTTGGTCGATTTTGGCCTAGAACGGGCATAACTTATATACTTCTGTGCACACCCTATATAACTATAATTCTACTGCGCTCTCTATTCCAAGAACCCTGTAAATTCAACCGCTAGTGGGCTACCCTAAATAATTATTTTTTCAAAACACCCTGTATAGTTATAATCGCACTCTACTCTATATTTTAAACACTCTATATAAGGAACTGCTTATAGGCTACCCAAGAAACATCTGATTTCTAACATATCTGGAATTACTCTGTATAATTATAATCTACAACCCTTTACATCTCAGTCAATTTAGAACATAAGAACATATAACTTTTTACTCATCCAAAAATCGCCTAAGCAGCACTTTTTTCTCTGAATTCTTAAAGGGTTCAGCTGTACAAATGTAATGTTACAAAAATGCCAAATAGTGTTAAAATTCTTATAATTTCTTACACATCAATTGGTATTGAATTTTTTTTTTCAATTTCAAGAGCAGTTTCAGTCTCAAGTTAATAAAGACTTTTTGGCTTTTTTTAATGAGTTCAATACATAGCAGACGTTTGGAATCCTATTTTATAAGCACCCTGTATAAAACGAAAAAAATGTTTTTTTTCTCGGCAGGTTTATTAGACAATAAATTAAGAAATAAATTCTGGATATCGAAACAGCTATTTTATTCCTTTTAATTGCAAATTAACTGTGATTTTTAACTATTATCCTATTTTAATCATTTTGATGCTTCTTGCATCTTTTTGGTTACAATTTAGAAAAACAATAGCATTTATTCCCAAAGGAAATAGCGGGATATTTATATGAAATTTTGTACGTACTTATATATGTATATATTTATACTTTGAGGGTACAAAAATATTAAAATATTTTTTGTTTGCGCTTTAGATTTAATTTAATTTAAAAAAGTCAACAAAATGACGATTGACATGATTTTAGGTACGGGAATTAACTGAATAAAAAACAAAGACTCCATCGAAATTAATCCTTGTTCAAGTGGCTATCGCGTTAACCAGAAGTTAGAATATCGGATAAAAATCGATCAAAATAATTCTAGTTCATACGATAATAACCACATGAACATATGGAATTTCCGGATTCCCTTGCGCCCGACGGGTAAAAAATTCAATTATATCTAAAATGGGACAAAAAATGTTAAAATAGTAATACATTTTCAAAAAAAATTCACGTTTTTTCTATAAAAAAACTGGTAAATTCTTGTTTTCTAAATTATAATTAGTGATATGACGGATATATGTATCCGTATTAGCGGATATCTAAGGGAGGAGAAAAATCCGTATCCGTATCTGTTAGTTTTTGGCGGATCTTTTACGGATATTAATTTTTAATTCATAGATAAAATTTTATATAGGCTGAGTTTTTTTATGATCAGTATGGGGATCTCGGAAACTAGCGGAGATAGAGCAATGGTTAAATTGGGAAAGATTTGCAGTTTTACTGGCCCAATTTAATGACACTTTCGGATTTTTGTAAAAAGTCATGGCTTGCTAGATATTTTGAGTCAAATCCCTCTAGCTCTTTTGTTTTTGATTTTATAAAAAAAGTATAAATATCAAAATTGAAGGGAATTGTATCCCGAATATGACTGTCATGTCCTCGTTTGTGTGACAGCTCTCGTTTTCGAGATATGACATAAACTTATATTTTTTTGAAAGGAAACCATAGTTGGCTATGACCTCAGATTTTTAGAGCTTTTCAACGATATAATACTCGATATAGTTATACACAAAAATGACGGAGTTGTGGATGCTTTTCTCTCTTATTTTCACTTTTAAAGTAGGTAGCCCTGAAAAAGATTGTTTTCACTTTGACGTTTCCTCATTTGAGAGTAATTCCATTAGTAGTGCTGAACTGACAGTCGATATTTACAAGTTTTCGTGATAAAATGGAATATTCTAAGGAAGAAAAACTGAATATGGTGGAATGTTATATCATATGCCATAAAAATTCAGTTCGTGAAACTGAGGAATACTTTCATAGATATTTTAATCGTCGTCAACCTACTCTATGTACAATTAAGAGGCTTTACGATAGTTTACGCAGATATGGATCTTTTACTAAACCACAAAAGGAACGTAATCAAATTAACGAAGCAGCACAAATAAATGTTTTGGCAATGGTAAATCAACTACATCAACTCGTGAGATTGCAGCAGAAGCTCGCACATATCAACGAACTGTAGTTAAGGTATTGAAAGCGCACGAGTTCCACCCGTACAAACTTTCAGTTTCTCATGCTGGTGACGAACATCGACGTATTTTGTTTTGTACATGGTTTAGAGACATGTGCCTTGACAATCCACAGTTTCCATTAAAGGTGTTATGGTCAGATGAAACTGTTTTTAGTAAATACCTATTTATTTAGTTTTTTCGTTATATCTGATATACCTAATAAAAAAATCGTTCAATGATTTTTGGAACAGTTATTAATAAATCAATCTATTTCACGGCTAACTACGTTAAAAGTGAAAATAAGAGAGAAAAACATCCACAACTTCGTTATTTTTATGAATTCATTATTCATTAAATTGGGTCAGTAAAACTGCAAATCTTTCCCAATTTAACCATTGCTCTATTTCCGCTAGTTTCCGAGATCCCCATACTAATCATCAAAAAAACTCACCTTGTATATTAGATGATTAGGTAACAATGATAAACTGTAAATTCCATTCAGATTATTTTTTATTTTTTAAAATCATATTTGGCACCTTTATATTGCAAACATTTATCCTAGTGAAATGAGTACCAAACCGATAGTACATAACTCAAAGGTTCTAAATCAACTATCTTTATAATGAGATCTATCACACATCTTGGTGATAAGCTTATTAAAATGATGATATATTTAAACATTTATTAAAGGAAGTTTAAAATATTATTCAAAATATCTTTATGGGATATGGGTCAAATCTTCGTGTTAAGCTTAATAAAATAATAAAATATTTCTGTATTATAGATCACTTTTACAATGAGAAAACAAAAACTTAAATCTTCGTAATATTTCAAATTCTAATTACGTAAATTAATAATTCGTGACACATAAAGTGTTGACATTAGATTCAAAATACAGTGACAATTAGAGAAACTTAAAAAAAGTTAAAAGTCATAGTTAAAATTAAGCAATGGTAAATTGTATTTCAAAAAGAGCATCTTGGCTGCTTTATCCCCTAGAAGGCTGTTACGATGTGGCTCTTAAGCAATTCCTGCTGCACTAAAAAATTGCTCACTTGGAACGTTTGTCGCCGATGATGATAAATATGTGCGAGAGATGTGACTGAGACCTCCAAGTGAGTACTTGTCTAGTCTATAACAGATCGTCTCTTTCCAAAGGTTTATTTATGTGCGCGTACTCTAAAAAAGTTAAGATCCGTATCCGTATCCGCGGATCTTGGGACCAAATATCCGTATTCAGATCCGTATCCGCGGATATACAATTTTAATGATCCGGCACATCACTAATTATAACCTAAAACACCCCTGAAACACATTAAAAAGTATACGTTGAATAAAATAAATATCCATACCTATGCACGGCCATATGTAATTTCAACACCCTTTTCAGCTTCGTACTGTAGCTGCATTGTGCACAGTAAAATATCTGATCCTCAGGCAGCACCTCGCCGATGTGGACTTTCTGTACGTGAGATTTGAGATAACGTTGGTGTTTAGTTTTAAAAAAGCAATGTTCACATTGATATATGGGAACCTCACCGGGTTTCTTATGTTTGACTACGTGACGTTCCAGATCTCTTTTCCACATTGTCCGGTAGGGGCACTCTTCGCATTTGAATCTGAAACAAAAGCTGAACATTAAAATTCGATCGGCATTAACCAATGACTACTAATATAAATGAACCCGGCACTCTCATATACGACCAAAGGAAATATGGGTTGAAACATGAGACAAAAATAGAAGGAGACACTGACATATTTGTTTACAAATATTCCGGCTCCAACAGTAGCGTCCAATACTCTCTTCGAGGTGTCATTCCTTTGTACGCAAGACAATATATATTATATATCAATATAATACATATTGTTTCTGGTTAGGGAACATTCATCAGTTGCGCTTCCCACAATTGAATGTCCTCTCGAACACTTCTTCATGCATTTGATGCATTTGGTTAAATTTGAAGACGCGAGATGTAAGACCGACATCTAGGATTTTCGAGAGAATCAGTACACAGAGGCTCCTAGATGTCGGTCTTACATCTCGCGTCTTCAAGTAGCGTCCAAACTACAATAAATCAAAGGTCATGTTATTCAGTTTGAAAATAAGAGAACTACGTCCCTAATCCACAAATATAAATATATTAAAAGTCATTAAAAGATGTGCAAAATAAAAAAACAATTAGTGGCGTAATTACTAATATGTACCAGCAATTATCAAAACATTTATTTCTTCACATAAAATGTAGTTTTATTTACAGCTTAAATGAGCTTTTGTAAAACGAATATGCCGTTTTCCTGCATGTAAGAAACTGAAATAACACTTTATTATTATTTTTTTACAATTATACAAAATAATAACTGATTTCGAAAAAGTTTCAACCCCAAAACACACAAACAATATGTTCTGCTGAAGCTTTATCTTTTCAGAAAGTTAAATTCGAATATTTTTGACGGCCTAATGGCCTGCCACACCTATGAAAGTTAATTTTCACATCATAGTAATTTTCTCCTAAACTACTAGACGGAAAAAGTTGAAATTTGGTATCAGTGTATAGTTTGGTGACCCAATCAGGAGTACATATCGTAAATGAAGAAATTTTGATTTTAGTGGTACTTCTGGGGGGGAGGGGACTAAAAAAATCGACAGTTCCCCCCTTATCTTCGAAACTATAAGAAGCAACATTTTGAAAAAAAATAGAGATATAGGGACTCACCTGAATTTTATAAGAAAAATAAGGAGAAACCTCTAATATTAACTTATGAAATTAAAATTGTTTATAACCCATCATGTAATATATCAAATGAAAGGACTCATTATTGCGAAAACAAATATTTTTTTTTCATATTTTTAAAATAAATTATTTTATAGATATTAACAAATATATAAAAAATACCCATTCCCCTACCTTATCAGCGAAACTATAAGCCGTCAAATTTTGAAAAAAAATAGATATATAGGGCCTCACCTGAATTTTATCGGAAAAATAAGGAGAAACCTCTAATATAAATTTCAGTGGGCAAATTACAGCAATAAATGGCAAACATAAAATTAAAATTATTTCTAACGCATCATGTAATATATCTAATAAAAGGGCTCATTATGAGGAATATAATTTTTTTTCATATTTTTAAAATGAATATTTTAGAATATATTAATAAGAATATAAAAAATACCCATTCCCCCCTTTTATTCCCCAAATTATAAGACCTAAAATTTTTTGTTTACAGGAAAAATACGAAGCAATCCCTAATATTAATTTTGGGGGCCAAATTATAGAATTAAACGGAAAATATTTTTTTAAGCATCATACAATACATCAAACATATGAAAAGGCTCATTATGAGGAACACAAATATATATTTTTCATATTTTTAAAATTAATTGTTTACAAAAATATATATAAAAAATTATTATTTCCTGCTTTATTTCCGAAACCATACTACCTAAAATATTAAAAATAATTAGAGATGTTGGGGCTCACTTGAAATTTATAACAAAAAATAGTACAAACCCCAATATTAATTGTGTGGGCAAAATATAGAATTAAATGGAAAATAAAAATTAAATTTTCAAACACTAATATATCAAATAAAAGCCTTATTATGTGAATTACAAATATATCATATTTTTAAATCATTTGTTTAAAAGATACTAACAAAAATATTAAACATCGACTTAATTCGTACTTTAGAAACTACACTATCTAAAATTTTGAAAAATATGTTTTATTTGATTTTTAAATAATTTGTCTAAAAGATTTAATAATTTGTTATTTAAACCTTTACCAATTTTTCCGCTTTATCTTATAAAAAGCTTCCCTGAAAGTTTATTAGTAAAATAAAACTCAAATATTAATTTTGAGGCCACATTAGAAAATTAAATACATATTTTTATAAAAATCAAGCGAATCAATCACATAAAATAAAAAGTCTATGGGTGGAAAATTAAAGTATATATCTTTAATAATTTTAAAAGGCTTTCTTTAAAAGATATAAGGGTAAATATAAGAAAATGCACTCATTCCCTGCTTGTCTGAAACTGGAATATTAGAATCTTGAAGGAGTTACGGAACCCTTAGTATGCGACTCCAACTCGCATTTGACCAAATTATTTTTTTATTAAGTTTGTTAATAATGTATTTGCAATCCTCTATTTAAGCATTTATAATTTTAATTATTTGTTTTTTTTTAATAAATACTGTCCATCTCTTATAACCTACATGTCAATAGTATTAGAAGAATTACTATTTTTTCAGTCAGTTTATGTTATTGTCCGTAGTCCTTTCAGTGCTGTTAATGTGTTAATACGTCTAATAACTATAACATCTTTGTTGTCATAACTTTAAGATTCTTACAAAAAAATGGCCTCCTGGCTATACAGACTTGTCCCATATCGAACATAAGTTGAAAAAAATGATACAAATTTCTAAAACGCATAAGTGATCTTGTGAAACTGAAAATTTTAGCAACATGGGTTGAATAATAATGCATGACAACGTTCAAAAATACTGACTCCGATCCTGTCATATACGTTAAGTACAGTACTGCTAAGTGTTTAACCTGCTCTACTATCAGCGAAATTTAATCAATCAAGTGATATCGGAGTATCAGCTTCTTTCTTGTAAATCCAAAACAAACCCAAACAAAATATTGGTGATTTACCCGATTCAAATATTGCGATGAACAATGGGTGCTAGTTTAACGCTGCCAAAAGAATCTATTTCAAATTTAAAGTGTAATAAGTGCAACAAATATTTATCAGTGTCTCCCATAAGTGGCATAAAAGGTACGTGCAAAAAATATGTTACACTTTTTAATATTATTACTCCGGTTTTTAAACAGATGACACGTTTTCAGCTAAAATAATTTTGTAGTATTATTTATGTCTACCTTTAGCATATGTTTCTGTTTAGTTTCTAACAATTTTGATTACATTTTGATGTGCAGATTTGCAAGAATTTAAAATTCTCAGTGCAAGTTTTGCAATTATCTGTTTTTTAACGTTCCTTAAAATTGAATTAAATAGGAATTCATGTAAACATTCATATAACAGTAACTGAATTACATTTTATTGAATTTAAGTTCTATAAATGCTTAAAGACATTCTAATCTGATCTGATAGCTGACTATCGAGATGATGTGGGTTCTTAATGACAAAAGGCCCGAATATTTTGTTGTTAACACATGTATTTCAAAGAAGGTTAATAATTATAAAAGTTGCATTCGACCAGTATGACCTTGATCTTGGCAAATTGTAATCATCATTATTCACTACAAATCAATGCTAGACAAAAATCAATGTGTTCTAACATGTTTCTGCAGTTGTGCACTTTAACATTTGTCTTCCTCGTAAAGCGGGAATAAATGGAATTTCTTGTCAAAACATAAAGGATTTTAAGACTGTTAACTGTGATGAATATAAAGCCACAAATATTGTACCAATATATGAAAAATTCTTGAAAATGGTTGTGAAAATCTCTTAAATTATTGCGAACGAAATAATATTATAGTTAGGAACGGTTTAGGAAAAATCATTATTGCGAATGATAAAACAAAATTGTAATAGCTGTATTCTCGAATTTTAAACGTGCATTTGAAACTATTAATAGAAATATTTTGATAAAAAAAATTAGGAAAAATAGGTTTGGATGATAATGTCATTAGATGGTTTAGATCTTACCTTGAAAATAGACCCCAAAAAGTAAAATATGGCAGTGTTTCTAAAATTAATGGAATTAAATATGGTGTGCCCCAAAGAACAGTTTTAGGTCCATTATTATTTATATTGTATATGAATGATATGGTCAAGTATGTAAACCATGTTAGTATTGAAATGTTGCAGATGACAAAATGTTAAACCTTGCTGGTACCGACTATAACCAAATGTACAATTGAAATTCCAAAACCCTAAATGTCAATTAAGGTGGTTTTTCTAGAGTTTTTATCTAGTAAAGCTATATCTGATCTATTGTGGGCAACAGTGCGATCAGTCATTATCTTCCAGTCCCAATATAACATGTAGTTGTTATTTTCTAAAACAGATTCTGGTTTGTATATAGAGTAGGACATTCTTACCGACTGTGATAGTTCAAGTTTCAGTGGTAGTTCCTAGTTCAGTATGTTTGCCACAGCATCGTGTCGTTATTTGTATTCAGTTGCAGCAAATACTTGACAACCTTCTGTGATATGTTGGATAGATTCAGATGTTTGGCAACCATATCTGCACCTGTCGTTATTGATACAAGGGTCTTTAACGATGTACTTTAGATAGTTCTTATTTGGAATTACTTGATCTTGGATTGTTAATATAAAGCCCTCCGTTTCAGGAAAAATATGACCAGAGATCAACCAGTAGTTCGGCGCTGCACTGTCGATATAATCTTGGTTGACGTCATTTATCTGCCTTCCATGAAGGGACTTCCCTCTCTTCATAAAGACATTTATTATTATTATTATATAATCGGTAAATAATATGTAATCAATGTTAGCCATACATTATTCATTGTTTTCTTCCTATCGGGGCACCACTTTCAAAAATGTATAAGGAAAAATGATAACTTTGACCAAATGTTTAAACAACCTGGAAATATTTTCATTTCATGTTACAGAACCGAAATACGACTCACTAAATTACAAAAAAACTAGTTGGGTTAGCATAAAAACAGGATATTGCTGAGGATATTTGCTATTCTTTTTTCATTGCCGTGATTGGTCATCATTGTTTCAACTGAGATGAATGACAGAAATACAGCTTTTATTACATTTATAGCTGAAACCTTCCACAAATTTCTGTTTGTACACTTGTATCTATGAAATCGTTGATTATTATAAACGCAATTTTAGTACCAGAAGATACAAAATGATCTCTGGACACCAAAACTGTACATCTACGTAAAGGTCGAAGATATCAAACTCCGAGGTACCAATTACTTCTCATTGGAACGTCAATCGACAAGAAACAGCACTGGTACAAAATAAATAGCAAATCCAAGTAACTGATACTCCTATACAATAAGGAACAAATAGCAGACCAAGTCTTCTCCTTTTCGTTTGTATTAACTTCTACAGACTAAAAACAACTATCTGAATCAATGCTGGTTTTATGTAATTGTATATACAGATTGAAGCCCTCTCTTTGTATTCTTTATAATCACGCCATTTTCTTCAGGCATGTTACTATTTTCACTGGATTGATTACATGGTATCATTTATCAGAAATAGTTGGTATGACTTTACAATTATGACAGTATATTTTATGGATTGGCTCATTTTCATTTGTGATTAATGTCTTTTGTTGCTCACCGAACAACAAAAATGTCGGTTTATTTCAGATTTTTTTATATATTTACTGTTTGAAATTCAGAGAATGAAAATGTATCACAAAATTTTTTCTTGTAAGTTAAAAAATATTTATTAAAAAATCAATATACAGTCTTAGATTTTTCCACCAATAGTATTAATCGTTGCTGTACTATTTATCTTCTTCTATTATTTCTTCTTCACATTTCTAGAATTTTTTTTCCAGTTGCCTGTCTCTTATTCAGTTTTTGTCGTTGGTGTCTGTAGGTTGTGCGTCCATGTTTTTTGGTGGTCTTTCAGTTGATCATATACTATAAGGCTTGTTGTTAACCAGGTCTCATCCTAACCACCTCTGTTCTTGACCATTGCTCTTGTATGTTGTTGTTTGTCTATCTCTTAATGTTAGGCCCTTTATTTTATTGTTTGTTTACTTTTTTGTTGTCTTTTTATCTGCTCTTGTTTCTGCTGTATAGGTCCAAAATGTTGTCCTATATATCCTCACTTTACTTTCTGTTTTCATAAATGTATGGTGTCTCTTAGGAAACTGTTGACTTTCATCAATTTCGTTAAGAGCCGTTCACTGGTGATTTTTACTCCTAATTAATTAAACTTTATTAGCTGTTCTCTGATATTTCCTCTTAGTTCCAATCTTGCAGATCACCTTCGTTGTCAGCTATTAGTATTGCGTCATCCGCGTAACATAAACTAGTTGTTGTACTTTTTAGAATAATTGTATTTCCAGGTTCTTATAGCTGCGGAAGATGTGAACCAAACGAGCCCGCCAATGAACTTTACGAGGAAATAGCTCAACATTTTCTGTTTCCTTGCAGCAACGAGAGCTGCAAAGAACAACTGATCTGGGCAAACGTGAAACAACACGAAGAACAATGTATTTACACGATGGTGAAGTGTCCTGTTCCAGAGTGCGAGCAATTATTTGAAATTAGAAAGGCACTTTCACATTTTGATACTGACCACAAAGATTTGAAGTTTTCTACGAAAATCAGCTCGAATTCATTTCGATTAAAAGAAATAACGTCAGATTATACTGTGTACTGTCTCAGTTACAAGAGTTACGTGTTTTTTGCAACCGCTTTGATAGGTAAGAATATTTTAAATATCTAATTATCTGTTTGAAATATACAGGGCGTTTTTAAAATAGGGTATAGACCCCCTATTAACATGTGCCCTAAAACGCACCCTTAGGAAGTTATATGTCCTTAAAAGGGCTCTAACAATACTGTTTTTTTCTGTTCTGAACAAACCGGTCGAAAATAAATAGAAAAAAATATATGGGTCTTACATAACTTTTTACGTTAAATAACATGTGCTACTCAGTTTTTCGACATGCAAATCATAAGCGTCCTATTTAGGTTGGTGAAGGCCCGTATTTTTAGGGTTCCGTATATACAATATGCGGGACCCTTATAATATTACTCCCGATTTCTCCCTCTTTTAAATCACATCAATTTTCTCCTAAACTACTGGACGGAAAACTTCGAAATTTGGTATCAAGATACAGTTTGGTGACCCGATCAGAAGTACATGATGAAGAAAATTTTAATTTTAAGGGTACTTCTGGGGGAAAAACTAAAAAAAATCGACCGTTCCCCCCCTTATCTCCGAAACTATAAGAAGTAAAATTTTACCGGAAAATTAAGGAGAACCCTAGAAAATATAAAATTTAAATAATATAATATATCAAATGAAAGGGCTTATAATGGGGAAAACTAATATATTTTTTTTATATTTTTAAAATAAATTATTTTAAAGATATTAACAAAAATATAAAAACTGTTACCCATTCCTCCTACCTTATCTCCGAAACTGTAAGCCGTAAATTTTTTTAAAAAAATTAGAGATATAGGGCCGCACCTGAATTTTACCGGAAAAATAAGGATAAACCCCTAATATTAATTTTGGGGGGCAAATTGCAGAAATAAATGTAAAAATATAAAATTAAAATTGTTTCTAACGCATCACGTAATATATCAAATCAAAGGGCTCATTATGACGAAGATAAATATATTTTTTTCACATTTTGAAAAAGAATATTTTAAAATATACCTACTTAAAAAAATATTGCCAAAAACTATAAAACCTAACAATATTTGTTTACAAAAAAAATAGGCAGAAATCTCTAATATTAATTTTTGGGGACTAAATTATAGAATTAATAATACTTTATTCTTTGTTTTTATTTTAGATTCAAAAATCCTTTAAAAAATAAAAAATGTATTTTTTGCTTTTACACTGCGACAGACCTTATTTTCATTACAAAATCAGATTCAGGGACGAAAAATACATTAGAGTATATGTGTATCGTCTAAAGTACAGAACACTTTTTTTTTGTGGGCCTTTTGTGTTTGTTATTAATATAAAATATTTTGGTAGGTAATTAATTTGTACAGAATGAGCACCTCTTAATGTTTACATCCATTACTTCGGTACCTACCAACATTGAATGTGTTATTTATTTGCTAGAGTTGCATTTTGTTACAATTATTTTTAGTTATAGGTGGAAGTCGGTTATATATTTTTAAAAAATGTTTTATTTTAAAATTTTTAGTTTTTTTGAACTCGGTAGTTTTCATTCTTTATTTTTTAGTTTGTATGTATAACCTAATAGACAGAACTAGGTGACATAGAAAGCCTCAACATTACACAATGATACAATTTAATTTAAATTAACAGGTAAATGTTTACCAACAAAATGTACTAGGTCGTGTTGATTTAATAAGCCCAAAATATATTTATGGACTGTATAACTATAGATAATTCCACACCGCCCTAAGTACCAACCATCCTATACATACAACTGTCCACGAACAAGCATAAATTTGTTAGCTGCCTTGTGTAAACTATAGGACGGAATAGAATCCATCCCATATTTACGGAGTCAAATCCGTCCTATATTTCAACCATATCATATAACTCCTTGTGGGCTACCCCATAAATTACTTCATTTTTAACATTTTATATTATCGCCCTGTGTAACATTAATTCCTCTCCACACTATAAGCAACTTCTTATGGGCTATAAAAGAAATAATTTTTTAATCGCATTGTATAAATATAATTCAACTCCAGTATATATTTCAACCATCCTGTATATGATTTGCTTATGTCCACATCATATAACAGTTTTTTAATCACCCTATATAATTTTAATTTCACATTTTTTCCAACATTTTTATAACACCAAACGTCCAGTCTATCCAATATTCCAACCATCCTGTATATACTGCCTACGGACCACTATCATTTTAGTTCGTCCTATATTTCAATCTTCATATAAATACAACTCCTTTTGTCACTTTACTTTGTGATTTTGTTTGCTATAACTAAACACCCCGTGTATAAACGCACCAGTTAGCATGTTAGAATTGACATGTG
The DNA here is from genome assembly GCA_034190945.1 of Octodonta nipae. NCBI lineage: Eukaryota > Metazoa > Arthropoda > Insecta > Coleoptera > Chrysomelidae > Octodonta > Octodonta nipae. Next base: position 2,017,210 of record CM067217.1, on the reverse strand, counting down.
TTGTCACTGAATTTTTTATTAGGCCGGGAGAATGTGACAACCAAAAGCACCGTCTTCGCAAAATGGAAAAATGTGCATTTAGATAGGTATTTGCCTGGTATACAAACAATACCAGCTTGGTATTCATTGATTTAAGGAACCGAAAATACTATGCTTTACTAACTATATGCTTGAGATGTACATAGAAAATTTTCAAATTCGCAATTAAAACTTCCAGTGCCTAAAATTCCCGCACTATTATCTTGGAATTAAATTATTTATGAGGAAATGTCCGTTATGTCATTTTGATGAAATTTTTGAAAAGAATTTTGGAATTTTCGGCGATTTTCTGCAAACCTGCAAGTTTCACGTCGCAGAAAGTATATGAGATCACCTAAGGATCTTCCTTAATAGATTAAACGTTAAAAAACTATACACATCCATAAGGATGTGTATAGTTTTTTTTTAAGCATGTGTTCATTCACGAATTTTATCACTTTACCAATAGAATTCTTTTCCAAAATTTGAAATTTCACCAATCCGGTATATATTCTATTAAACAAGACCATATTCATTCAAAACGGTTCACCACAGGAGAAGAAATCAGGTAACATACATACAAAAAAAAAACGCGACGAATTGATAACCTGCTCCTTTTTGGAAGTCGGTTAAAAACAAATATTGTTAGTCATTTTGATTTTCACATTGACTGTTATTGCCAGTAGCAATATCAGTTGGAGTTGGATGCGTTTTGATGAGCAAACAGTTATTGTTGTTGAATAAATAACAGTTATTAAAAAGCAGCTACTTGTTACCAACTGTTTGATGTAGCTCTAAACAATTGCTTTTTTTACTCTTAAAATGGAATATAGTTAAAAGTTAACATAACTGGGTACTTTTTTATATAAGTCCTTCTACATACTTCAAACCACTTACTTCTTCCTTATCTTTCAGAACAAACCTTAGAGGGTACCTTAATCCGTTACAAATGCGGTTTCATCGTCTACACTTACGGAGACACTCCAGACAACATCAAATACATGATAACGATAAATACAACATCTTCAAAAGAAGACAACAAAACCATAGCAAAAAAGAACCAACCCATTCAGCGTTATAAAGCCGACAAGCCTATTTCCCCAAACAAATTTCTACCGATAACCAGATTCAGAAATTTCTCCAGCACAAACGCTACGACCCTTCAATACGATATAGAAATTTACGAAAGCTCTGTAGAACCGGAACCCGTGCCAGACGATCCCAATGAAGAGCTGGCAAGAATACTGGAATGCCCTGTATGTAGCGAATATATGTCTGGACAAATATTCAACTGTTCTACAGGGCACTCCATCTGTGGAGCTTGCACCAAATGCGTAAAGCAATGTCCGTATTGTCAAGGAAAAATGACAAACAGCAGGAATTATGTACTCGAAGATCTGGCAGTCAAAACTAAAATAAGATGTTGCAACAAATTAGAAGGCTGTGACTTTGTTTGTGAAATTAAATACATGAAGGTGCACGAGGAATGTTGTAATTATTGATTTTTATCCATTGATGGCCCAGTATTAGTATAATTAAACCTAGTACCATTTTAAATTATATTTTGAAAGTAATATTATCATCTGACTTTGTAGAAACGTAACTCTTATATCCAGTTGCATTATTATGTTATTATTACTGTTTTTTATTCTTATAAATTCGACATTTTTTAATCTTATCTTGCCAAAATTTAGTGTACAAAATGATTCCGTATGTTTTTTTGCAAGTTGAGATTTTTAATCACTTTTTTAATTATCTGAAAAAATAGGTAGTATTTAGTTTGACGTACTGGGTGGTCAATTTTCAATCATTGTTCTGACTAATTTTTATATTGTTTTATATTACTAAAATTGTGATTACAAATAAATATATATTTTTAAAAGTATTATCAGCTTAATTGTTCCTAAGTTATTACATTTTCTTACAGTTGCTAATGCGAACAGGGATGTAAATAATATTCGCATTAGCGAACAAATATTAATCATCGAAAATCGCTTTATTGTTTTTCAAAATATTCCCATGAAGATCTATACACTTTTGCATGCGTTTGAACCAATTGTCGAAGCAATTTTTCCACTCTGATTGAGGTATCTCCAAAACATGCATTCTGAACGCAGCAACCGCTTCTTCAGGTGTCGAAAAACGTTGACCTATCAGTTTGTTTTTTACGTACGGGAATAAAAAGAAGTCATTTGGTGACAAGTCAGGACTATACGACGAATGACTCATCAAATCGATGTTTTGAGTGGTCAAAAATGCAGTTGTTTGAGCCGATGTGTGAGAGCTCGCATTGTCGTGGTGAAGAGTGATCCGTCTTCGGCGGTTGGTTTTCCTCATTTCTTGGAAGACAACTGGCAAACAAATGGTTGTGTACCACTCAGAATTTGTGTGTTCTGCGTTGTTCTAATGGTACGGTTGCGACATGTCCAGTTTTTCCAAAAAAACAGGGGATCATTTGCTTGGAAGTGCTTCGTGCGCGAACAACTTTTGTTGGATTCGGCTCATCTTGAAACACCCATACAGTCGACTGCTGTTTACTTTCGGGCTCATACGCGTAAATCCACGATTCATCACCTGTCACTATGTCATAAACGTGTTTTGAAGCACCGCGATCGTATTTTTTGAGCTTTTCTTTCGACCAATAGACACGAGCCTTTTTTTGAACGATTGACAAATTGTGTGGGATCCAACGCGAACAAGTTTTTTTGACATTCAAATGTTTATGCAATATTGAATGTATACTGGTCCCACTAATGTGTAAGGTTGACTCAATCTCACGATAGGTCACATGACGATCTTGCAATATCAGTTCGCGCACAGCATCAATGGTTTCCGGAACAACAACTGTTTTTGGACGACCTTCACGAAATTCGTCTTGGAGTGAACTACGACCTCGATTAAATTCACCATACCATCAATAAGCAGTGGTCCTTGATGGAGTTTCATCTCCAAAAATTAAATTAAGATCATTCATGCACTCTTGCTGAATTAATCCACGTCGGAAGTTGTAAAAAATAATCGCACGAAAATATTGGCGATTTGATTTTTTGACCGAGATGAATCCTTTAAGTTACTGTAAATAACACATAGCGCTCGTATGTCAAAACGTTCTGAGTACGTATAACCTCAAAAATGTCAAACTTTACGATAGAGCTGTCAGTTGTCAGATTGGAACACTAGGCTTGTCCAATCCCGAAATATAAAATGTAGCCCTGGTACAAATGCGATTTGTTTGAGAATATGTTAACTATAAACACCGTAAATACTTATAAAATAATAACGCAAATGCTGATATTAGATTTTTTCAGGTTTAATATTTTTACATCAATAAAAATGTTAAAAATTAAAAAAGTTAAAATTTTGAACAGTTATTTTAGATAGATAGATGAAACTTTTTGCCAAGTTTTATCGTTCTAAATTTTTTTCGATAAGAGTTACAAGTGATTGAAAATTGCGCCTTTTTTCACATTTTCGCGAATAACTATTTATTAATTAAACAATCCTATCGATCAACATCTCATTTAGTAGGTTCTAAAAATGCGCATTCAACTCACTTACCTTTGATTCTTTAAATTTTTACTCTGTTGCTGAGAAGTCACAAAAACTACCAAAATTAGGGTTTTTGCTGTTCTAAACACCTAGTATAATTAAGTAAGAAGTAAAAATTTGTTAACAAAACTTTTTTTGTGTTATGCGGCATACCTTCTTCAAGAAAAACCATTCAAACACCTGTGGAATTTTTTGCAAAAATGGTATTAAAATAATGCTAAGTTCCTTACACTAAATGTAATTTTATATTATTTTACTAAAATTGTGATACAAATATATTTTTTAATGCTTTATGCCTTATCAATATACCTACTGCTTTTATCACCTGCTTCAAAATAGCAAATCGATGGCTAAACTGCAAAGCCTTTAACTCGAAATTTTCTTATTTTGTGGTTAATTCTCTGATGAATCTCGATTCTGGCAGGGTTGCCAGATGCCAAATTTGAAATTTCCCCAGGTGTATTCTATTTTTCCCCAAAATACTACTATTTTTAATGACTTTTCCCCAAAAATAAGAAATAAATATTTAACTGAAAATAATAAAAAGTAACACCCTAAAAGCATACCTAAAACGAGGTTGTGAGTGTTTAACCTCTAACTTATCGTGATTTACCTATACCTATGTAAAGTTTTTCATGATCGGTTTTTGGATATTGTATACATTTTTTAAATAACACTAGATCAAACATTAAAATCGAATGTTTAATGAAATATTTAGAAAAAACAGATAAAGTTCAAAGATTACATTGAAAACTTAATTAATGCTTCGAGTGTCTGGGAAAGATTTTTTTACTACGTTTTGTTTGTCAGGACTTTCTTAAGTCGACTCTTGTCAAGAGTTTCTTAAACGTGATGAATAAAACTTATCGCTACAACACTACCTGAATAAACAATATTTGTACAGTACAAATTAAGAGGTGCGAACTGGTTAATTAATACCGTTGATCCTCTCAAAATGTTGGGGTATCTGAGAGAATCCAAATTTTATAACAGTAAAAACACCATTGGGGTGAAAAGGATAGAAATCAAGGTAGGTGACGACTCGGCCTGGCGCATCTAGTCGGTAGACGGCACCCTTTTAATGAAAAAAAAAAATATAAAATGCATATGAAAAAATCTAAATTAATTATAATATTAAAATATAACAACATGTGCGTTTTTGTCACTATCTATGTTAGTAAATTCTTGACTTTACGATTCAAAAATTTATAAATTTTATTTCTTTAGTTCGATAAAATATGTTTTAAAGTCTTATTGGACCACCAAAATATTGACTTTGATTAACCCCAGAACGTTTAAATTCAAGTGAATCATAAAAATTCACCTCACGGAATTACTATATTTGCATATGGACGCCGAGGTTCCGTCAGTCCACTTCACTAACTCTACAGCAAAATTTACATTTTCCCAAGATTTCCCCATCATTTTTTATTTTCCCCAGAAAAATTCCCCACAAGTTATTGATCCCCAAATTTTCCGCAAAAATATTATTTTTCCCCAAAATGGGGGAAACATCCCCAATCTGGCAACCCTGGATTCTGCTTGGGTGGACCTGATGGTCGCAGAAGGGTTAAACAACGTCGAGGAGAAAGACGTCAATCTCAATTTGATGAGTGACATGTACCCCGAATAGTACGCGTTCTGGTAAGGGGTGCTATTGCACATGGAAGTAGATCACGTTTAGTAATTCTTTGAGGCAACATGACAGCGCAATGTTATCTTCAAGAAATAGTGGAGCAGTATGTACTCCATTACTTTAATCGGCTCATGTATCCCATCATATTTCAACAAGATAATGCTCGATCTCATGTTGTTAGTTAGTTAGTTTAAACTTTAACTGTTTTGAAGAGAACCATGAGAATCTGTTTGCCATGGCTGCCCAGATCCCCGATCTTTCACCCATAAAACATATTTGAAATATGATGGGTAGAAATTTATCCATGTTCCCAGGGACTTTGGAGATTCTAATAGCTCGTTTACATTATGAACCAACCACTGCTGCTCGAGCTGCCGGCAGGCTACTGGAATTATTGCCGAAATAGGGTCGAAATCTCGTCTACATTATGCCAAAGTGGACCGAGAAGTAGGCAGGTAAGTATGAAAAGCAGTATATAAACACCATACTTCTCCTAATGTTGCGAGTGCTACTCTCATTGCTTTATGCTCCCCAAAAGAGCTGTTTTTGAGAGCCAGACAAAGGACTGACCCGTTCATCGATCGTTTATAGTCAAGGTAATTTAAATAAATGCTAAACAAAATTGTTTTCTGGTCTGGCTCAGGCCCGTTCATCGATGATTTATAGTCCAGATGATTTAAATATACTAGCTGTCGGCCAGTGGTCGAAATTCGACCAATTGAGTCTCTCTGGCAGGTTAAGTAACCTGAAAATTTTATCGTGACATTCTATACTAGGACTTTAGAGAGAACAGCAATTACACGGAACGGATCCAGATTCTGAACCTCTGTGTGATAGTTTCATCGAAAATCATAGATGTCGGTCTTACATCTCGCTTCTACAAATAAGTAACGAAATTCAAGTTTTTTTCAGATACAATTCATAGGACTTTATTTGTGTTCAAATTCGTAATTCTTAATTTAATATGACAACAATTCAACCGCTAATGGGCTACCCTACATATTTATTTTAACCTAACCTAACCTCCCTGTATAGCTATAATTGCACTCAATTCTCTAACATTTATTAAAATCCTCATTATAAAAATTGGATCTCATTATATATTTCCACCACCCTGTATATGCAACTGCTCATGGACCAACAACACCAAAAGAAAAATAAAAGAGTCTGCTTTAATTTTATTAAATGAAAAATTCAGTCCTTCCTGGTTGCCGATGATTAAGGAAGAAATTGCTAATGGTCATGTCCTTGTGAACAATCCAATATCGGGATAGTTCATAAGGTTTTTCCTAGGTTTTCCCTTATGATTTTAATGGGATCACTGAATCAACAAAGTTCTTTGGTCGCATTTTTGGCGAATCTTATAACAAAGTCGCACCTAATTTACATCTTAGAATTGTGCCTTTTTATCCATAGTTTCTTAACCATTGACAACGGGGTCTGACCTAGACCCCGCAACGTTTGGAATATACTGCAATTTTCTTTAAACTGTGGTGTTATTTCCCAAGAAGTACTTAGACATTGAAAAATATACCACAAACATCGTTCAGAAAACAAAGTAGGATTTAACAAAAACAAAGATTGTTAAGCGTTTTGTGGGTTTGAAATCTCTATAAATGGTAGCCCATTAAATGCTTTCCATGATAAATGCATAAACTACCTCGATTTATAGTTTACACAACTACCAGAATATTCTAAGCTCTTCTACCCGAGTCGTGAATCATCGTCCAGAAAATTCCATGCTGTCGAGAAGGTTCTGTCCATTTCCTGCTCCTACCTCCGAACTAGTAGGGCCCGACTAAGCTCACTAATACGGACCACTGCCGCGTCTACATCTTAGTATTCAGCTATGCGATACAAACTCACAAACTTCATATTAGAAAGTACCTATTTTATTGTTTTTGAGAAACAAACAATTTGCAACCTTTCAAATACAACACTACGTTGATGACTTTGAATGTAAAAAAAAGAGGAAGTTCGAAAAACTGAATGTCTGAGGAACCATAAATAAAGACGCTCTCTTTACGTATAAATGACTGGCTGATCACGTATTATCCTTCAAGAAACTAATTTCCGAGACTCGTACCAAATATTAACAAACAGTCTTATCTTTGCAACTGTGATAATTTTATCAGTATTTTATCAGTTTTTCATTAAACATTAGACAAAAGATAGCAGAAACTGTGACTGTCCCAATGGATACGAGCTTACCAAAAATATCTTTAGCGAAACAATATTTCAAAAACCTCAAGTGTGTGTTGTGTAAAGGATATTTATCAGTTCCGCCAGTAAATGGATCGAAAGGTTTGTATCAAATAATGAAAAATAATATTTATTATATTTTCAACATAACAAAGAACGCATATTGGAATATTGGAAAAATCAAAACAAATCAACTATGCCCTCAGAAATTCAACTTCATTAAGTATTAAGTAATCTCTACAATTCCAACAAGTAAAGGCAAATCAAAAGACATTCAAATCATAGCTGTAAGAATATTGATAATAATTACTATACTGTTCTCCGAGTTCTCTGGAGAATTTAACATCGATGAGATATGTGCAGCGACTCTCAACCTAAAAGTAGGAAAGGCTCCGGGATTTAATGGAGTTCACAATGAGTTTCTCATCAACTGCGGCCCCTATGCTAGACAGTGGTTAACAAAAATTTTTACTGACATTCTGAACACTGGTAAACTGCCTAATGAATTTAAAAAAGCAAATATAATTGCCGTACTAAAACCTGGAAAGCTAGAATCAAGAGCCGACAGCTATAGACCAATCTCCCTCTTTAGCACGTGCTACAAATTCTTGGAAAGATTCATACTCTATAGATTCCAAGACAAATTACTTGCGAACACTCCAATCATACAAGCTGGATTTAGACCAGGTAGAAGCTACACGGACCAAGTGATAAGTCTGACAACATTCATTGAATCAGGATACCAGGAATGTCTTAAAACCACGGCTGTATTCATAGATTTGACAGCTGCCTATGATACAGTCTGGAGAGGAGGTCTCCTTTATAAGTTTCTGCATGTGATTCCCTGTAAAAAACTTGGAAGGCTCTTGAATAACATGCTTTCTGATCGAAAATTCCAAGTGATCATGAACGGCAAAGCCAGCAAACAGAGAATTTTAAATAATGGCCTTCCTCAGGACTCCGTAATTGCTCCTGTCCTCTTTAATTTATACACCGCTATTCTTCCTGTAACGACTGCACATAAATTTGCGTACGCCGATGATCTGGCTATAGCGGTGAAAGTTAAATCTTTTGATGCAGCAAAGAGAATGTTAGAAAAAGATTTCGAAACTTTGGATGTTTATTACAAAAAATGGAGACTAGTTCCAAGTCCCAGCAAAACAGAGTGTTCCTTTTTTCACCTAAATAATAAACAGGCTAATCAAGAGCCTGAAATATTCTGGAATGGTGAACGCCTTAGATACAATCCGAACACAAAATACCTGGGTATTACACTGGACAGAACGCTCTCTTTTAGGAAACATATAGAGAACACGGCTGCAAAAATTCAAACGAGGAATAACATTCTGGAAAAGCTCTGTGGAACCTCATGGGGAGCAACTGCCGATACCTTACGATGTTCGGCAATGGGTCTCGTCTTCAACGCGGCTGAGTATGGTGTTTCAGTATGGATGAACAGCTACCATGTCTCAAAAGTTGATATTCAGCTCCGCAGGAGCATGCGTATCATAACGGGATGCATAAAATCTATAGCAACTATCTGGCTCCCAACTCTCAGACATATTATGCCGCCAAATAGCCACGGAAAGAAGCTCTTCTACGAAAATACGAGAAAATAATTGATATCCCGGAGTTGCCTATCCATGAGTATATACCAACTGCTTGCCTCACCAGACTGAAATCCAGACATCCACCAATCAGGACTGCGAAAGCGTTGCATGAAAGTGATTTCAGGGGTCTCGGGAAATGGTATGCAGGCTGGAGGGAGGATGCTCCTCCAGAGGTACTCGACTATGTGAACACCCATGAGGAACCTGCGGGTTTCGATTTACCTCGCAATATATGGAAGACGGCTAATAGAATTAGAAGGGAACACAGCGTCTGCGCAGATATGCTGTATAAATGGAATAAACAACCCATGCACAATTGTAAATGCGGGGCAGCCTATCAAACAGTCAAACATATATATCAAGACTGTAAACTTACGGCTTACCAGGGAACAATAACGGATATATTTACTCTCTCTCCTGCAGCGACTAAATGGATAAAGAACCTATCTGTTAGTTTGTGATTACCATGTGTGAACTTGTTATTTACAATTGCTCGGTTTCTGTTTTTACCGTGTACTATTCTTGATCTTGTGTATTGTTAGTGTTTAAATGTAATTTCGTATTTTTATATTATAAGATCAACTATAGCATTCTGCACTGAAGGTCGTCAGTAGCTACTTAACAAAACAAAAATGAAGAAAATCGGTTGTGAAACAGAAGAGAAAATGGTACCTAATCATTTTGTCTTTGCCTATTTATATATAGATAAATAAAAAAGCACAAGAATTATTGATACTGATTTATTTTTGTTGCAGGTTCCTACAAATGTGGACGTTGTAAACCATCCCAAGTCGCAGATGACCTTTACCATGAATTAGCAAAACATCTTTTGTTTCCTTGTAACAATGAAAGATGTCCGGAGGAGTTGCCTTGGGGGTCTGCCACAGAACACGAAGAAGAATGTCCGTTCGCATTGGTATCATGTCCTGTTAAAGAATGCCGCGTCAAATTTGAATTGCCGTTTATATTCTCACATTTCGAAGATCATCATAGGAGTTCGATTTTTTTAAAACAGTTTACATCAGAGAGCATTCAGTTGCACGAAATTATTGCAGCAGAAGAGAAAATTGTTTACATAACTTATAAAAATTATAGCTTTATTACAACGGTTGTAATAAGTAAGTTAAAACAAGATAAATAACAATTTTTATTAGTTTTTACCAGTTGATCCCTTCGCGTGGGGCAGACAAGTCGGTTGATTGTGATTTATTGTTCACATTTATGTTGCAGTCACGGATATTTTTATTTTAAAGACAATGTTTGTCATTAAAGAGGACTTTTGATTACAAATTAAAGTATCTTTATTTTTGTTAAGATCTAAAATTGTTATCAAATAGAAGTAATTAGAATTAAGAAACTGCATCTACTTATGCTGTTGCACTAAAAATTTTACAATAAGTATTTCTGTAACGTTTCCAACTATATACCAGGTTCCAAAATATATATCAATTTTGTTTAAAAGTGAGGTACCTCTATTTTGTTATAATATCTTAAATAGGAATCAAGCAAAGTTTATTAGAAATGAAACCTGCATCCAATTGTGTTGTATTATTAAAAAATACTTGGGTGACCAAGCTTCACTCGTAAATTCAAGGTTTTATCATAAACGTACATATATCCAAATAATCGGACATTTGCTATGTAACCTAATTTAAACTGCCTAACATAATATTTTTTTCTTCTTTTTTTTTATTTACATGGTGTTACTACAATTCTACTCCCCCCTATATTTTAACCACCCTATATTTGCAACTTCTCATGAAAAACCTATTCAAACTTTTTTTCTAACATTTTGTTAATCACGCTATAATTCCACTCGGTTCCATATTCCAACAACCCTGTATATGCGACCGCTTTTGGCCATCCTACAACCACTTTTTTTCCAAAATCTTTCAACTACCCTCTGTAACTATAATTCTACTTCGTCCTATATTTCAACCATTTCAACTTTGTATAACTATAATTCCGCTCCATCCTATATATGCAACTTTTAATTGGCTACCAATTATAACACATTTTAAATCACACTTTATAACTATAATTTTACACCACCATATGTTTCAACTACCCTGTATATGCATTTGTTTATGGCCACCGATTGTAATTTTTTTTAACAACCATGTATAATTATAATTTTAGTACATCCTATATTGCAACCACCCTGTAAATGCAAATGCTAATAAGCTACCCTATAGGTATAACATTCTATTAACATTTTTTTGCGACCTACATAACAATACTTTTACTCCGCCCTGTATGTCAGCTATCATTAATTTCCAACTACTTATCGGGTACCTTATACAATTATTTTTTCTACCCATACTATAATTCCAGTTGACGCTATATTTTAACCATCCTGCATAGCAACTCTTATGGACCATCTAACATATTTTGAACGACCCTGTATAATCATAATTTTACACCACCAATTCATATTATATGCATCAAATTAACATGCGAAATCATGAGATCTTACTCATCCAAAAATTGCCTATCGTGCCAATTGTTTGAGCTTGAAACCTTGAAATACCTAGCTATAAAAATATAATGCTAGGAAAATATGACAGAGGCAAAATAGTCACATTTTCGGAACATACAAATACAATATTATAATTCCAGTACATCCTATTTTGCAACCACCCTGTAAATGTAAATGCTAATAAGCTACCCTTTAGGTATAACATTCTATTAACATTTTCTTAGCGACCCTGCATAACAATACTTTTACTCAGCCCTGTATGTCAGCTATCATTAGTTTCCAACTGCTTATGGGGTACCCTATAAAATCATTTTTTCTCGCTTTTTTTCTAACCACTCTCTTCCATTTGACGCTATATTTTAACCATACTGCATAGCAACTCTTATGAACCATCTAAAATATTTTGAACGACCCTGTTTAATTATAATTTTACACCATTTTACAATATTATGCATCAAATTAACATGCGAAATCATGACGTGTTACTCATCCAAAAATCGCCTAACGTGTCAATTTTTTCACCTTGAAAACTTGCTCCAGCTATAAAAATATAATGCTAGGAAAATATGACGGAGGCATGAAATAGTTACATGTTCGCAACATACAAATACAATTTGTGTTGAAAGAATGTTTACAAAAACATTTTCACTCTCAAATAGATCACAAATCACCCTGTATTAAAAGAATTTTTGCAACAGGAATCTCACTCTTACGTAGGTTACCAAATTACTCTGCATTGAACGCCTTGAAATTACAAAGCCGCCTTGATTGTCACAAACTGTCAATAATTTTTTTAATAATTTAATTCCTCAGTAAATAAAACGATTTTTCCCAAACACCAATCGATTTCTACCCATCAAAACTACCAAATGGGAAAATTGCATCATATATATATATATATATATATATATATATATATATATATATATATATATATATTTATATACAAACATTGCTCGTATTATACTATTAAATTGTAATAAATTGAAAGTTATCTTCTAAACGTTGTTTGTGGCATATTCTTAATTACTTTTATGTTTTTTTGGGCAAAAACACCACAATAAAAATAAAACGACGTATATTGAAGGAAAACCAAACGTTTCAAAGTCTATTCTGACTTCGTTGTCAATGGCTTTATATTTATTGATGTAAATTGCAAAATGAAAAAATATGAATTTTGCTTAGAAGTAAAATACCTTTATTTTTCATAATATATAAAAATTTTATCAAACAGGGGTAAGAAGAATTGTAAAATACATCTAATTATGCCACATCACTAAAAATCGTATAATAGATCTTCATGTCACTTTTCCAAATTGTGTGTTTGATAAAGAATATAAATTTTGTTCAAGTTTAGTATCTTTATGTTTAATAACAACTTAAATTGTTATAAGACTAAGTTGATTATAATTAAAAATTACGTCCTATTATGCTACATCAATTAAAACTTTATAACGATTTATATTAAATGAATGCCAGTATAATTAACAGACGTAAAGAATGACGATGCTAAGATCGTCTACAATGTAGGTGATCCACCTAAGTCAGAATCATGTACAACATTTTTTTAATACATATACATATCTACAAAATAAGTTACTCAATTCAACAGTGAACGAGGTTGGTCAAGCTAATAAATGAAAGTTAAATAAAATACCTTATGTTAGGCAATATCGAAAAAGTTAATTCGATTTGAACACTGCATCCAATTAAGGCATTGCACCGACTTCAGAAAAAGTATTTAATTGTTGTAGCAAACAATTATTTCATTGTTTTTAGTTTAGATAGAAATTCGTATTTTGGCGGTTTTTTATTATTTAAATCGTTTACCTCTACGAGTTTGCTTTTAAAATCTTAGCAATAATTATCTATAAACTGAATTGCTGTTGAATTTTATGTCCAAAATTGAGTTAAATTTTACTCTATAAATTCGTGTAATTTTTTTTTTTTTCGAATCAGAACCCCTATTTCTGATAAACGATTTGTAAGAGCCAAAAAAATGTATAACAGAATATACCCTTGACCATAACCTTGCTATTTTCTCCAGGCGAAACCAGCAAAGACTTTCACTATGAAATGTAGTAATTATTCATGGACACCTATGTTTATCGTTGATGATCAACCGAACATTATTTGCTCTTGTCGGGAAATGAACTTAAAGGTCATGGGCAAGTAACAGGAGATTTGAAGGCGCGAGATGTAAAACCGACATCTAGGATTTCGGATTCGGAACCTCTGTGTACTGATTCTCTTGCAAATCCTAGATGTCGGTCTTACATCTCGCGTCTTCAAATTTAACGAAATGCATCAAATGCATAAAGAAGTGTTCGAGAGGACATTTACTTGTGGGAAGCGCAACTGATGAAGGTTCCCGACCAGAAACAATATATATTATATTTTTATATATAATATATATTGTGTTGCGTAGAAAGGAATGACACCTCGAAGAGAGTAAGTAACAGGAGAGTTTAAGTATTATTTTCAGAGTTCTACTGATTTCACACACAAAAAATAACAATGGCATATTCTAAAATAAAATTTTTTGCTGAAAAATAGAATTCGCATTGGAAAAAAATAAGATAACCCTAGACTTTCAAGAGTGATTAAAGTCATGTTTAAGGCATAGTCAAACCTTAAATTTTTCCGCCACTTTGAAAATCTAGAATGAAAAATAAGGTTAATCACCAACAAATTGCGTTTGACCCTAACAAGACCCCAATATGGTCAAGATCATTATGAAGTACATAGACTGTCACAAAATTTTACGTCCTTTTCAAACCTTTAATGAAAGGGTCTCGATTAGAAAAAAAAATTCTATATTGGAGAAACCTCTAGACCTCTGAATGTTCGAATAAACGAACACAAAAATTACATAAAAAAACGACAATTTGAAAAATCCAAAATTTGTGAACATGCTTGGGACCTTGATCACAAAATACAGTTTCAAAATTCACTTATATTACACAAAGAAGAACACAACACCAAAAGAAAACTAAAAGAGTCTGCTTTAATTTTGTTAAATGAAAACGATTGTATCGCTACTAATTCCGCGGAATTCAGTCGTTCCTGGTTGCCGATGATTAAGGAAGAAATTGCTAATGGTCATGTCCTTATGAACAACCCAATATCGGGATAGTTCATAAGGTTTTTTCCTAGGTTTTCCCTTATGATTTTAATGGGATCACTGAATTAACAAAGTTCTTTGGTCTTATAACAAAGTCGCACATAAAATTCTGAAGATCTCCCTTTCAAATTCTTCCAATTTGAAAGGAACTTTAGGATTATATTATCTTTAGAAGTTTCTGTGCTACCCTGTATATTGCAAATAAAATTCTCTTAGTTACGTCAGAAATCAAATAATACACATTGTCAATTTTTTTAATTTACATCTTATGCCTTTTTTTATCCAAGTTTCTTAACCATTGACAACGGGGTCTGACCTAGACCCCGAAACGTTTGGAATATACAGCAATTTTCTTTAAACTGTGGTGTTATTTCCCAAGAAGTACTTAGACATTGAATTTGACCTTGATATAATCTTCAAGAGCAACATCGGATAGCCAGGGTGAAAATATTAAACTTTTTATATAACATTTTTATTTTAAGGTTTATTTAAAGGTTTCCATACTTTTGAGTCACTCCGTATAATTTTTTGTGTGTTATACTGCTCTCTTATCTTCTATATTTAATTCTTCTAATGCATGTTTTTTGAAATTTTAGGAAAGAAAACCGTACAAAATGAAGCCAGATATTTCTGTTCCATTAATGTAGTTTGTGTTGTTGAAAAAATACCAGAAACAATTAAGTTTAAAGTGCTACTTTCCATAAACTCATCAACAGAAAATACAACTATGACAAAAACAAACCAAGAAATAGAAGTCAACAGTAAAAAATTATTTAATGAGGATGAACTGGTTTTGCCAAAGGCCACACTAGTCATGCCCTCGTCAGCACACAAAAAGGACACTTTTCTTAAATACACAATAGAAATATATGATATCAGTGAAGGTACAGATTTCACTGTTACTAACAATCTCAGCAAAGACTTATTCGAATCGCTAGAATGTCCCATTTGTTTTGAGGCTATGTCTAGACCTATATTCAACTGTTCAAATGGTCACTCGGTTTGTAAAACATGTAGAGCCTCTTTGACGATCTGTCCTCATTGCAAAGCTGATATGACAGATGCCAGAAACTACGTATTGGAAAAACTTGCGGAACAAGCACTAGCCAAACAGAAGAATTGATTATTAGGCAGTTTTTTACGTATTTCTTTTACTCGATACTTTCTTTTAATGAGTTTCTTAGGAAATAATAGAACATTGGGGAAAAAGACTGCTTGTTCAAATAATCTAAACGGTTCAAAGTCTTATTTTGAGTTCGTATTTAGATTTTAATGCCTGTTTTGTTCGATGTGGTATTATTATTTCTTTAAAAAATAAAAGCATTAGTGTATCTAATAATAATAACAGAGTTAGGAAAAAACAGTTTTGTTAGGGGAGTTATTATATATAAATTTTGTTTTTATAGAATTTCTGTAATTCTGTCTCTTCTTTAATAAATTTTGTTTTGAATAGCTATGTAATTTTTTTGATTTTGTTTAGTTTATAAATATATTTTTCTAGTTTGGTATATACTTGTTATTGTATTTATGTGTTATTTGCGTTTATATTAAGATGTAATATTAATTAATTCTATATTAATAAACCCAAATGGTTAGTATTGAAAGTATAAATTAGTTTAGTTGTCAATTTATTAACGTATTGTATATTCAGTGGTCAATAAAATGATACAACATTTTTAAACTAAGTACTTATATTTAAAAAAAAGTTTGGGATGAAATTTTTTCTGTTTTTAGAATAAAATTTGTTTTCAACAAATTTTTAGAGCGCAAAAATGTGAGACGATTTTTTTTCCTTTTTCCCAAAACTTTTTCGGACGAAAATTTTTCTTTATTTCAAAAATTTTGAGATGAAAATTTTATTATCAGAAAATGTCTGGATGATTTTTTTGACACAAAAATTTGACAACTGTTTAAACCAGAAAAATTTTTAACTTTTTTTACAAATTTTGGGACTACAAAAATTTGAGACGATTTCTTTTATCAAAAAATTTTGGGTCGAATTTTTTGACAAAAATTTTAGGTCTATATATTTTTTTGTTTTTACCAACAAATTTTTAGAGTACAAAAATTTGAAATGATTTTTCTACCAAATAATTTTAGGACGAAATTTTATTTCTTATCCCCAAAAAATTTTGTGATGAAAACTTTTTTTATGAGAAGATACGATTTTTTGTACCAAAAATTTAGAGTCGAATTTTTTTTCAATAAATGTTTAAACCACAAAAATTTTAAACGTTTTTCTTTACAAATTTTGGTACCATAAAAATTTGAGACAATTTTTTTACTAAGAACTTTTGGATCAAATTTTTTTTATCAAGATCGAATTTTTTTTAACAAAAAAATTTTAGGACTATATTTTTTTTCTTTTTACCAACAAATTTTGGGACGATTTTTTTAACAGATTTTTAGACCACAAGAACCGATTTTGAGATAAAAGTTTTTTTTATCAGAAAATACGATTTTTTGTATCAAAAAATTTAGGGTCGTATTTTTTTTCAACAAATGTTTAAACCACAAAAATTTTAAACGATTTTTTTACAAATTTTGGTACCACAAAAATTTGAGCCAATTTTTTCACTAAGAAATTTTGGGTCAAATTTTTTTTAAACAAGATATTTGGGTCGAATTTTTTTTAACAAAAAATTTTAGGACTACATATTTTTTTCTTTTTACCAACAAATTTTGGGACGGATTTTTTTAACAAATTTCTAGACCAAAAGAAAATCCGATTTTTTGTAATGAATTTTTTTTCAACAAATATTTAAACCACACAAATTTTAAACGATTTTTTTTCACAAATTTTGGTAACACAAAAATTTGAGACAATTTTTTTACTACGAAATTTTGGGTCAAAATTTTTTTTATCAAGATATTTAGGTCGAATTTTTTTTTTAATAAAAAATTTTAGGACTTTATATATTTTTTCTTTTTACCAACAAATTTTGGGACGAATTTTTTTTTAACAGGTTATTTAGACCACAAGAAACGATTTTGAGACAAAACTTTTTTTTTACGATTTTTTGTATCCAAAAATTTAGGGTCGTATTTTTTTTTCAACAAATGTTTAAACCACAAAAATTTTAAACGATTTTTTTACAAATTTTGATACCACAAAAATTTGAGCAATTTTTTTTTCTAAGAAATTTTGGGTCAAAATTTTTTTAAATCAAGATATTTGGGTCCAATTTTTTTTCACAACAAATTGGATTTTTTTCTAACAAATTTTTAGACCACGACGATTTTGAGATAAAACTTTTATAAGAAAATACTTTTTTTTTACCAAAAAATTTAAGGTCGAAATTTTTTTAACAAATGTTTTTAGACCACAAAAATGTCAGACGATTTTTTTTTGTTTTGGACGAATTTTTAAAATATGAACACCATTCCTGTATAATTGCAGTAACAATTCATTTTTAATTATTCATCATCATAAAACGACCCCCAAAATCATGCTCATTGGACGACCTCAAGATAAGGCAAGAACAATGTTTACTGACCAGCTAGCAAATAAAAACCATACTTACTTTTTTTGCTCCTCAGAAGTGCCATGAGTCAACTCATGCTTGCTTAAATTCCCCTTGAACTTCGATCTGAACGTACATTTAGTACAATCATACCAAAATATGTCTTCTTCTTTCATATGAACGAGTTTGTGCGCATCACGCACATTGTGGTGTCGAGTCACAAAGGGGCAGTGTTCGCATTGAAAAATTTTAGCGTTACTTTTGTGCTTCAAGAAGTGGTACTTTAAATCGCGTTTATTTTCAGCTAAATAATCACATAATTTACACTTAAGTCCTTTCGGCGGTTCAATGTATTGCACTTTTACACTGGAATCAGACGTTGAACGCGGAGCAGGGGTATTGTTTTGATCACAAGCTTCGATTTTATTAGTTTGTAACACAATATCTTCTTCGCACTTCAATTGTTTTTTCACATTACCCCCTGTGGTGAAGTAGAATACCTCTTGATCAGGTTTGAGCTCTGACTTAAAAGTAATTGGTTCAATGACATTGAAGGAGTTTTCAGCTATAGATTTCATTGTTGATTATCTTGTTCAGCAATTGTATGAGTTACATTGGTTGATAACCAACAATTACATGGTTTGAAGTTTATTAGGTGTATAGCTGTTGTTAGATTCTGTAAAAAAGAAAACTAATGAATGATTGTTCTGGTGGATTTTCTTAATATTAAAAAAAAATAAAAATAAATGTAGAAACTATATTGAATTGAAGTTTGTTAGAGTTCCGTATATACAATATTTTGGGGGTACTTCTGGAAAGAAATTTTAAAACCAACTATTTACTATTGACTATTGAGCCTAAAATTTGAAAAATAGGGAATACATTGTCCAAAGTTTACAAGAAAAATAAGAAGAACCATTTATTTTCAATTTTGGGGACCAATTTATAGAATTAAATGATAGATTAAATATATTTTAAGTGCATCAAGTAATACATCAAATGAAAGTGTTTATTCTGAGGAAAATAAAGATATAGGGCCTCAACTGAATTTTACCAGAAAAATAAGGAGACACCTTTAATTTTAATTTTAGGAACTAATTACAGAATTAAATGAAAATATAAAATTAAAATTTTTTGTAACACATCATGAAATATATCAAATGAAAGGACAAATATAAATATATCGTTTTCATATTTTTGAAATAAATTATTTCAAATATATTTAAAAAAATGTAAAAAAAAATATATTCCCCCCTTAACTCCGAAAGTATAAGACGAATTTTGAATAAAATTAGAGATATGGGCCCCACCTGAAATTTACTCAAAAAATAAGGAGCAACCCCTAATATTAATTTTAGACGACGCAAATTACAGAATTAAATGTAAAATATAAAAATGAAACTGTTTCTAACGCATCATGTTATATATCAAATGAAAGAGCTCATTATGTGAAATAAAAATATTTTTATTCATATTTTTAAAATAACTTCTTTAAAATATATTCAGAAATATATTTAAAAATATTACCCATTCCCCCTTTATTTCTGAAACAATGCAATCTAAGATTGAAGAAAATTAGGGGTAAAGGGCCTCAGTTAAACTTTATAGGATAAATAAGTAGAAATCCCTAGTATTAGTGTTTTATTGCATCATGTAATATATCAAATGAGAGGGCTCATTATGAGAAATATAAATATATATTTTTCATATTTATACAATTATTTGTTTAAAAGATATGAACAAAAATATAAAACCTAAAATTTTGAAAAAAAAATAGAAATATAGGGCCTCACTTGAATATTAAAGGAAAAATATGGAGAAAATCCTGATATTAAGTTAATTAAATGAAAAATAATGATACAGATGAAACAAAAGTTTTAAAAATTCATTAATTTAACTTTATATTTTGCTGTAATTCAGATAATCATTTGAGTGACAATGAGTATTAATTTTCACAAAAAAGACATATAAATAAGCGAGAAGAGGCCACAATTAATCTTCAGAATATTTCATTAAATTGCAGGTGTTATTTCAAACACATATCAGTATACCCATTTGTTGTGAATTTTTTTGTTAAAGCTAAATTGATTACATGGTTATTACTGTTCTTTTTCACACTTAGAAATTGAACTCATAAACCGTTTGATATTCTGTTGGAATTGTTAAGTTGTAATGCAGAAATCTGACTACTGGTGATTGTGTGATAGAGGCAGATTCATCCAATGGCCCCCTGGATACTTAGTAAAAATAGAAATACAAACAAAAATTGTATGTAAATAGTACACAGTAGACTAATAAATGGAGAGAGTAATCAGATGTTAAACAACAGAGAGGAAAGCAATAACTTAAGAATTGGAATTTTACAATCAATACCTGAAAATTCATTTTAACAAGCCTACGAATTGTCAGACAATTTCTAAAACCCAACATGTAACTGAACAAGGACTCCTATTAACAACTCAGGTAAACATTTCTAAATATACTTCAACCAGATTTTATGATTTATTTTAATCAGAATCAATTTCTGTTCAAATGTAATTTAACCTATTCCTAGTATGTAGCTAATGTTCATATTTTGGGCTACACAAATCAGATTTAATTTTATTTTTATGGTACTAAAAATTTGAGTTTTATTGTAAATACAATTTAGAGTTTCTGCAGTTGTTTCACAGATCCATTGATAGTGATAGTGTGATAGTATTTAAAATGAGAATTACAAAATGGTCTACATAATTCAGTGTTTGATAAATAAATAATTTCTTAATTGTAATTATTTTAATTTTCTACCTCACTCCCAGTCACTGGCCTGTAGACGTCTTATTTTAATGGAAAATGAATGACATTATTTCTGACCTAAAATCAATAAGCTTCATAGAAAAATACTTAAAAATATTTAGCAATTGATGAAACTTACACTCACGTTAATTCAAATTTCTGAATGTGGTTTTATTGTTCTAATTTTATTTCAGGGGCAATATAATAGAAGCCACATATATACTTCAATTAATAAGTTTGTTTATAAACAGATATTTTTCACTAAATTGTACATATGTCAATTACATACGTTTTTGACAGATGAGGAAGATAAATCGATAAATGTTAAAAATGTTATACCTGTGTACGGACACCTTAACCCTCCATAGATCTGTTAAGCTTAGAGAGCAAGTATTAAACGATGTGTAGCGTCACGTAACGAGTGGTTTGAAAACATAGTGGTCCGCAAAAAATAAATTAATATTTATATTGACAAACAAACTAAGAATTATTTATCTGTTATAACATTGAAATAATAACAGTACTATGTTTTTTGTAGTAGTGTAAAATTGCATTATTACAGCCCTATAACTTATTCAAACGATAATTTTGCGAACAGAAATATTTCTTACACCAAACACCATGTGTGCCACCAGTCGTTCAACAGATCCAATATTTGACATCTAAATTGTTGTAAAACAGGACCCGACTTTAAGTAATTAATATTTAAGTCGTACTTTCTAATAAATTGCTTAGCTTCTGATTCAAGTATTAACCAGTTTAAATGTATTTTTCCCCTTATCATATCCCTGTAATTCAAAAATACATAAAATCTATCTAATTGAAGTTCCGTGGAAAATTGTCATATTGTTGTCAATACATTCTAACCTAAAAGTTTTAAATCTTAGCTTTTTAGCTTTAGCCTGAACAATTTCATTTAATAATAATGAAGCTGTTTCACGCGTTATGCCGATATAAAAAATTTCCAAATGGCAATATACATACTGGTAAACATAGAGTTGTAAAAGAAGTCACCATCCCTGATATGTTGAAGCTGCGAGTTAAACTAGAAATTGAAGAGAAGAATATGTTCCTTTTGAGACATCCTTATTTGACTCCAGTAAGATGAAATTATTAATATGTTATTCATTTAATATGGAACAGCCTAATAATGTATTGTATTGTTTCGACTTATGTAAACTGCAAATGAGCAGTCATTAATATTTTTTCATTATTTTTATAGTATTACTTCAATTTCATGTTAGTGATTGATATATACCACCCAAGAACACTGAATTGTGTAGAATGTTTCATGGTAATTTAAAAAATTTCAAACATTAAAGTCACTTATTGGATTGAATCTCTGTGTAATATTAGTGATTGGACTAAACAGCAGTGTGTAGCACTAGAACTGTCACTGAAGTCCTTGTAGAAAATTTCAGTTTTCATAGCAACTGAATTAAATAAATCCATTTTAATGCAATATATTGAATATCTTTTGCATTTTGGTGCAACACTATGAATTATTATGGCGCTTTCAGTTTTCAGCTATACTAACATTTTTGAAACTTGGAAATAATTCTCAACTTATATATGAGATTATAGAGCTCTGCAGGCTATTTAAGACTGTAGTGTTGTTAAATAATTCACTCTGTTTTAATCTGTTGCTACAATACCACCCTAACGTTGGTGATGAAAAATCAGAAAGCTAAAATGGCATACTTCTAATATATTAGGATTCTTATTTTGAAAGATTTCCACGAATGACTATGACATTCCATTATCAGATAAAAAATTCTTTTTATTACCAGAGTATGCACATTGTATTAGAATTTGAAATGTTTTCTCTGAAATTTCTATTTGGTGATGTTTGGATATTATTAGACATTTTTAAATTAACATTTTTTTTTGTATTTAGGAACAATCTTATGGTCATGCAATCGCTTTGGGCAAAAACGAAGCAAATTTCATTAAGACAAAAACAAAAGTGAAACCATTTTTTGATAATGTAACAGTGGAGTCAAGATTAGCCCATTTAAGGGTAAATGAAGCCTGGGAATAAAATACTATAGTGATGTAGTTAATTATTTTTGTAGTATTAATAAAATATATATAGAACGTTAATTGTTTTTGATCAATGTCATGATAAAGCATATCATATGACAAAAACTGGAGTGAAAACTCACATAATACAAGAATTTATTTAAAAATGTTTCATCTAATTATACAGGATGATTAGAACAAGAAATTTATGTTTCATGTGAGGAATTTTTTTCTATAATGAATGCATATCCAGCATATTTGCACAAATTTGAATATAAACATTTTAGCTAATTTACCTTACAAATCACAGTGATGAGAGAAAAATCCATATGAATAAGTAACGACACTTCTTGGGAAAAATTAGCACATCCTTTAATCTTAAAAAAAGTTATTCTATAAAAACGTGCTTGATAAACTACACTTGTATTTTCTTTATTATATAATTTGTTCAACTTATATAAAATAACAAACTGTAAATCAGTAACAAAAATATAAATTTAATGTGGTAACGTAAAGTGTCTAACAAATCTGTTGTAAAAAATAAATTGTTGTTAGGCTATCAATAATTCTCAGTTTATGTAACATTTCATTTAGAAGGCACAGTGGAACAAATGAAAGATTTTGCATTTTCAAAATATTTGTAACAGGATCTAACATTTAAAGATGTACTGAAGTCAACATACTTTATAAAAAAAATTAAATATTTGAAGCGAATGAATAATTATAACGGCATTTGTTCCAAAAATTTAGGATTCAAGACTAAATCATCTCATTAATAACCGAAGTGTTAGAAATTTTAAAAAAATCAAAATTTTTTAAACGTCTCAGTGATTTCGATGATATAACAAAAAGAAAAAAATCAACTATAAAAATAATTTAACAAATTGAGCATTTTATGCAAATTTGTTAAGAACATATCCTTTTTATGCATATAATAACAATAATATGCATTTGATATAATATATTCTACAAAATGGTTAACAATATAATATTTGTGTATAAAAAATACTGATTCTGGTGCTCAAAGCCTAATATCTCAACAGTATTATTTTTTACTCCATGCTAACGGATCCTCTTGAAGGTGTTCCTTCAATAACTTATTACCCTGCGTGACATATTCGGCGTATTGAGACACCACGGGATCCATTCCGCACGAACTAGTACCGACAACGACTCCATCTTTGAGATAAAACGCTACAAACTTGTATTCTTCAACGTTGCCATGGTAGATGATTTCATCGTAACTGCCATGCCCCGCATACCTATAAGAAAAAAGACCTCAAGTTATCAATATTACATTTATTTAAACTAATAATTAGAGATGAAACGGATAGTGATTTGGCCGGATACCGAATACAGGATATTCGGCTAACTACGAGGCCGGAGCGCCGGATATCCGGCCACCGGATATTCGGCCGCTTATCGCTTTACAATTTGATTTGAATATGCGCGCGTGATTAAGATCGGAAATATTCGGACGCATTCGGGTGTAATCGCTCATGTCAGGTTGTGTGCAGTTGTTTATTCCATTGTTTTTCTTTCTATTTAACTTGTCGATTATTAAAAAATGTCAGTATCAAAAAAAAGATCGCCAGTTTGGCAATATTTTGATTTAAAAAGTGACGATAACAAGTACGCATCATGTTTATTGTGTCACGTTGAAATTTCTCGCGGTGGTGAAGGAAAAAAGGCAGGTATGTAAGTTTTAGAGGTTATGTTTTTGCTTCAATTTTAATGCGAGAATAGAATACTCTTATATTTTCAAACTTATTTTGTTAATAAACAAACATACTACTTAGCAGTATTCTTAAATTAGTTATTTCGCTGGTCATTCATTTCATTTTAATTTTCATTACTACTACTACAATCTCAATTTGAAATTTAAAATTTAATTTTTTTCTAAACTATATTTTATTAATGCAAGCTTCAGACTTCAGTTTATTTATGCATATTGTGAATGGGTAGGTACTAGGTACAATATTTTAAAATACGTTTCTTTTTCATTCATCAGGTACGTCTGCCATGAGTAATCATTTAAAGTCCAAACATCCAGAGGAGTCTAGATTGATAATTACAAGTAAAACTAGCGAAATTTCAAGACCAATTACGGTTTCACAACGTGCCAATCCCAGCCCAATTGCTCCTTCTACAACTGCAGAAAAACAGCTAACACTGTCGGAATCGTTTGAAAGAAAATTACTTTGGGATGTGAATGATGCCAAAGCCAAAAAGTATCATTATTTAATTGCAGAAATGATTGCAATAGATAACGAGCCGTTCAGTATTGTAGAAAAGGTTGGGTTTAAAAGACTTTTAGAACAAGCGCTACCTCGTTATGAATTACCAAGTCGCACTTATATATCTCAAAAAATTATTCCAGACATCTACAATAGAATTCGCGACAAAATAAAAGCAAACATTTCTAAAGCTATTGCAATTTCTGTTACGTCTGACATTTGGACCTGCCTGCACAATAGTTCCAGTTTCCTAAGTTTCACAGCCCATTGGTTGTCTCCGGAATTTCAGCTGAATTACGGCGTTCTTGCTATGAAACCGTTTTCAGGATCACACACAGGTGAAAATATAGCAAACGAACTGAACGCTATAGCTGCTCGCTGGGATATTGAGAAAGATAAAATTCACTTACTAATCCATGATAGTGGAGCTAATATGGTGAAAGGAGCTCGAGTTGGAGAGTATCATTCCGCTAGATGTTTCATACATTCGCTTCAGCGAGTTATTGATAAGTCAATGAAGGTCCAGGCTGAGCTATTAGAAGTGATTGCTACTGGTAGACGTCTAGTAACTCATTTCAATCATTCAGGTTTGGCACAAGAAAAATTACTTGCAATTCAAAAGGAGTTAAATTTGCCGCAGCATCAGTTAGTGCAGGACATCAACACGAGGTGGAATTCTACCTACTACATGGCTGTACGCTTGGTGGAACAAAAAAGGGCTATCTTTCTTTATGTTGTTGAACATGAGACACTGACTAATTTGACGATACAACAGTAGGGTCTGTTGGAGCAGTGCATAAACCTTTTAAAACCATTTGAAGAAATAACAAAAATTACCAGTTCTGGCCTTTCCTGTATATCCGAAGTGATACCACACGTTAATGCACTAAAAAAGTATTTGGACAAAACCGAGACAGCACAAAGAACACCAGACTTAGCACGTTTAAGAGCCTCCTTGAAAGCTGAATTGGAAAGTCGTTTTAAATCCTTAGAAGAAGATCTAAACTTCATAATTGCTACCTTTCTAGACCCAAGATTCAAATCAGACTATTTAGGAGTTCTTGAAACTGAAAAAGCCCGACAGAAAATCCTGATAGAATATATAAAAAACTCTTACGACGATTCTTCTTCCGACAGTAATAGATCATCGCCGTCTTCAACACCTGCTAAACGACAAAAAGAAGATGAAACTGGATCAAATTTCACACGCGAAGCTCATAACACTTTTTGGGACTGTTTCAATGAAGTGGCAAAGGACAACAGTAGCAGTTGTCGCGATCAAGAAAAACAAAATCCAATTTCTAATGAGATTGACTTTTTCTTAAAGTTATCTCGAATAGATCGCAATCGCGACCCATACCTTTGGTGGTCGGTCAATTCAAACCAATACCCTCAATTGGCGAAGTTTGCAAGAATTTATCTTGGAGCACCTGCCAGTAGCGTTTACAGCGAAAGGCTATTTTCAGAAGCTGGTCTGGTATACGAAGCCAAGCGGAGTCGCCTCTTACCAACAAATGCTGAAAACCTAGTATTCATTCACCATAATTTGCCGCTAGTTAATTTTGAGTACTAACACTAAGTAAATTTTTAGTAATTAACTTTTTATTTTATCAAACAATTTTTGTCATTATTTTAATTTAATAAATGGTCTCCGTCCATAACCTATTGTTATATTATTTTTATTTCATATATGTGTGTGTATGTGCAAAATAATTCGTTACTAATATTATAAATTCAGTCTGTTTGTCTGTCAGTCTGCTACTCTCTCACGCCTAAACTAAAGAACTGATTTTGATGAAATTTGATACAGAGATAGATTAGACAACGAGAAACGATATAGATAGGCTTAGAAACTTTTGTATTCCCACAGAAAAGCGCGATATAGACGAGTTTAGGGCGTAAACTTTACGCCGTAAAGCACTCAGCGCGAACGGTATCGCGGGAAACATCTAGTATTCGGTATTCGGCCGGATAGTGCCCTACTATCCGGTATCCGGCCGGATAGTGAAAATAGGCCGGATACCGGATAGTTACCGGATATCCGTTTCATTTTTACTAATAATACTTGAAAATTGCTGAGGTTATTTTTGTCAAAATGGTGTCCTCTAGCGGTCGGAAGTTAAGGGAAGTTATTTCAGCTATTATTAGAAAGATGGTGCTATCGTCAAAATCGCATACAAACATTTCTTGAATTAATTTATTAATAGAATTTCCAAAAATCAGGGGAGAAAATGAAACTGTAACAGTTTGGTCTTAGTCTGTGTATGCATATTAGATGATTCCAATAGTTTTGCAATTTTTTAAAATGAATATTTTTAAATGAAAAACATGAAATGTACTTTTTATAATTTTTTTATATGAACACTTGTTTTGAGGTTAACATCATCGCCGAGGTGTTACTAGCAACTAAATCTGGACTGTACAGAGGTTGACCAAAAGTTTTATAAAATACAAGCCTTTCCTCAAATTTCACAATTTTTCTTTTAGGGTACATGCCCATTTTGAGGTCTCATAATATTTACCAAGCACTGCTATAGATGGGAACTTTTGAGGGAGCAGAAACTAATACTGGGGAGATCTTTGTAATATAAAAGACAGAATTATGAACAACTGCACATGTAAACACCCAAGAACATGCAGGGGTGTACTTAAAAGCAGTGATATACTCCCTTTACCGGCTTTGTACATATATAAGACCCTGATATTTTTTCAAAATAAAGAATTCCAATACCATTTCAAAACAAGGAAAAATCTGTATATGGTTCAAGACCACACAAAAGTATATGAAAAAAGTCCATAGTGTAGTGACATAAAATTTTATAATAATTTATCCCAAGTCTAAAAACAAGCAAGCGATTTAAAAGATTTTAAAGTGTGATTGAAGAGTTTTCTTCAGAAGAAGTCATACAGACTAGTGTCACTTCCCCGACTTTACCATACAACATATGGCAGCACACTCCCTTTCCCCTTAGGGGAATATTCATTAACCCCAGATATCCTAGATATAAAAAGGGTTTAGCTCTGTGAGAGTCCCTTCAAGCCTTCTTTGCCAGTGTGGTATTCGAGGTATTTTTTTAAATTGGGGAGGCTCTTGCTTTGGTCTTATTGCGTCCCCAATTGTTCTGCAGATAGTAGATAATTGGGTGCTGCCACTCTAACATATTAGAACCTAAAACATAGTTTGGCAAGATAAATTTGGTCATCGCCTGCAAAACGAGACCCAGTTTCTTAGAAGATCTTAGTTTGGGAAGAGTTGGTCTAATCAATGGATCTGTTCCACTATACTCGATAAGAGCTCCTTCCATTTCTGCTTGGATTTTCTCAAGCAGGTCAGTGTTGGTTGGCTGTTCTTTTTGTAGTCCTTGTGTCTCGTCCGCTCTTTGTGTCAAAGTTGTTTCAGGCTGTGGATCGACTGTATTTCGACCAAATAGTTCGCGCTCCACTTCGCTCTTTATTCTGTCCAGTTGTTCAGGCGAAATAAGGCCATTTCTCAAGATGACACCATATTGATCTGCGACTCTCTGTTCAGCAACTTGAAGCTCTGGGTACTCACGACAGAACTCTTTATGGAGTATTTGGTATCCAGTCTTTTCAGTCCCGCTTGAGTGAGCGATGGCTGTTGATACTGCGCAACACTTTCTGCGGGTGGAGTTCTCGTTCTCATTTGACTCCGTTGGTGATGGTCACGTTGTTGTTGTGACTGTATTGGTGAGTGTTGTTGTGGTTCTTCTGGTTTTTGGGATGTAGCTCTTTGGACGGCAGGGGCTTATGGAAACGTTATTATTATTATCATTATTCAATACTTAAATGAACTAGCAGACCAAATAGTGGTTAAGCAGCAAAGAAAATACAGGACTTTTTAAAAAAAATCTCATACCTCACTCCTTTCCCAAACAGCATAGTCCAGAAATACGGTACGTTCTCTATCCTCTGCTTCTTCCGCAACATATTCAAAGCAGCAATTTTTCCATGATAATGAGCCAACGGATAATGACCGATGTCCGATTTGTGATCGTTTGCACTCCACACTGGGGAATAGGCGATGTCACCGCCTACGTATACGTCAGGATCGTTGGTTTGAAGGTATTCGTCTGTTTCGATGGTACCGTTAGGTCTGATTTCTATACCTGAACCTTTCAAGAAGTCTGTGTAATAGGTGCTACCGATTCCACAGATTAGCAAATCCGCTTTCAAGGTGGTACCTGAAAAAAGTTCATGGAATTGATATTAAACTAAATTGTACAGTATTTTAAAAAACACATTGAAGACTATATGTCCTTTCCTACTATTAACATCACTCATCTACTCTAGAATAATGATACAGCAATCAAAGCTACAAGGTTGGTAGACATTACGAAAATATTAGGGATATTGTCAAATGAGCAGTTAGTTAACAGGCAACTGAACAGCTCCAAGATTACTTTGATAAACCTGATAAAAGAGGTAGATGTAAGGAAGTTGAACTAAAACAAGCGGATTTGAAATACAAGGAACAAATAGCACAACAAAAGTGTGTGAGGTAAATCTCCTCCCAACACACTATGTATGAAAGTTAACATCACACCAAAAAACACAACTCAAAATTCAAAAAATTGCGTTTATAAAATTCCTCCTATATTGGAGAAACCTCTAGACCTCTAAATGTTCGAATAAACGAACACAAAAATTTAATTTAAAAAAATGCAGTTTGAAAGACCTTGGTCATAAAATAAAATTTTAAAAACATTACAAACAACCGGGAAGAATGGACGCATCATGGAAAGGCCTACATCCAAAAAACGGATGGATTAAGGGTGTTCAATGAATAGATAGACAGACTGCAGACTGCGGAAACAGCATTTTCCAATTAAAAGAAGTCCTATGTTGCTACATATCTCTTATTCAATTCAGATATATTTATCAATCAAATTGGTGGAAATATCAGGCATTTGGTTTGCTTTATCATCAACTCAAAGACCAATAAAGAGTTGCAGCACCATTTTGTGGCTCTCAAAATGGTCTTACAGGATTTGAAAACAATAAAATACAAAACATTTTACTGAGCTTTTCCAGAGTCAAATCTGAAGCAGCATAAACACTTTAAGAATGTAAGTTAAAATTTGTAAGAAAAGAAAGTTATAAATCTATGAAACCAGAACAAAACAAGTACTAGTTAATTTCTGAGTATGTAAAATTTTATAAAATGTTTCTTTGTTGACAACCAACAATACCATGATTTGATTGCGCTTTCTGTCTTTGTCTTCTTGTATGAATTTCAACTCGAATCGTTCGAGGGTTATGTCACAATTTCACTCCAAACATTGTTTGACAGATGAAATATAAATGTTATTTATTTAAGGGGAAAATTTTTCAAAAGTTATTTACCCCAAAATGTTTTAATAGGAACCTAAAGTTGTGATTTGTTACCCCTGTGTCGAAAATATGAAGTTATTGAAATTATGGACTATTGAAATTATGAAATGTCACATGTATGTATCTGTATCAAAATCAGGGTAAAATTTTAAATTTTCATTTGTTAAATGTTTTTATTGTGATATATAAAATCAATGGAAGTTAGAAAGTATGCTAAACTTTGAAGGATTTCAAGAACTGCTGTAAAGGGTGCAATTTTAAAACGCTAATATTCTAGAAGTAACTTACCATCTTTAAGCTCCACACTTTCTACGTGTCCGTTATTGTCAGCATTGACTTTGACAATTCCACTGTTGAAAACGAAGTTGACACCCTTTTCCTTGAACAGATTCAAAAAGGCTTCACCGATTCTCGGTCCCAATAGAGGTTGGAACGGTAAATCTCCACGGAAAATCACCGTTACTTTTTTCACTTTGTTCAGGCAGTAATTTGCGGCCTCCATGGCAATGAAACTCGATCCCAGTACGACGATTTCCTTTTCTTCAGTTAATTGGGCATTGGTATATCTGAAATCAAACGCAAATCATCGAAAAAAGTTATGATTGAAGTAAATTTCGCCAACATCATTTCTGAAGTTTATAGCATAAAACTGAGTATACTCATTTTTAACACAGCATAACTGTCATCAGGTGCATACATGTGGTCCAGTGTCTAAAGCGCCAGGCTATGAATCAAAGATCTCGGGTTCAATACCGCTAACAAACATACTTTTTTCAAAGCTATTTGAAATCATATTGTATAATCGCTTATTTCCACTAGTACGCAATCAACTATCTCCATACCAGGACGGATTTATTGATAAAAGGTCTACAATAACCAACCTGGTAGCCATTACTCAATATATCTAAGAAGCACTGGACACCAACACACAAGTCGACGTGATCTATACAGATTTCAGTAAGACATTTGACAGAATTGATCATAGAATTCTGTTAAACAAGCTATCAGGATTTTCTATCCAAGCTGTAAATTTCCTCAAGTCTTACTTATCAGACAGATACATTTACGTGACTTATTATGGTTTCAAGTCGGAGTCATACTTAGGTAAATCAGGGGTTCCTCAAGGGTCGAATTTAGGACCTCTGTTATTTCTTTTGTTTATTAACGATTTATGTAATACAATAACGACAGAAAAGTTATGCTTTGCTGATGACTTCAATATCTTTTCTACAATAGAAGGTGTAAATTAATTAGAATCTATAGAAAACTACATCTAAATGCAAAAAATGCTAAGTAGTGACATATACTCGAAAAACGTCAGTCATCAAGAAATAACAGTTCTCCTTAAATATCATAGGCTACATTGTTATTAAAACATAATTTTAACAATTTAAATGAATACTACAGATCTACAAGAAAATGGATCGTGCTTAAAGTGGAGAACTAATACACAACAATATGAATAATAGAGACAGTTATTGTAAGTCCTAATTATGTTAGAGGTTAATTTTTTTTGTTTTTGTGTCTATGTAATGAATTAGCATCTTTCATTTCGATAAAATATGTAAATATAAAGACTTTTATAAATATACATCCTAGGTAAAATTAAATACTAATTACTTACTTGGAATGTTCATAATCTCTGAGCACAACTACATTTTTGGCATCAGAACCAGGAACTTGAAGATACCTAGGTCTGCATCCAGTTGCTATAAACAATTTGTCATATTTTAAAGTACTTCCATTGCTTAAGTTAATAGTTTTGGTGCTGGTATTCACTGCTGTTGCTTCGACACCTTTGAAGACGTTGATGTCGTGTTGTCTGTAAAAATCTTCGGTACGAAATTCGGCTTTGTCGATCTCAAAATCCATCGCTTTGCTTACTTTCACCTAAAAAGATATAAGTGTTTCAATCTCTATAGTAGTATAGTTAATTCGTGCAAGACTGAATTACAACGGAAAGTTCGAGCGTTACTAACAAAAGCTCAAAATCACCATCAACTG
The DNA here is from genome assembly GCA_034190945.1 of Octodonta nipae. Classification (NCBI taxonomy): domain Eukaryota; kingdom Metazoa; phylum Arthropoda; class Insecta; order Coleoptera; family Chrysomelidae; genus Octodonta; species Octodonta nipae. The sequence goes on along the minus strand of CM067217.1, from coordinate 1,984,738 downwards.
TGCCACTACTAGACCAAAAAATTTCAAATTTTCGTAGTCATTTCCAGAAACTCGCAGTTTTTCTGATCTACACAGAGTCATATGACAGGTTGATGGCTCAACACCACTGCGACTAACGGAACAACGAGTCCAATTACACCACCAGACAACTGATCAGAAACTGCTTAAATGGAAAGAGAAGCCCCTTCATGGAAGACATATAAATGACGTCAACCAAGATTAGGTCGACAGTTCAGCGTCGAACCACTGGTTGATCTCTGATCATATGTTTCCTGAAACGGAAGGCTTTATATGCTGTGGCAAAATACTGGACCAGGAACTAGTACAGTCGGTAAGAATGCCATACTATATATACAAACCAGAATCTGTTTTAAAAAATAAGAACTACAAGCTGTACTGGGACCGATCAATACCAATTGATTGGACTGTTGCTCACAATAGACTAGAGATAGTTTTGGTAGATAAAGTCTCTGCCAAAACAACTTTAATTGACATATCAATCCCTAACAACAATAATGTGAATATCAAGCAGGCTGAGAAAATAACCAAATACAGGGATTTGGAATTTCAAATAAAGACGCAGTGGGACATGAACAACACCCGAACTGTATCAATTGTTATGTCAACGACAGAAGTATTCCCAAAACATCTATTAAGCAATTTAAAAGACCCCGGTCGAATATTTTTACCAACTAATGCAAAAGCCATCCTGTTAGGAACAGCCCGGACGGTCAGAATATTCATGGAAAACTGCAACCATGACGCTAAATCCTTTTGATATCCAGTGCCAAGCGTGCCTTAAAAAAATTATTGCATAAATTATTTCTCATATAAAGGACACATAAAGAATAATTATTTTTTCTTGCTTGAATCGTAAAAAAAATCAATATGCTAAATTTTACAACAAGTGGTGATTTTTTAAAATTATGTAAAATCAATTTCTGAATATAAAAACTCTTTATGCTTTTAGTTTGAAGGAGAATTTCAAATATTGAAGAAAAACTCCAATTAATTGTCAAAAACGGAAAATAATATCCAAAAATGTCAGTCAATGATATTCTCTCAAAATATTCAATAATTAAATAAATAAAAGAGTTAACACTTTGGCGTTCGACTTAAATTGTTAATTAATTAATAATAAACAAAAAAGACTTGAAGCAATATTGTCGTATCTGCAATAGTTTAAAAGTTATTGTAATTATAAAAGCCAAAGAGTGTATGAAAAAGACAATTTTCAAGGAATAATAATACTAAAAATTAAATAAAAAATAGTAATTTTTTTTTTTGAGAAAAAACAAGGCATGGTTATTTTTATTGTAAAATAAAGTATGTAAAAAACAATAAACTGGAAAAAAATAATTTGTTTATAGCAAATTATTTATTAAATAAACCAATAAAAAGTTTAATTTTTTTTAATCTGATAGAAAAATATAATTAATGATTTTTAGAGTTTAAATGATTCCTTAATTTTAATATTTAGTCGCTAAAAAGGATTGTTAATTAACAAACGCACTTTAAGGCAACAAATAATTTTTTTTAAGAAACCCTTTTTTTAATCATAATTTGTATCAATGAACATTTTGCCAAAAAATTACTAATAAACAATGTATTTGTTTTTAACAATTATTTAAACAATGGTGAAAAAATATTTTTATATAGCCGTTAACTATAAAAAATCAATACAATCCAGAAATTAAAAAAAAAACATTTTCTTCATTCTTTTATTTTTCATTTGTTAATTTTCAAATGTTAATAACAAAGTGAAAAATCAAAATTTAAAAAATGGTAATCTATTTGTAAGGCTATTAAGAATAGCTTCACTGAGTGAAAAAAATTCTGGGGTTTTAGTTAAATAATTATCGGAGATTTTATGTTAACATTCAGCGTGGAAAAAATTGTTAGTTAATAATTGCATAATTAATGGAAAAATTCGGATAAGAATTTTTGAAACACGGATTATTTTTTATTCATGTATCCTAAAAGTACATATATTTTTGTATTTCTGAATATTCATATTTCACATGTTTAAATAATTTTTTTGCTAGGTCTAAGTGACGGAACGCGTGCTGAAGCCAGATTTCCTGTATTTACCTCTTTTTTCGAGGCTGTGTAAAAATTATAAACATTGGAGGTACAATTCCAGCAGTTGGAACTTTGTTTAGTAAATTTCCTAATCTTTTTGGATCTTTTCTCAGATATTGAAAATTTTCAATATTTTTTGAGATATTCAAAAAAAGCCGAACCCCTAATTTTTATTTCACTTAATTGTTTACAACTTTTGCAATTTTTTTCAGCGCCTTTTCGGATTTTTCCTTAAATTTTCTACATAAAATTACGAATAGAATATTTAAAGATTTTAGAAAAAAATCGTACATATGAACCAGACTAAAAGTTCAACATTGAAAAAATATGGAGGTACTAAGAATTACTACAATTTTAAAACCAAAATGATCCCAAAACTGTAGCTCTCAAATATAGAAATGGATTTTTAAAATTTGCAAATTTAAGAATCATTATGATATATAACTAATTTCAAGTATCTAAGTACTTTAAGTGATGAATGATTTTCCATTTATAACAGCAATTAATGCTTTAGATAACATCTCAAAACAAACAATCAGCTTCTGATTTAAATCACATAATGGTGATAACTCAAATAATTAATTTTAAAGCAGGTTAAATTTATTTATTATTTTATAGCAATCCAAAGAAATTGTAGTTTAAACTTAAACTACATATACAAAAGAGCGTTATACAAAGTCTTGTCCATTACTCTATGTATCTGGATAGAAGGAAATGCAATTTTCATAATAGGAAAACAGCATTATTAATATAATTTAATAATTTCTTGGTCAATAATAATTTATTTTTTGATCTATTAAATAAATTAATACAAGATTAATTTTTATCAAGTTTTATTTACAACATTTATGCCTGTGAAATTAAAGACAGTGTCTAGTCCAAAAATGATTCTTATCACTTAAATAAATTTATTACTGTATAATAGATATACTTAAAGATTAGAAAAAAATTGTAATCTTTTATTAGAAGATGAAAATATAAATGAATGAATGTGTATAATTAAGATGTACTTGATCAGAAATTGTTAATTACTGGCAAATCATGTAAATATTTTTTTAAACTCAGTTAAGGAATACTTCATATAATTTCACAATAAACTCTAGTTTCGTATGTAAATACCATCCCAATAATTCGACTTTTTAAATATAAGAAATGATAGATTTAAATAGCAAACATTGTTGAATCACAAAAAAAAGAAATTGTTTAAATTCATTTTAGAATGTTACGTTTTTATAAATAAATAATATTAATTAATATTAAACTTGACTCTCCCTTTCCAGTGTATGTTTCTAATGTGAGATTATTACTTTTTTATAAAGAAATTATTATGATTGGAACATTTTTAACATTTATTCACTTTTCTGATATATGACGTTTTCGTCATATACTTAATTAAAACTAAATACGGTTTTCGTCATTAGATTTTTGACATTTTAAGATGTTTTTGATATTTTGCCTTTTTAATATATTTGACATATTTCCATATACTTAAGTATATAAATAAGTATTTTAATGTTCTTGACCTTTTTTATTATTTTTGATGTTATTAACATTTTTTAAATTTCCAACATATTCTGACATTTTTGACGTTTTTGGTATTTATTACATTTCTAACGTTTATTAAAATTTTTGACATTTTCTATCTGACATTTTTGACGTGTTTAGACAATTTTACACATTTTTTATATATTTGATAATTGTGATATTTTAGACATTTTTTGGTATTTTACTACATTTTAAAATATTTTAGATGCTGTCTGACACAATGTTCTGTTCTTGAAGTTTTAAGCACTTTTTTACTATTTTTGTCATTTTTAACATTTTATATTTTTCACATTTTTAACACTTTTTACATGAAAATGAGCTGTATATTGAAAGAAAAACCAAACAGTTCAAAGTTGATTCTGAGTTCGTTGTCAATGGCTTTAAAATATGTAATGAAAATGTAAGTTTTCAATTTGCAATTCACATTTTCAATACATATTTTAAAGCCATTGACAACGAAGTCAGAATCGACTTTGAAACGTTTGGTTTCTCTTTAAATCCGCTTATTTTTCTACGTAAATCATACCATTTTTCTGAAAATCGGAAAAATGTGTGGAAAAAAACTGTAAACATCAATGTAAATGTCAAATTTTCATCATGAATGTCTAGTTTAAATGTCAAGATATGCCATGAAAGTATATCGTACAGGGTGTTTGTAATGGTCTTCATTTTGATTCATTTGAAGTCAGTTTCTTTTAGTGACGAAGTTCAGTTACGGGGTTTATACTCGCGTGAATTGGTAGAAAATGTTCCATTAGTTTAACGAAACGAAAATTTGTTATGTCGGCGAACTCTTCTATATGGTGTACAGTTGTAGGTGATATTAGGTGGTACATAAGCAGTTGTATAAATAGGATGGTTGAAATATAGGGTGAAATTAGTTATACAGGGTGGGTCAAAAAATATTGTATTGCATGGAACATAAGTAGTTGCGTATACTAGATGGTTGAAATAAGAGTGGAGCAAAACTATACAAAGTGGATATTTGCATTATAGGACGGAGTATAATTACAGAAGGCTTCAAAAATGTTATAAGTACCTAGTTAAATATACAGGATGGTTGAAATATAAGTTGGAGTAGAATTACAGTTACACAGGACGGTTAAAGAAAGTTATATAGTGTGGAATATATAAAATTTGTTATATAAGCATACGCAGTTAAGATATTTGAATTATAGGATGGGGTTTAATATAATTATAGACATGGGTTCCAAAAATTTTGGGAGCAGTTGCATATACCGGGTGGTTGAAATAAATGGTAAGAGTAAAATTTAGTTATATAGGATGGGCCATCTAACATTTTTTTGAAAATGCTATAAAAAAAAACTAGTGAATATTTTTCAATTTGTTTTTTTTTTTCTTCGAAAGTACAATCCTTCCGGTTATTTATGGAAAACAATTTCATTCAAATGGCTTCCACGGCTGGCCTCGCAGTAGCTAATTCGGCCGGTCCAATTTTTCAATACATTTTCAATTGTATGCGGCTGTATTTCGGCGATACAAGCACGAATATTGTTTTTGAGCGCCTCAATTGTTTGTGGATTATCTGCATAACACTTGTCTTTAACAGCGCCCCACAAATAATAGTCCAGCGGCGTCAAATCGCAGCTTCTTGATGGCCAATTCACATCTCCAAAACGGCTAATTAAACGATTTTCAAATCGAGTGTGGCAGAACTCAATTGATGGGCGCGATGTGTGGCACGTGGCACCATCCTGTTGAAACCAGATGCCGTCCATGTCCAATTCATCAATTTCCGTGAAAAAAAAATCGTTCAACATGGCGCGGTAGCGTTCGTCATTCACAGTAACTGCTGCTCCTTCCTCATTTTCAAAGAAAAATAGGCCGATGATGCCACCAGACCAAAATTCACACCAGTCACTCTTTGGGAGTGCATTGGCTTCTCAACGACCACATGTGGATTTTCCGTTCCCCAAATTCGGCATATTTGCTTGTTAATATATCCACCGAGCTGGAAATGAGCTTCGTCGGAAAAGATGATTTTTCGGTAAAATTCCGGGTCTTCGTTCAAGTGCTCATTGGCCCATTGTGCGAAGCGATAGCACATTGGATGGTCTGTTGGCTTCAACTCCTGTACCAATTGAACTTTATACGGTGTCATTCCGAGGTCTTTATGCAAAATTCTCCTCAAAGAAGTGCGGGAAATGTGCAATTCTTGCGATCGATGGCGAGTTGATGTGCTCGGAGTATCGGCCACACTTTGTGCTACAGCATCAATATTCCCCCGTGTACGCACGTTGACGTGTTGGTTTGTCAAGGAGCAAACCAGTTTCACGCACTTTTTTCACAAATTGTCTCACATACGGAGCGGACGGCGCTTCTTTTCGGCCCATAGAAGTACGGCATTTTCGCACACATTCGGCAACAACACACTCACTTTGTAAATAATTTTTGAGTATTCCCAACGTTGTTCAAGCGTATATCCAACCATTTTCGTTCACGGGAGACTTCAAACTAATTTTCTGTCAAAACAGATCTGACATAAATGTTACCGTGTTGAAAATGACCGCTAGTTCAAAAAAAAATGTTAGATGGTCCACTCGTTATAATGTGGTTCAAAAATGTGAATTTTGTTATGTAGGGTAAACCATGTGCCGTTGCATAAATGGAATACTAGACATATGGAGCGAAAAAAAATCAAAGGTAGACAAAAATAATTTAAACAATAGTAAAATAGAAACAGTCAATAGTGTGGAGAGGATTTATACTTATACAGAGTGGTTTTAAAAAACGCAAATAAAAAAATACTTACTCGGTCGTAGGGAAGGCAATTTTCTTTGCATACCATAGTCAACACTCCATCAAAACCCTCCTGTCTCAAAGCTTCAACGCATTCTGCAGCCGCAGGTCCACCACCTATCACTACGATTTGCTTGGTCACAGTTTTATTTCTTCTAACCATCGGTTTGATGCGTTTGTTTTCTTCAAGTAAAGATTTTTTAGCACGAACCCGGACATTGTCGTTGTCGATGGTTACTTGGTAACAGGGCAAAGAGTCAAGACCTTTAAAGTTAAATCATATATTTATATAATAAGTTGCAAATGCACTTCTCCAAGAAATTAACACAATAATTGATATTTGCGAAGAATAATTTGGTCAAGTGCGAGTTGGACTCGCATACTTAGGGTTCCGTACCACCTTCAAGATTCTAATATTCCAGTTTCAGACAAGCAGGGAATGAGTGGATTTTCTTATATTTACCCTAATATCTTTTAAAGGAAGCGATTTAAATTTATCTTTATTTTCCATTTAATTGTATAATTTGTCCCTAAATTACTATGGGGGTTTTCTAATAATCGATTTTCCGTTTAATGCTATTATTTGGGGGACAAATAATAAATTTAGGGATTTTTTCATATTTTTCCTATAAACAAAAAAAATTAGGTCTTATAGTTTGAGGAATAACGGGGGGAATGGGTAATTTTTTTTAAATAATTTTTTAATATATTTTAAGACATTCATTTCAAAAAATTTCAAAAAAATATTTGTATTCGTCATAATGAGCCCTGGGATTTGATATATTACATGACCCGATAGAAATAATTATAATTTTTTATTTTCCATTTAGGTAATACTATAATTTGCCCCCCAAAATGAATATTTGGGGTTTCTCCTTATTTTTCCAGCAAAGTTCAGGTGAGGGGCTATACCTCCATTTTTTTCCAGGTTATGGTTTCGGAGATAAGGGGGGGGGAATGGGTAATTTTTTAAATATTTTTGTTAATATCTTTTAATTAATTTATTTTTAAAATATGAAAAAAATATACTTGTTTTCGTCGTAATGAGCCCTTTCATTTGATATATAACATGATGGGTTAGAAAAAATTTTAATTTTATATTTTCCATTTAATTCTATAATTTGCACCTCAAAATTAATATTAGGGGTCTTTCCTTATTTTTCCAGTAAAGTTCAGGTGAGGGGCTATACCTCCATTTTTTTCAAAATTGTCCAGCTTATGGTGTCAGATATAGGGGGATATGTAAAATTTTTTATATTTTTGTTAATATCTTTTAAATAATTTATTATTCAGCTTATGGTTTCGGAGATAAGGGGGAGGAATGGGTTATTTTTTTAATATTTTTGTTAATATCTTTTAATTAATTTATTTTAAAAATATGAAAAAAATATATTTGTTTTCGTCGTAATGAGCCCTTCCATTTGATATATAACATGATGGGTTAGAAACAATTTTAATTTTATATTTTCCATTTAATTCTGTAATTGATTATTTTTATGTTTCTTTGGGGAATAACAATATTGCAGGAATACCAAACGTTTCAAAGTCTATTCTGACTTTGAAACGTTTGGTATTCCTGCAATATACGTAGTTTTATTTCTATGTGGTGTTATTCCCCAAAGAAACATAAAAATAATCAAGAACATGCCACAATCAACGTTTAGAAGACAATTCTGTAATTGGCCCCCCAAAATTAAAAGTAGAGGTTTCTCCTTATTTTGCCAGTAAACTTCAGGTCAGAACCTATAAATCTAGTTTTTTTTGAAAACTTTACGTTTTATAGTTTCGGAGATAAGGGGACGGGAATGGGTAAATTTTTGGTATATTTTCGTTAATATCTTTCTACATAATTTTTTTAAAATATGAAAAAAATATATTTGTGTTCCTCGGAATGAGACCTTTCATTTGATATATTACATGATGCGTTTGAAAATTTTTTTATTTTTAAATTTTTATTTAATTCTATAATTTGCCCCCAAAAATTAACATTAATGGTTTCTCCTTAATTTTCCTGTAAAGTTCGGGCAACGCTCTACATTTCCTATTTTTTTCAAAATTTTAGGCTACGTAGTTTCGGAGATCAGGGGGGGCGGTCAATTTTTTTAGTTTTTCCCCCCAGAAGTACCCCTAAATTTCTTCATTTACGATATGTACTCCTTATCAGGTCACCAAACTATACATTGATACCAAATTTCAACCTCTTCCGTCCAGTAGTTTAGGAGAAAATGGCTGTGATGTGACACAGGATGAAATCCGGAGTGATATTATAAGGCATATTGTATATACAGAATCCTAAAAAGGCCTCTGAAAGTGATATTCACCCCCACTTAGGGGTTGGATCTGTAGGGTGACCAATATGTGTCAAATTTGTTCCCCTGTAAACATAAATTAATGTGTTTTTTTGTCATTTTCTTTCAAAGATATTTTAAAAGTTATTTTGGGTGGCTATAATTATGTAAAGTATAAATGATTGAATATTGAATCATCATTTCAATTGAACAAGCATTTCTTTGGCATTAATTTATTCTAAAACTTTTCATGCCATTAATTATGTACATGTTTACCTTATCTATGCATAATTCTGAATATTACATCACGTGTTATATATATATATATTGTAATATTTAAAATCATGATTTAAGCACATTTTCTAATTAGGTAACTTAAATTGCCATAAAACTTGCATTAACACCAACGATAAGTGAAAAACAAATAATGACTAACTAACCTGGGAAATCTTCAATGTCACCAGTTTCAATATTGAAACAAGCTCCATGCCACTGACACCTCAATCGACCATCACCAACTGCACTGCTCACCAGTGGAGCCCCATAATGGGTGCATTTGTTTCCAATGGCATTTATTTTACCCTTCTGTTTTATGACTAGCACTTTTCCTTCATCCAAAGCAAACACTTTTGGTTCGTTTTCTTGCAAATCTGACACTTTGCATACCACATCTTCCACATATTCATCTGTTGGCGAAGCGCTGTCTGATTTTGAAGAAATTACTGGAAAAAATTTAGAAGTTAGTAATTTAGAGCAAGCTTGAAAAGCTGGTATAATCGTGAACATCTTGGTTATTTATAGAGAAATCAATAACTTCGGGAAAATTTAAGAGTTAGTACTTATTTTAGTACCTTTACATGGAGCTGTACAATCTGACATTTTAAACAAAACTACAAATCGAATTCAATACCTGCTAGTAATTCATTTCAATTCTATTTCCTTATTTTTATGAGTTAATACCGGAAATTTGTTAACCGCTGACCACTGACACAGATTTTCTTTATCGGTTGAGGTTATGTTTATACAAACAAATGTTGAGAACAAACGGCCTACCCGAGATAAGCAAAAAATACCACACACAATACATTAGACCTACTTACCGTATTTCGAATCTGAGCATCCCATCGTTCTTCTGGTTTTTTGCGTAAATGTTTTTTTCGTTAAGGTCAAAAATTGTCTTAACTGAATTCGGTCGACGCCTTTAGAAACGTGTAAACCTTGTGCGATGGTTTTACGAATCATTGTGCTTTACAACAGCTGAATTGTCTATAATCTCAAGGTTATTTTTAATTATCCTTAAGATTGATATCGGCGGGTAGTACAAAAACGAAAAAATATGTAGGTCATGCACACACATAATTTCGAGTGTTATTTGAATCTGAAGAATTAATCTACTCACAAACGGTGAGTTGTGGCATATGCTAAACAATCTACGTCATAATTAATTCTATTCTATTTTGCGGTCGCTTCCGTCATAATGACTTTTTAGGGTGCCTATATGCAATATACGGATACCCTTATAATCACTGTCACTGTGGATTTCTCCCACTGTCACATCACAGCAATTTTCTCCCAAACTACTGAATGGAAAAGATTGAAATTTTTATTTTAGAGGTACTTTAGAGGGGAAAAACTAAAAAAATCTACCGTTCTCCCCTTATCACCGACAATATAAAATTTGAAAAAAAGCAGAACCTCACCTGAAGTTTACTGGAAAAATAAGGAGAAACCGCTAATATTACCCTCTAGCTCGTTTGTTTTTGATTTTATAAAAAAGTGTAAATATCAACATTGAAGGGAATTGTATCCTAAATATGATTGTCATGTCCTCCTTTGCGTGACAGCTCTCGTTTTCGAGATATGACACAAACTTATATTTTTTTGAATGGAAACCATAGTTCGCTATGACCTCAAAAAATCGGACATTTTTAGGGCTTTATAACGATATAATACTCAATATAATTATTCATAAAAATAACGGAGTTATGGATGCTTTTCTCCCTTATTTTCACTTTTAACGTAGGTAGCCATGAAATAGATTGATTTATTAATAACTACTAGCGGTCGCCCTGTGGTCGAAATTCGACCAAAATCTTTATTAAAAATTTGAAGATAATATACCTATATGAATTTGCATATTTCCATTTATTTTCTACTATTATACACTTTTTTGTGTACTTGTACAAAATAGATCAGTACCATCATAATTAAGTAAAAAATTATTTCGCAATGGATACTAATTTCAGTTTTGTTGACTTACGCTTACTGTTAATGTACGACGCTCAGGCATATTCAATAAGCAAAATCAAATAACGTTCTGTTCCTGATTAAAAAAATATACACAAATTTGCATGTCATCATACTATATTGAATAAATTAACAATACAAATACAATTCGAGAATTCAAAACGTCAATAAAAATCAAGATCTAATAAAAATCCTTGATTTGAATTATTGGAAAATAATTGAAATTATTTGTTCTCTAGCGATTGAAAGTTTAATGCCGCTACTTCAGGTAGTAGGTATGTAATAGATGGGGCAATAAATGTTATTGACGGAAAATGTTAGCTGTTTGATCCATTTTTTTTTATTAATAACACTAAAGGCCATCAATTAGCAATTAAGAAACTCGATACAAACAGAAGGAAGAGAGATTTTCTATAAAATGCACATATTTAAAATGTTAATATGTTCATAAGGCAAAAGTCATTTACTCTGTATTAAGATTTTGCAGGGATGGTATATCAAATCATAAATTAATATTAAATATAATATTTTTAAACTCTCGTTTTTCCAAAATGCTTTACTGCTATTTCGATATTTTACAATTACGATTTCAATTTCTAAGAAGAAAATGCAAAAAATCAACTCATAAGTAACTATCAACATGCAGTATAAATATCTACTATACATAAGTAAGTACTTACTATAACTTAAGTAAGTATTAGTACAATTTAAACTACACTATGTATAATCTCAATAATTTCAATTTAATATACAAAGTTATCGATGATTATTATGATATAACATTCCACCATATTTAGTTTTTCTTCGTTAGAATATTCCATTTTATCACGAAAACTTGTCAATATCGACTGTCAGTTCAGCACTACTAATGGAATTACTCTCAAATGAGGAAACGTCAAAGTGAAAACAATCTTTTTTATGGCTACCTACGTTAAAAGTGAAAATAAGAGAGAAAAGCATCCATTACTCCGTTATTTTTTTGAATAACTATATCGAGTATTATATCTTTGAAAAGCTCTAAATATATCCGATTTTTTGAGGTCATAACCAATTATGGTTTCCATTCAATAAAAGATAAATTTGTGTCATATCTCGAAAACGAGAGCTCTCACGCAAACGAGGAATCATATTCGGGATACAATTCCCATCAATTTTGATGTTTACATTTTTTTTATAAAATCAAAAAACAAAGGAGCTAGAGGGATTTGACTAAATCGACAGAATTTCGTTTTTTCAAAATATCTAGTAAGCCATAACTTTTTACAAAAATCCGAAAGTGTCATTAAATTGGGCCAGTAAAACTTCAAATCTTTCCCAATTTAACCATTGCTCTATCTCCGCTAGTTTCCGAGATCCCCATACTGATCTTAAAAAAAACTCACCCTATACTTAAATCAAAGGGCTCATTATGACGAATGCTATTATATTTTTTCCATATTTTTTAAATGAATATTTTAAAATATATTTACAAAAATATTTTAAAAAAATACCCATTCCTCCTTTACTTCCCAAACTATATATAAGACCTAAAATTTTTTGTTTACAGGAAAAATACGAAGAAATCCCTTCATATTAATTTTGGGGGCCAAATTATAGAATTAAACGAAAAATAAAAAAGTATTTTTCATGAAAATGAAAGGGCTTATTATGAGGAATACAAATATATATTTTTCATATTTTTAAAATTAATTGTTTAAAAGATATTAACAGAAATATTCAAAAAATTCTCATTTCCTCCTTTATTTCCGAAACCATACACCTAAAATTTTCAAAATAATTAGGGATACTTGAAATTTATAAGAAAAATTAGTAGAAAACCTCAATATTAAATTTGGGGACAAATTATAGAATTAAATGGAAAATAAAAATTAGACTTTCAAATGCTGTCACCTTGGCCACATGATCTGCTAGTTCTTGGTTGATCCACCGGTGTTCAGATGGCGACATATCACCATCCGTCATCATTGAACTAAATACATTTGAATTCAGATGCAGTATTTTAATTTTCATTTCTTTTACAAATACATCGAATATATGTCAAATAATATCAAGATAGATTCTTAAAGATATTACCAATAAAAAGTCCCGACTCCTGAAACTTTGCCCCGGTTGTAACTTTAATTTTAAGAATATCGCTCTGTTCGGCAAAAACAGAAAAACACATTTTTTATACCATTAAATTAAAAGCTTCCTTTCCTCTTTAAGAACCTATTTTGAAATATCCTTAAATTAAACATTAAAATCTTTCATTTTAATTTTGAAAAAGAAATCTTTTTCATTTTAGGTTTTAATAAGTTTAGCAAAGATACCGTAGCAAAGATTTTTCAATTTGTTTTTGATATTTATCCCAATGAGCCTTCATTTATAATTTAATAACACTTTTATGCGTTTGTAGGTATACTAGACTACATACATACAATCAAATAAATAAAATAAATGTTTAATTTTTACAACAGGCAGAACTTTTGTTTTGATTCTATAACACCCTACATTTGGTAGGGCATTACAAAAATTTATTGTTACAACTTTTCTTGAATGTATGCAAGTTGTCCATGATTAAATTTTTTTGTTTATGCGTCCATTTTGCTGATTTTAAGTTTAACATCATATCTTTATTTTCAAAGTTAAAATTACATAAATTTCCTTACTCCAAAATCAATCTAATTCAATTTTATTTCCCTAGTTTCTTTTTTCTATATTGATATAATGCTAATTCCCTAATTATTTTAAAAGTTAAAGGTTAAAACAAAGTATTTAAAAAAGTTCCAAAGAATAGCAACGACATGATGACTATTGTGGTATCTGTTGACAGATTACTAAAACATACATATTGTTTCCACCAGAGCTGGGGTGGGTTGGTAACTCGACTAGCATAATGTGGTTTTGATTGATCCACCGCTGTTCAGATGGCGACATATCACCATCTGTCATCATTGAACTAAATACATTTGAATTCAGATGCAGTATTTTAATTTTCATTTCTTTTACAAATACATCGAATATATGTCAAATAATATCAAGATAGATTCTTAAAGATATTACCAATAAAAAGTCCCGACTCCTGAAACTTTGCCCCAGTTGTAACTTTAATTTTAAGAATATCGCTCTGTTCGGCAAAAGGCTGCAACAGAAAAACACTTTTTTTATACCATTAAATTGGAAGCTTCCTTTCCTCTTTAAGAATCCATTTTGAAATATCCTTAAATTAAACATTAAAATCTTTCATTTTAATTTCAAAAAGAAATCTTTTTCATTTTAGGTTTTAATAAGTTTAGCAAATATACCGTGGCAAAGATTTTTCAATTTGTTTTTGAATTTTATCCCAATGAGCCTTCATTTATAATTTAATAACACTTTTATGCGTTTGTAGGTATACTAGACTACATAGTTTCTTTTTCCTATATTGATATAATGCTAATTCCCTAATTATTTTAAAAGTTAAAGTTAAAACAAACTATTTAAAAAAGTTCCAAAGAATAGCAACGGCATGATGACTATTGTGGTATCTGTTGACAGATTACTGTAATATACATATTGTTTCCACCAGAGCTGGGGTGGGTTGGTAACTCGACTAGCGTAATGTGGTTCTTGATTGATCCACCGCTGTTCAGATGGCGACATATCACCATCTGTCATCATTAAACTAAATACATTTGAATTCATACGCAGTATTTTAATTTTTATTCATTTTACAAATACATCGAATATGTAAAAAAATATTAAGGTAGGTTCTTAACATCTGAGGATTTAGAAAGTTATAGTCAGGACACCCTAGCTGGGCGACACTATAAGATTCTAAATCCTGGGGTGCAATCGATGCTCTCCGGCGGCTATCCCGGGTCCCGGGCATACCATTTTGATAAAAAATAAAATGAGAACAAAACAGTTTTAAATCCCATAACGTCATCTATTTTGTGGTAGTTATAATTAAATACACACACTTATAACGGTATGCTGATTTCTCAACTCAAATTCGAAGGGTTCCGCGCATTACGTCACGTTGGAGTCAAAACATTATTAGTTTTATTAATATTACTAAGAAAAATGCCGAGTTGTGCTATAGCAACTTGTAAAAATACAAACCGGAATACTAAAGGTACGAATATTAAATATTTTGGATTTCCAAAAAATGAGGATTTTGCGAAACAATGGATAAATGCTTGTTGTCGAAAAGATAAAATCAATTTAAAAAATGGTAAGTAAAGAGTTCACTTTTACTGTTTTAATACAAATGCTAACCTTATAGTTTTTTATTGTTGCTGTTTTTTTAAATTTTAGACCGTATATGTTCTTTAATTAATTTTGACTCCAACGTGACGTCATACCAGATGCGCATCGGCATACCGTTATAAGTGTATCGTGATTAAATATATTATTAAGTTAGTATTTAAAAAAATATAAACTAAAGTTGTGAAATAAAGTCAGCCCATACATTAGTGATTTAATAATGAATAATGTAAATAAATAAAAATTGAAGAAACTTCATATAAGTTTTTGTAAAATAATATGAGCAATCTGGATTATATAATATGAATATTCATTCGAACACTGTTAGTTCCTTATATTTGTTCTTTAAAGTGCTGAAACACTACAAGGAATTCAATAATGGAGAACAAGGAGTAGTTCAGCCTCAAAAATACCTGCTAGGCGATATTTTTTAATTCGGAAATAAATAACAAAATATTTAAACTTAAAATGAGCAAAATCCAAATTTCAACTCCTTATTTTCTATAAGTTGAAACGTTATAATTTTTATTTTTAAAGATCTGTGATTTTAAGCTAAAACCATGTTAAACCATTTACTTAGTACTAATTAAGTATATGGTTAAAAAACTTAAAACTATTATAAAATTATCGTTATAACCATCAATACAAAATGGTGTATAATGGGTTGTTAACATCGGTAAAAACTGACAACCTTCAACTTCAAAGTCATGTTTTATTTCTAACCTTAAATAATCATGTTGAGTTTTCGCCATTTAAATTTGTTAATAGTTAAGAATATAAGAAATAAAGTGAATCAATTTTCTACATACTCAAATGTTCCAAAAAGCAGTTTGTTTATACATACTTTAAAACGAAATTCCTTAAAAAATTCTACTTATAATATTAGTCTATGTGGTGCAAATTTGCAAGAAATTTCTTTCAAAACTACGGGCACTCATGATACTATATCTTCGATAAATTTAAAGAAAAGGCCGGTACGGAAAAAGAAAACATTGGAAGACGAACTTGCTAAACCTGGAATCTATAATGTTATTGCATTTGCTACAGCTGAGGAATATAATCTCGAAAGCCTCATTAAAGGTCTGAAAGAGCAAGATTTGTATGAACCAAAGATTTTTGAAAACAACAGTGATGTCATACATGCAATTGCTAAATATGCAGTCGATAAAGAACCCAGGGAAATTTTCTTCTTTAGAGATGGTAAGTAAAAACTAGATTTTGCTATCAAAATTTAATTTGAAATTTTTAAACTCAAATTTTGCAATGTCAAATATTATTATTAATTTCAAGATTTAGTATATTATACACTGGAAGGCTGTCAAATTGAATAAAGCATAGTTATGAATATTAGCAATAAAAAAATATGTTCTCTGTTACAATTTTTAAAACTGCCATTCTTGTTCACACCACATTTAGTTACCTAAAAATGGTGATGATTGTGAACTGATCTTTCTAAGAATCCAGAGATATGAAAAAAGTTTCTTGTGATCTGATTTATTATTGCATTTTTATAATAGTAATTTTAACCATCTTTGATTGTTATATATAATGAGATAAAGTACACATATAAGGCATTCAAAACAATACATATTAATATAAGGCATAGGTGTAACCAGTGGGGGATTTGGTGGGATCAACTCAGTCAGTATGTTCCTTACTACAATACAGTTTAAATTATCAAAATAGATTTGTTTGTTTTAAAATAAACAGCATACTTAAATAATTTGGTCAAGTGTGAGTTGGACTCGCATACTAAGGGTTCCGTACCACCTTCAAGATTCTAATATTCCAGTTTTAGACAAGCAGGGAATGAGTGCATTTTCTTATATTTACCCTTATACCTTTTAAAGGAAGCATTTTAAATTTATAAAAAATATACACTTTGATTTTCCACACATAGACTTTTTATTTTATCTACTCCAGGATTCGCTTAATTGTATAATGTATCCCTAAAATTACTATGGGGGTTTTCTAATATTTTTTCTTATGCATTTCAAGTGAGCCGTAATTATTTTCAAAATTTTAGGGAGTATGGTTTCGGAAATAAAGCGAGAAATGAATTTCTTTTATATCTTTATGTTAATATCTTGTAAACAATTAATTTAAAAAATATGAAAAATATATATTTGTATTCCCTTTCATTTGATGTATTGCATGATGCGTTAATAAAATATTTTTTTATTTTCCGTTTAA
Source organism: Octodonta nipae (assembly GCA_034190945.1). Lineage (NCBI taxonomy): Eukaryota > Metazoa > Arthropoda > Insecta > Coleoptera > Chrysomelidae > Octodonta > Octodonta nipae. The sequence continues at coordinate 1,967,396 of CM067217.1, read as the reverse complement.
TTCTATAATTTGGCCACCAATATTAATATTAGATATTTCTTCATATTTTTCCTGTAAACAAAAAAATTTAAGTCTTATAGTTTGGGGAATAATAGGGGGAATGTGTAATTTTTTAAAAATATATTTTTTTAAATTTTAAAATATTCATTTAAAAAAATATATATTTGTATTCGTCATAATGAGCCCTGTGATTTAATATATTACATGATCCTTTATAAGCAAAAATAATTTTTTATTTTCTATTTATTTCTATAACTTGCCCCCAAAATGACTATTAGGGGTTTCTCCTTATTTTTACAGTAAAGTTCAGGTGAGGGGCTATACCTCAATTTTTTTTCAAGATTTTTCAGCTAATGGTTTGGGAGATAAGGGGGAATGGGTAATTTTTTAAATATTTTTGTTAATATCTTTTAATTCATTTATTTTAAAAATATTAAAAAAATATCTTTGTTTTCGTCATAATGAGCCCTTTCATTTGATATATAACATGATGGGTTAGAAACATTTTAATTTTATAATTTCCATTTAATTCCATAATTTGCCCCCCATAATGAATATTATGGGTTTCTCTTTATTTTTCCAGTAAAGTTCAGGTCAGACCCTACACCTCTAATTTTTTTCAGAACTTACGTTTTATAGTTTCGGAGATAAAGGGGGGAATGGGTAAATTTTGGTATATTTTCGTTAATGTCTTTTTAATTAATTTTTTTAAATATGAAAAATATATATTTGTGTTCCTCAGAATGGGACCTTTCATCACGTGATGTGTTTGAAAAAAATTTTTCATTTATTTCTATAATTTGCCTCCAAAATTAATATTAATGGTTTCTTCTTATTTTTCCTGTAAAGTTCGCGCAACCATAGATATTTCCTATATTTTTTTCCAAATTTTAGGCTCAGTAATTTCGGTGATCAAGGGGGGGGGTGGTCGATTTTTTTTAGTTGTTATTTTTAACTATTAGTACTGGAGTATATTTAATAATTAATAAAACATTTTACTTTAGGTAGTCTTGTTCTATGGAATGTAACAGACTTAGAGAGCAGCAATGTGCTAAATTTTGTAAGACAATTTGAGGAGGATAGTTACTCAGAAAGACTAACTCAAGCTGAGTGTGAAATCATGAAGTATAAATATTCAAAAGATGAGCAGTAAGTGGCTTGTTTTAACTTTGACTCAGTCTATAGTTTTGATTGAGCTGATTTGAACTTCAAAAAGTTGAATTCTGTTAAGGAGGTTTTCACATTTCTGATTTTTACAAATTCAAATGTGATCAATGATGACTGGTATAATTGAATTAGCATATTTTATGAACTGTGCTCCACACTGAAGCAGAATCTATGAAAATCTTAGTTCTTATAACAGCTACAAAATTGGATTTTCAAAATCATGTGAAACCTTTGGTCTGGTCTGGTTTTGTATTTATTTTTCTCCGTTTATTTGAATTTATTTGGTAGGCAATTGAAAATCTGAATAGCATTTTGCAAATGACTTTTTCAACATTCTTTAGTCATGCTAATTAGTTTAGTAATTTAAATCTGGTAATAGATACAGAGCCCACTTTAAATTTTTTATATTAAAAACAGGCTAAACAAGGGTAGATTTCATTGGTATTGCCGCATCGATAACACAACATTTTTATATTGATGCGATGCGGGATGCGATCCAAATAGGTTAGATTCATATACTTTAGTATTAATGTAGGTATATGGTTAGATTGCCATAATTAAAGGCGAATTTAAAAATATTTGTGACCTCTATACTGATGTGTTAATTACAGTAAAACGCAATAAAGTTTAAACCAAATTATTTTTCAAAATCATTTTCAGATTCAGGCATAATATAGGTATTTCATCATTGTCTTATATAAGTGTTTTTTATAGGAATAGGCTCTTTTCAATATTGAACGGAATCATAAACTGTTAACAATTTATTTAGGTATGTGTAATTAATTTAGATACGATAAACTTTTTGTGTAAGACTTAAGAATTAAAGAATAGTATAACTACTAACTACTTTTAGCCATGTGTTAATACACCTTTTGTCATATATTCATATCTTATTTTTACAATTCACGGTGTTGTAAACGTTTGCTGTTTTCTTAGTATTGCATGTTAAGAAAACGTTTTACATTCTTTCATGTTTACAGTTTAACAGTTTAATTTATGGTGTAATAACCTTTTCTAATTTAGTTTAGTATTTGTACATATAACAATAAGGGATTTTACGTAATTGTTAAATAAAAGGGTACTAAATGAGATATATTTTTGAAGCCCGTTTTTTTGGAGATTGTAAATTAACAATGAGCTATATGAACCATTACAATAAAAAATGATATGTGTATGCATACCTGTGCCTAGTATCATTTTATTCATTTTTGTCTAAATACCTAAATATATAACTTCACACTTGTCGAAATTACTCGACAACTGTGAACAGTTACATATCTCAAAAGAAACCGCAACTTACTATACCAAGCATACGAGTACCTTCAAAATTCACTCGATAACTAGTTATAAAAAATAAATAGTTTCAAAACTGTTTATTAATTAGTCATACATAGTTTCGGTTTGGTACCACTAAGAAGCATTATTACCCAAAACTACTAATTTATTCATGAGCAGGTTTGAAGTTGAAGCAAAAAATGACTCCCAGTATTTTCCTAGGGTATGGATACGGTACGTGGATGACATATTTGCTATATTTAATACTAATGAATTTAATGTTGATGGAATGTAAATAAGGGTCCTCTAAGATTTTAGGATGTATTCGTTTTAAGAAATTATAATAATAACTTAGTTTTTGATGTATATAGGATATAGATATTTACCTAATACGGCGGCGACTAATTTCCTTGTACATCGGTTGTTGACATTCTCTCTTATCAAAGAGAGGTTTGAAAATGAAAAGAAAACTATTAGACAAATAGCTGCATGCAATTGTTATCCAACAGATATTATAGATAAATTAATGAGGAAGAAATAGCTTCGGTTACGAAGGAATGAAGTGTCAACTTTTCGAAATGAGTCACAACAACAAAAGTTTGTCTTTGTTCCGTACAGTCGTTATACTAGGGGCTGAGAGAATTTCTAAAGAACTGAGTATGAAGGCGGTGTATAGAACAGCTACAACACTACAGAAATTGTTGGGCAGTCCTAAAAATAAACTTGCTGATTTTGAGAAGTCGGGTATTTATGAAATCAAATGTAATGATTGTGATTTAAAGTATTATGGACAGACATGCAGATCTATCAGTACCCGTTTCAAAGAGCATATTGCGCATTTGAAATACGGAAGAGCAGATAAATCTAGTGTTGCACATCATGTTTTAGAACACAACCACTCTGTAGATTTATCTTCTTTAAAATTAGTTAAACAAGTAAAAATTATAGGGAACTGGACTCTTATGAAAGCATAATGATTTATAAAAATAATAATGAATTCAGACAAGGGTCCTATATCGGTAAGCAAATATTTTACTGGTAGGTATAAATTAGAGAAAATTGTAATTTAGATTTATTTTGGTATACTCCTTGATGATGACAACTTAGAGTTGTTGAAACGGCGTTGAGTGTTTAAAATAAGGGTTTGGTGTTAGGGTCCAAAACTGTATTTTTGAATTTGTGACACACCAAAGGTTACACAGGATTTCCATCACATTTTATATTTGCAGCTCCAGTCTGGAACACAGCATATAAATCACAAATTAATTTTAAGAATCTTTCATGTAAATGTAAAATTTCTCAAACCATCAAACATTAATAGAAAGTTAATACAATTGAACTAAAATTGACATTGTAATTTATCTAGCAAAGTCAGCTCAATTGATAGAGAGGGTGATTTTGTTCTTCCTCCCAAGCAAGATTTGTCTCTCGACAAGTTTGCCTATTCAAATGCAATGATGCTGTCTGTTAAGTTGGGCATTTGGGAAGCCTCATTGGAGAAATTCATCAGTGAAATTGAGAGTGTCACAGAGGATTTGAAAAGGTACAGACAGATATTTCAAACAACACTAATATTGGACAATAATTTGACATATTTTTATTTCATTTTGTAGGGGTAAGAAAATCAGAATGACAAGGGAAGAGGTTCTTAGGAAACACGGGGAACTTTTTGCTCTACGTCATTATTTAAACTTGAGTTCAGACGTCCTTGATACTCCAGATTTTTATTGGGAGTATGAAGATCTTGAAAATTTATATAATCAAATATGTTCCTATTTTGCAATTAACAAAAGGACAAGGGTAAGATCATTTTTATTATAAAATGTAAAGAAAAGTAAATCTCGCAATTATCTGGATTTGAGCATTTGTTTTAACCTTATTTTTTGTACTAAATATCGATTTAAGTATTCTCATAACAAATTTCAGTGAATGTATGTGTTTAACAGTTTTTAAGTCTCTGTTGGTGCGTGCAAAAACATCTGAAAAAAGTTACCAATAAAATTCCTTTCTTGATTAACGCGTGACATTTCAAACAACTATTGAGCGAACAAGAGTATTTGCCAAACCACCGATACGTGATCCCCACCCATCTCTTAACAGGTAGAATATACATGTGCCAATATTTGAACGAGGTGGTTAGATGACAATTCAAAATAAAAATATTTTGGTTTTAAATTATGATATATTGTTTTTATTTAAATGAGCATGTAGTTACTTAGTGTCCTTTATTAATAAAGAACTAGCCCATCCTGCACCCATTATCACCCATGGAGCTTGTTATTCAGGAGGTAGCCTGCAACGAACACATGCCAAGGCTAGAGAGGGCAAGAGACTATTTCACTCAATTGTGTGACCTACACCCAGCCCACTTCCTCCAAAATTCCCCAGAATTAAAACCTTTTAATTATTTGATTACCTTACCTGTAGTTTCTTTGTAAGAAATATAAATTTAGCATTCATTGTATTTCCAATTTCTGATGAAGCCAGACTTGTTGAAACAAATGAATAACGTACCACGTACTCAAATTTAAAGAAATAAACAGTGAAAATTTGAACAAGTGTTTGTTGTTTTTAAGTAATCGTGATTGGTCTAAGTTTCTTGACCATTGACAACGGGGTCTGACCTAGACCCCGAAATATTTGGAATATACAGTAATGTTCGTGACTTGTGGTGTTATTTCCCAAGAAGTACTTGAACATTGAAAAATATGCCATAAATATCATTCAGAAAACAAAATTCATTTGGATTCCTCGAAGTTTCCTTGGACTTCCATCGTCTTGAAGTGGTTGATCTCACAAAGTTTCAATAGCTGTGTATCTGCTATCGTCATCAGGTGAATGATAGGAAATTCAGAGTATCCCTCGTATTTATATTATACTCTTAACCGGTCATGCGTTACAGGTCATGGTCATTGGGTCTTATCTGGTCCAATCAGCTTCGTCGTCCCTGGAGGTTGGTTGCCGGTGATGCGTAGCGGCAGAGACCGAAGAAGAGCTCTCCAAATATTTTTAATTTGGACGCTGGGCTCGCTAATTATATTTCCGTTCGAGATTATATAGGCTGTCTCTATGAATTTTCTTTTGTACCAGTGCTCCTCCTTGTGAATTGCTTTAGCCTGGTCCCAGTTGATATTATGCTGTTCGGTCCATGCGTGATTAGCTAGCCCAGACTTCGGTACCTCTGCCCTTTCAGTAGCTGTGCGGTGTTCCTTAATCCTGGTCTCCAGCGGTCGCTTTGTCTCTCCAATGTAAAGATTGCCACATTCACACGGTATGCTGTATATACAGTTATGTGGTATTGCTGGTACGTCGGGCCTCGTTCTTGTAATCATGCTCCTCAAGGTGTCGTTGCTTTTGAAGATTATTCTGATTCCATAGCTGTGTGCAATTCTTCTAAGCTTCTCCGACAAGCCTTTAGTATACGGTAAAAGTAGAGTTGCTACCGTGGTGTCCTCTTCCAGCCTAGGTGGTTTGTCCAGCTCTTCAAATGCCTTGGTAATGATCCTTTCCGGATATCCACTCGCCAAAAGGTCTTCTCTAAGTTTCACTTGTTCTTCTTTGAGGGCTTCTGGTGAGCTGCAGATAGTTTTGGCTCGATGGATAAGTGTTTTGATGATGCCAGATTTCGTTGCTGATGGGTGGTTCGAATTGTAGTGAAGGTATAATCCTGTATGCGTAGCCTTCCTGTAGACTGTTGTTTGGATTCCGGTCCTAGTCCTTTGACACTTTACATCAAGGATCAAGGATCAACTTCAAACTAACATTCATTTGGATTATTATATTATTGCTTTCTATTTTATACTGTAATGTTTATTTTTACATTAAATGTTGCACTTTTATTCAAATCTTAAAATTGTATTATATACATGTTATGTAGTTATAAATTAAAATGTATGTAATTTTTAGGTCATGAATGAGAAAATAAATCACTGTGTAGCATTAATAGAACTCCTATCGTCGCATTTAAGTGACAAACATCACGTAAGGCTGGAATGGATGATAATTTTGCTCATTATGGTTGAAGTTGTGTTTGAAATCATTCACTATATTGATAGGTATATGAGCTAAATAGTGTATATAAGCATTTATACTTTTTGTATATTTAAATTGATATATAACAAAAAAATATTAGTTTTATTTATAATAAATTTTATATCAAAAACAGTTATGCAGCAGCTTATTTTTGACAATTACTGTTTTCTTCTACAATATCAAGAAATAATGTGAAGAAAATGTGCATTTTGTTGGAATTTAACACAAATGCCATTACTAGAAATTATGAAAAGAAAAAAATGGATGAAAAATGACCAGTGGAACAGTGGTATGACGGCTGCAACACAACTTATCGACTGTTCACAACAGTTGATTTCCAATTAGTTTGATTTTCGTAATGCTCTTATTTTAACAGATTGGTCAGTTTTGCTGGTTTCAGGTGCAAATATAAAATTCGTAAATAACATTGATCATAATTTATCTGCACTTATTTAAATAAAAAGATTTCTTAGTTTATAGCAGTGCACTTCGATAAAAGTCAATATTAAAAAAACAATTTTTTTTTAATTTCATTGTACTTGCTAGATGATTGGTAGCGCCGCTCGGTGCTTAGTTTTGAAAATGCACCTATCCGTAAAATAGTTTTTTACATTGTGAATTAGTGGATATTACAGTACTAGAGCTATAAATAAACCTTGTCTAATTTGTATTTCAATATTCTAACACGTGAATACTTATTAAATGATTATCCATTGATTCAAGTAAGTAATTAGTCTATGATGACATGTGTATTTCTCACCCCACCGGCAGATAGCGCCACATATGACTTTAGAGGTCGATAATACTTGTAGCATGCATTCTATGATTAAAGTGGAAGAGGTGATCATCTCACTGACGTTTCTAAATCAAAGTTTGGTTAGAATTTATAAAGTGTTATTATAATTTGCCAAATCTTAGCAAAATGAATTGAGAAATATCGCTTTATTTAAGATGTAAATTAAAAGTATACACTCTATGATGAATACATTAGGTCTGAGCCTTATTTTAAAAATGGGTTGTTTCTGTACAAAGCAAACAGTGAATATAAATGGCACAAAATATGTTGTCAAAGAGAGATTAGGTGAAGGGTAAGTTTTTGAATGATAAATGTATTTTCTGAATTAATAGTGTACATTTTAGTGGTTTTTCCTGTGTAGACCTAGTTGAAAATACATCCACAAAAAAGAAATATGCTTTGAAGCGAATAGTTTGTCACAGTATTGAAGATCAAAAGGTTGCCATGCAAGAAATTACGTATTATAAGAAACTAAGACACCCTAAAATTATCGAGCTTATAGATTCGACTTTCAAAGGTAACTATTTTAATTTTGAGTAGAAGAAAGCTAAAATTAACGTATTATTTTGGTAATTTGTAGGTTCAGCAGACATTGTTGTTCAAGCAACATCCGAGGCATTCCTTGTATTACCATTTTATAAAAGGGGGACATTACATGATTATTTGACATTGAGATCTTTTAATAAAAATTATATGGATGTGAAAGACATTATACGAATATTTTCCGATATTCTTGAGGCTGTAAAATATCTGCATGATTTTACACCTGACCCAGTAGCACATCGAGATTTAAAAACTGCTAACATTTGCCTTACAGAACAAACAGATCCAATTTTAATGGATTTAGGTTAGTAGTACTCTGAATTACTTACTACCATATTTATATTGTGTTCTTCACACAGAGAGATAACTAGTGAATTTATCTTTACCAGAAATTGCAAACTATAATTGACAATTTTGAATCTAAGATATACAGGGTGTAAATGAATAAGTATGAATAATGATGAAGTGTTCCTATAGTAGGGGAACCCAAGCAGGAATTTTGCGATATAGGGAGAAGCCTTACTCCTTTTAATGTATCCCTACCGTATATGAACACTTAATACAGGGGTGTACATTGAGAGCAGCTGATCAGATTAGTAAGAAAAAATTATCCTCAGGAAAATTCGAGCGCGTCAGATTAAGATAAAGTAAGTTAAGTAAATGGAGAAAAGTGTATGTTTCAATAATCTGGCAATTTGAGCGTGACATAAGCAAAAAATGGTTGCATACTTAATTACAAAGTTGTAAGAAAAATACTTCACCTTGAAATACTTTTTAGTTTTTTTGAGCGAGATTGATTTTTTTTATTTTGAAGAAAATCATTTGAGAATTACGGAAAAAATATAATCTGACGTTTTTAACTGGGGCTATGTGGCTAAAATCATCACCAAAGTGTGGAGAGTATAGCTGCTGGTCGCTGCCAAAATGTATTTCCCACTGGACTGCACCTCTAAACTTGTCTTCTCACTCTTTCTTTATCTCTCAATCTGTCGCACCGTCTGTTACTATGATGCTATCCCAGCTGAACAAAAAGAAATAATGGTGGACCAAGCTGCTACTTTTTTCTTTTGCATTTATACAGGGTGAGTTTTTTGATGATCAGTATGGGGATCTCTTGTGGGAAACTAGCGCAGATAGAGCAATGGTTAAATTGGGAAAGATTTGAAGTTTTACTGGCCCAATTTAATGACACTTTTGGATTTTTGTAAAAAGAAATAATTATGGCTTACTAGATAAATTTTGAAAAAACGCCACAAATTCTGTCGATTTAGTCAAATCCCTCTAGCTCCTTTGTTTTTGATTTTATATAAAAAATGTTAATATCAAAACGTTCCTTTGCATACTCATCTTCAGGGAATTGTATCCCAATATGATTGTCATGTCCTTGCTTGCGTGACAGCTCTGGTTTTCGAGATATGACACAAACTTATCTTTTTTTGGCTGTGACCTCAAAAATCGGACATTTTTAGAGCTTTTCAACGATATAATACTCGATATAGTTATTCATAAAAACAACGGAGTTATGGATGTTTTTCTCTCTTATTTTCAGTTTTAATGTAACTATTTCAAAAAACATTGAACGATTTTTTTATTAGATATATCAGATATAACGAAAAAACTAAATAAGTAGGTACATACTAGAAACTTAAGAAATTAAAGTACATAATAATGGCCCTTACAATTTATGTTCGAAAAGTCCACCATTGTTAGATTTCAGAGCTGCAAAATTGCATCTTTTTAAGATTGACATTACCGCTTTCCTGTCTCAGACCGCCTATCAATTTCTTCATTTGCTTGTAATACCGCCTTCCTTAGGTCACCAACTGTCTCATACTTTTGTATACTTTGTTTTTTAGCGCACCCCATAAATAGAAGTCTATAACTGCCAAATCGGGAGACCGGGTGGTCATTCGCGTGGGCCATTTCTTCCTATCCAAGAGTTTTGATAGATATTATCTAAGTGTTGTCTTACTAATAACGAGTTATGAGCAGGTGCTCAATCATGTTGGAACCACTCAATTTCTAAACGAGTTCTCAAATTCAAATTATGCAACATGTATTGAAAAAAAAGTTTGTGTCATATCTCGAACACGAGAGCTGTCACGCAAATGAGGACATGACAATCATATTCGGGATCCAATTCCCTTCAATTTTGATATTTACACTTTTTTATCAAATCAAAAACAAAGAAGCTAGCGGGATTTGACTAAATCGACAGAATTTCGTTTTTTGAAAATATCTAGTAAGCCATTACTTTTTATAAAAATCCGAAAGTGTCATTAAATTGGGCCAGTAAAACTGCAAGCCTTTCCCAATTTAACCATTGCTCTATCTCCGCTAGTTTCCGAGATCCCCATACTGATCATCAATTAAAACTCACTCTGTATAATGTTCACATTTATTTACCATAAACTTAGTTTAAGGCATGATTCATTCTAGTGAGGCCACAGTGTAGTGAAACATCTATGAGGAAATTTGTTTCATAATGCAAATTTGGTTGTTTTACAGTTCTAGGAAATTTAAAGTTATAAACATTTATTTAAAACTGGGTATGTTTTTCAGGATCTTGTGCACCTGCCAAAGTACAAATTTGTGGTGCTCAAGATGCACAAAGATTACAGGACATTGCTGCAGAACGTTGTTCAATGACTTACAGAGCACCAGAACTGTTTCATGTTGAAAGCTATTGTGTCATAGATCAAAGGACTGATATTTGGGTAATAATTGAAAATTAGGGGAAATTGTACATTTTTAACCATATTTTTGTTTCTTAGAGTCTGGGTTGTATGCTGTATGCACTACTTTATTTTAAATCACCTTACGATGTAGTTTATGAAAGAGGTGATTCAGTCAATTTAGCTGTGATATCAGGTATCATACACTTTCCACCAGATTCACCTTTTAGCGAGGTAGGTATAATACCAGATAGGATTTTGAAATGTACTAATTTATTTATTTATTTATTTATTTACATTCCATGTATATTTACTTAGTAATAACGCCACCAAACTAAAGGTTTATTCTCTTTTGTAAAAATTATTAATTATTGTAAAAAATATTTATCAAAAATGTATCTGCTAACAATAATTATCCTAAAAAGTTCATTACTAAAGAGTTAGATAACACAAAACAATAACTAACTTTCTACACTCCAAACAATACAATACTAATAAGTTTGTTTATCTGTTCTGACCTTTATTCGATCATTTGAAGCATTGTTCATTTATCTGTCAAGTTATTACTTTACTGATCTGTTGAAAATTTAAAAGATATTTATGGTATACACATTGCAAGAATGTGTTGAGCTGGTAAGTCTTTATTACCAAAATCAAAATTGTGCTCGATCTGCTGCAAGGGTTTTTAACCAAAACCATCCCGAACGTAACGTTTGTCATAAATACGTATTGGAGTTGATTTTAAAATTTGTTGAGACGGACTCAGTAATGAATTAAAAAAGAGGTCCCATTGGAATTGTAAATGGTGAAGGGGTAGCTGTGGCTACATTGGGCATGTCCAACTTATACCAAACACGCAGTCTGTCCAGCAAATCTCTGCAGCTTCCGGTATTAGCAAAATTAACGTTTTTAGAATTTTGCAAAAGTACAAATTCCATCCGTACAAAATTAAATTATTTCATGAATTGATTGAGTATGATTGGGATCGACAGCAAGAGTTTTGCGAAATTATGACCCAGTGACCCAGCCTATGATCGAAAACCCGAATTTCTTGTACAATGTTTGCTTTCCAGATGAGTGCACTATTTCACTTCATGGGGAGGTTAACCGACATAACTGTAGCTTTTGGAGCGATACAAATCCTCATTTACTTCGAGAAGCTCATAGTCAACATCCGGTAAAACTAAACATTTGGGCAGGGATTTTGGGAAATCATCTAATTGGAACCCTGTTTATTCCTGGTAATTTAAATGGAGAAATTTATCACATTTTATTGGAAAATGAAATTAATGCATTGAGAAATGAAAAATTGGAAAATTATCCTCTACTACATGAAGAGGAATAACATTTCCAACAAGATGGAGCTCCTCCTCACTACGCCGCACCAGTTCGTCAATACCTCGATTTGGAATACCCTGATCGCTGGATTGTAACAAGAGGTCCTATAGAATGGCATGCCCGATCACCTGATCTGAACATTTGGATTTTTTTGTGGGACATGTTAAATCCAAAATTTTTATGACAGCCTGAGAATTTGGACGAACTATGCCAACGAATTATAGCGGAGTGTCGTCTGATAACACCGACTATGCTGAACCATGTTATAGAGGGCTTTTAGTCAAGGTTGTACTATTGTATGGAAGTCAATGGAAGACACTTTGAACATTTGCTTTAGAGGCATTGTATTGTAATGTTTTTTCAATACTCCTTTATTATTACATGTACAGAAATTGCAATAAAAAATTTTAGTACGACGGTATAGTCTGTAAAGAGGGCTTTCAAATGATATACGACAACACTTATTTTCCCTATCTCAAATCTCAAGGTCAAACAAATTCTACCTCGAAACAAAAATCAACCTGTTTTTTCTTATTGTAATAGTTTTGAAAATAACCAAGATATTCAAGGAGGCTCGTTTGAGATGGAATACCCTGTATAGGGTTTGAAAGTCAACAGAAAAATATAATTGTTAATAAACTTTTTCATTCACTGTATTTAGTAGCTGTGATATTTAGGATTACTTTGCAAAAATAAAGAAAAAATTTGGGAAATTGAATTCACGGCAACTCAAACTGTGGTATCGAGTGTCGATATCTGGTATTTTTGCATAATGCCTATAGCACTTAGAACTAAATGAAGGAGATTTTTCTCAGAACTGTCATAATTGAGCTTCTTGCTTCCTAAGGGGGGGCTCCGCCCCCCTGTACTTCCCTTAATTACGCTACAGCCCTGAAATATGGATAACTTTTGAAACAACCCCCGTAATATCACTAACAGAGTTAACAGTGTCATAGCAACCAGACAGGAAAGTTACATCGATATTAATAACAGAAGTAATTGTAAAAATTTTGGTACAATAATGCGAGTGACATTTTGCACAGATTTCGACAAAAGTGTCGTCGTAACCAATTGCGAAAAAAGGGGATGGATCCAAGTTGGGCCAGACGACGATTGGAACATCTACTGGGCCGGAACTCTTACCTGTCGAAATTTATTCAGCGTCGACAGTGGATACCGCATGAACGACAATCAAATCATAAATCACTTCCCCAATCACTACGAAATATCCCGCAAAGATCTGTTGGTGAAGAACATTAAAAGATACAGAAGGGAACTGGAGAAGGAAGGCAATCACCTAGCAGAAAGAGGTGATTCTAAGTATCTCCATTTGGATTTCATCCCCACTACGTTTGTGCTTCCAGCTGATTACAACATGTTTGTAGAGGAGTACAGAAAAGCCCCGCAAAGTACTTGGATCATGAAACCTTGTGGACGATCACAAGGCTCTGGAATATTCCTGATCAATAAGCTTTCCAAGCTAAAAAGATGGTCTAGGGAATCTAAAACGCCTTTCCAACAACAGCTCACCAAAGAAAGCTACGTGATTTCGAAGTATATAGAGAATCCTCTTCTGATTGGTGGAAAGAAATTCGACTTGAGGTTGTACGTGTTGGTGACTTCCTTCAGACCTTTGAAGGCTTACCAGTTTCGACTAGGCTTCTGTCGATTTTGCACTGTGAAGTACGACTCAAGTGTGGCTGAATTAGACAACATGTATGTCCATCTGACCAATGTCTCAGTTCAAAAGAATGGGGGTGAGTACAATTCCCTGCACGGGGGCAAGCTCAGCGTCCAGAATTTACGTCTGCATCTAGAAAGCACCAGGGGAAAGCAAGTTACCGAAAAACTTTTCGACCAAATCAGCTGGTTGATCGTTCATTCTTTGAAGGCTATAGCACCTGTGATTGCCACAGATAGACATTGCTTTGAGTGTTACGGATATGATATAATTGTGGACAACAAACTGAAACCCTGGTTGATAGAAGTGAACGCTTCGCCGTCTTTGACTTCAACGACTGCCAATGATAGGATCTTGAAACACAAGCTTTTGGATAACATTTTTAACGTTGTGGTTCCACCGTCGGGTATGCCAGATGTGAGATGGAATAAAATTGTGTCGTCAGAAAATTTAAAGGACTTTGAGTTATTGTTCGATGAGGATTTGTTGCATTTCAATGAAAACGGGGACAATAGTACTATGAGAGGATATAATAAATGGAAATGAAAGTATGGTTTCTTATTTGTAAGTCAAAAGAAAATACAGTTGAAAAAAATAGAGAACATGTTTGAGCTTTGATTATTAAATATGTTTGTTTTGAAAATGAAAATCTTCAAACTAAATGTGTTTGCAAAATTCGTTTCCAAATATTTTTAAAATTTATTAATCTGTCGATTTTATATCATCGGCACAGTGTTTTAAATACATTATTGAAGACTGTATTTTATTATTTGGTTTGTTGAGTTTAACATTTTTATTTTATTTGTTTATTAATATCTATGTAATATTAATTATTTTTTGGGATTTTTTTATATCTCCTATCATTTCAGATATCTGATATTTTTGTTATTTTTTAACCGACTTCCAAAAAGGAGGAGGTTATCAATTCGTCGCGTATTTTTTTTCGCTTTTTTTTGTATGTATGTTACCTGATTTCTTCTTCTGTGGTGCACCATTTTGAATGAATATGGTCTTGTTTAATAGAGTATATATCCGGATTGGTGAAACTTCAAATTTTGGAAAAGAATTCTATTGGTAAAGTGATAAAATTTGTGAATGAACACATGCGTGCATGGAAATCGACCAATATCCCTAATATTTTAGTCGATTTTTCGATAACTCTTTATGGATGTGTATAGTTTTTTAACGTTTACTCTATTAACGAAGATCCTTAGGTGATCTCATATACTTTTCTGCAACGTGCAACTTGCAGTTTTGCAGAAAATCGCCGAAAATTCCAAAATTCTCATAAAAAATTTGATCCAAATGACATAACGGACATTTTCTCATAAATATTTTAATTCCAACGTAATAGTGCGGTAATTTTAGACACTGGAAGTTTTAATTGCGAATTTGAAAATTTTCTATGTACATTTCAAGCATATAGGTAGTAAAGCATAGTATTTTCGACTCCTTAAATGAATGAGTACCAAGCTCGTTTTGTTTGTATACCAAGCAAATACCTATTGCAAATTTTTCCATTATGCGAAGACGGTGCTTTTGGTTGTCACATTCTCCCGGCCTAATAGAAAATTCAGTGACAACACATGTCGAACTTTAAACTGCTATTTGGTGCGTTTACAGACAGGGTGTTTAGTTATAGCAAACAAAATCACAAAGTAAAGTGATAGAAGGAGTTGCATTTATATGAAGATTGAAATATAGGACGGACTAGAATGATAGTGGTCCATAGGCAGCTGTATATACAGGATGGTTGGAATATAGGGTGGACTGGAGTTTGGTGGTATAAAAATGTTGGAAAAAATGTGAAATTAAAATTATATAGGGTGATTAAAAAAATGTTATAAGATGTGGACATAAGCAAATCATATACAGGATGGTTGAAATATATGCTGGAGTTGAATTATATTTATACAGTGTGATTAAAAATTAATGTTCCACAGGGCGATAATATAAAATGTTAAAAATTAAATAATTTATGGGGTAGCCCACAAGGCAGCTAACAAATTTATGCTTGTCCGTGGGCAGTCGTATTTACAGGATGGTTGGTACATAGGTTGGAGTGGAATTATCTTTAGTTATACAGGGTTGTCAAAAAAAGTTGAAAAAAAGTACATTTTGTTCGTAAAGATTTACCTGTTAATTTAAATGAAAAAGTATCATTGTGTAATGTTGAGGCTTTCGATGTTACCTGGTTCTGTCTATTAAGGTTATACATACAAAATAAAAAATAAACAATGAAAACTACCTGAGTTCGAAAAAACTAAAAAGTTGAAAATAAAACAGTTTTAAAAAAATATATAACCGACTTCTACCTATAACTAAAAAGCTAAAAATAATTGTAACAAAATACAACTCTAGCGAATAAATAACACATTCAATGTTGTTAGGTACCTACCCAGGAAGTAAAAAATGTAAACATTAAAAGTGCTCATTCTGTTAAATTAACTACCTACCAATCTAGTATATTTTTGAAGTCGGTGCCAAGCAACAATCAAGTTTGATGAATTAGTAGATAAATACGCAATGAAGGATTTTAGATTTGTTTGGCACCGGCTTCAAAATATACTAGATTGGTAGGTAATTAATTTGTACAGAATGAGCACCTTTTACTGTTTACATTTTTTATTTCCTGGGTAGGTACCTAACAACATAGAATGTGTTATTTATTTGCTAGAGTTGTATTTTGTTATAATTATTTTTAGCTTTTTAGTTATAGGTGGAAGTCGGTTATGTTTTTTAAAAAGGTTTTATTTACACCCTATGTTCTTTCAACAACTAAGTTGCAGCTCCTTCACACTTGTTTTATTTATCTTTAATATACATTTGAATGAAATCGATTCTTAGTTATATACAATAGCAATTTATTGCGATATTAATAATATAATCTCTTAGAAATCACAATGAATTATAAAAACTAACAAGGAATTCTGAAACACAATACCACATTCAAGAAGAAGGGTCATTAAACAATTTATTTTTTTTTGCAGGACCTTCACGACATCATACGTTTCATGCTGAACATCAATCCTGCACAACGTCCTTTCGTTGACAGCGTCATCGATAAAATTCAGGGATTTAAAAACAAAATGGAGGAAGTTGTGTAGGCTGTATCAATATATATATTTTTAAGTAAACTGTCGAACAAATTTTATATGACGATATTTTGCAAATATTTATTCAAGACGCACTGCAGCTGATTGATTAAAACGAGATTGAAGATGATGATAGCCGTGTTACCAAATAGATAGGAATTATTTAAATATTATTCAAATATTTAGAAATATATTCGATTTTTAATATTTATTATTTATAGAATTTTTGGATTATCATTATATGTATATGCAAGTCGTATATTTTAAATCATTGTTAACTATGCCTTAATATGTGTATCTTTATATGTAAATATTGTACATTGTTTGTTTTATAATAAAACGAATTGCTAGTAATAATGAATACTTATTTCATAGAGTTACAACCCGTATGTCTCATGTGTTTAAAGATCACAATACATGATGATAACAATTGATCTTATGCAGTGTGGACCAGCCAAATGGAATAAATTTATTAATGAATAAAGGAGTGCGTGTTGGGAAAAACGCTTGGACCCGTCGATATGGATTTTTAAATCCACATTTTTCCAACAAAAAGAATTATATAAGGAATGTCATGTGAAAGTGGCCAATACCAACTTTCTTATTGTAAATACAAACCCCTGTATATTATTTATTTTTTGGATTCTCCAGTAAATTCTAGACATAATTCATGTACATGTACCTAACCTAACCTAACCTATCTTCAACTGTTTCGGAAACATTAAGTGTTTTCAGATTTACTAGCTGTCGCCCAGTGGTCGAAATTCGACCAATTGTGTCAATATCTCTGGCAGGTTAAGTAACCTGAAAATTTTATCGTGACATTCTATCCTAGGACTTTAGGGAGAACAACAATTACACGGAACGGATCCAGATTCGGAACCTCTGTGTACTGATTCTCTTGTAAATCCTAGATGTCGGTCTTATATCTCGCTTCTACAAATAAGTAACCAAATTCAAGTTTTTTTTTTCAGATATAATTCATAGGACTTTATTTGTGTTCAAATTCGTAATTCTTAATTTAATATGACAACAATTCAACCGTTAATGGGCTATCCTAGATATTTATTTTTTCTAACTCCCTGTGTAGCTATAATTGCACTCAATTCTCTAACATTTATTAAAATCCTCATTATAATAATTCCATCTCATTATATATTTCCACCACCCTATATATGCAACTGCTCATGGACCACGCATAATATTTTTTAACATTTTTGTACCCGGTGAACCATTCTGTATATGCCACTGCCTATGAGCCACCGTATTTACTCTTTTTGTTTATACATTTTTTTAACTATCTTCTGTAACTATAATTCTACTCCGACCTATATTTCAATCATCATATATATGGAACTCTTCGTGGGCTACTCGATAAATCATTTTTAAAACATTTTTTATCATCATCCTGTATATCTATAATTCCTCTCACCCTATATTTCATCTTCCCTATATATACAACTGCTTATGGGTTACGAAATGTTGCATTTTCATTTCCGCCACCCTGTATATACATCTCTGTATAATATTTTTTGCACCACCCTGTATAACTGTAATTCTACTGCGCCTTCTATTCCAAAAACTCTGTAAATTCAACCGCTAATGGACTTCCTTATATAATTATTCTATTACTTATAATTGCACTCTACTTTATATTTTAAACACCCTATATATGCAACTGCTTATGTGCCACCCACGAAAAAAATGATTTCTAACATATCTGGAATTGCCCTGTATAATTATAATATACAACGATTACTTTACCACTAAACAATAACAACGCTTGCATGCCACTTCCAGAAGTACATGCTCTAAGTATATAATAGCATGGGTCCCTCTATATATAATTACTCAATGTTTTGAGTCTGGCGGCGGCGGCACATTCAGTTGTTTGGCGTTGACACTATGGACGTAAATAATGAATTTTTATTATATTTTATTTAATGAATGAACCAATATTATAAATTAATATTACCATTCTGCACTGAAGGTCGTCAGTAGCTACTAAACAAAATAAAAATGAAGAAAATCGGTTGAGAGACAGAGGAGAAAATTGTACCTAATCGTTTTGTCTTTGCCTATTTATATATAGATTATAAAAATTAACATTCTTCAGAAAATAAAATTATTTTATTTCACAAATTTGCTACATCTGTATATAAATAGGCAAAGACAAAACGATTAGGTACAATTTTCTCCTCTGTCCCTCCTGATTGCGTGGAGAGAAAATTGTAAGACCGTATTGACTCGAATGAGAAAAACAAACTAAATTAAACGAAAAACTAACAAATTTTGTTTGGTTCTGAAAGTTATTCTACATTATCATGCTATTGAGAACTCACCTACAAAAATTTATATTATATATTAGTGACAATTTATTGGGTACTCGCAAGGTTTTTCTAAATATAGTTTGTCAACTAAAATCAGAAATTTGTATTGCGTGGCAACTGAACAATGTTTTTCCTATAATATTTTATTATTTTAACATTATACTATTAATTTATATCGTTTCTATTTTAAAGGCTAATAGTTTCATACAATTTAACTAAGATTACAAAGCCTATGATATAAATACAAATAGTGAAATTGAAGATAAATCGTTAGATCTGACATCATAGCAATGGTTCTGATTTCTCGACCAGTTCACGGCCAACCACATTGTAGCAGATTGAATTTCAATTTGACATTTCTTAAAAATGTTAACCTTCTCAATGAACTTACAAAAATTGTCAACAATTAAAGGAATTATTTAACATAAATTGACAGGTGGTACATTGTATTTCTTAAATGTTTTGATATAATCTTCCGATGAAAACTTTTACGTAGTAAACTAACTAACTATTGAGAGATTATAAAGCTAATTGATACATCTGACTTCAGATTCTCTCAAGTTGAATTGTTTTTTATTTTATGCCATGTGCAAATGAAAATTGAATAAGTATTAGTAATATATTGCTGTTTTATTCGATATAAGGTAATCTTTTAAATTAATTTTAACATGTCGTCTAAAATATTAGCAGTCAGTCAAAAATTGTTAAATGTTCTTTTAACGAGATGTGATATGCTGCAAAAAGTTTTTACTTATTTGTCTAACAATATAATACATATAATGTTTTGTTTATTTACATATATCTTATTATTTGTAATTCTCGCAAACTGCACTATGACAGTCGAAATTTTGGGGTTTTGGCGTCTACAAATCGATTGCTCGGGAAAAATCGTATTACCGAGAAAGAACGAGATTGTGACAATAATTATGACAGCTGAGTTTTGAAATTAAAGAGTTTCAATACAGGATGATTTGGTAACATACTTGAGGTTGAAACTGATTCTGAAAAAAATTTTCCAATGTAAATGGATGTGTAGAATCTTTCTTATAAGAATTTTATCGCTATTTAATATTTTTTAAAGTAAAAATTGCTGCTTAGGCGTTTTTTGGATGGATAAAAAGTTATGTGTTCTCATGTTGACTGAGATATAAGGCGTTGTATATTATAAGTATACAGAGCGATTCCAGTTGTGTTAGAAATTATTTTTTTCGTGGTGACTTTGGAAGTAGGTTAATAAAAACTGTTTTTTTCAAATCAGTAAAAGGAAACAGTTGGCTTACTATCTATAGAGATGGGAATTAAAATATTAGAGTGTAATGTGACGAATTTGTTAAAATAATTTTCTTTTTTGATGTTAATTAGGGTTCCGTATATATAGTATACGGATACCCTTATATATCACTCAGGATTTCTGCCTCTGTCACATCACAGCAATTTTCTCCTAAACTACTGGACGGAAGAGGTTGAATTATGAAGGCTATGACTTGATCAGGATGCACATTATCGAAAAAAAAATTTTGATTTAAAAGGAAATGATGATGATTGAAATATAGATTGGAGTAAATTATAGTTAGAGAAGATAGTTAAAAATTTCATAAAAAAAAAAAAGAGTAAATACGGTAAAGGTCTTCTGAGGAACAGTCGCATATACAGAATTGATATTAAGTTTACCTGGTGGTTAAAAAATATTATGAGTGGTCCATGAGCAGCTGCATATACAGGGTGGTGGAAAATATATAATGAGATTGAATTTTATTATATTGAGTATTTATATATAAATTTATATATAATGTTAGAGAATTGAGTGCAATTATAGTTATACAGGGTGGTTAGAAAAATAAAAATTATGTAGGGTAGCCCATTAGCGGTTGAATTGTTTTCATATTAAATTAAGACCCATTCCCCCTTTTCTCCGAAACCATAAGCTGTAAAATTTTGAACACAAATAGGTATAGCGCCTCACCTCTTTACTGGAAAAATAAGGAGAACCCCTAATATTCATTTTGGGGGGCTGATTAAACTTGTTTCTAACGTATCATGTAATATATCAAATCACAGGGCTCATTATGACTAATACAAATATATTTTTTTTTATTTTTTTTTAAATAAATATTTGTAGAAGCGAGATGTTGAAAAAATATTAAAAAAATACCGACATCCCCCCTAGGATTATTCCCGAGGAAACTATCACACCTAGAGGTTTTTTATTTACCGAAGAAATCTGGGGGGCAATTTATAGAAATAAACGGAAAATAAAAAAATTTTTTAACGTGTCATGCAATATATAATGAAGGGGCTCGTTTGAGAAATACAAATATATATTTTTAAAATTAATTGTTTACTAGATATTACATAAAGATTTAAGAATTCTCATTTCTCGCTTTATTTCCGAAACCATACAACCTAAAATTTTGAAAAGGTTAACTTAGGGGTACCTGCCACTTGAAATTTAAGATATTAGAATAACCTCCATGGTAATTTTAGGGAATTATACAATTAAATGGAAAATAAAAATTCAATGTTATCATGTAAATATCAAATAAAAGACTCTGTATCATTTTTTTCAAATCATTTGTTTAGCAAAGATATTAGGAACATCGGCAATGGTTTTTAGAAACTTACTATCTCAATATCGATTTGTATTTTTAAACCTAATGGGATTATAATTAAATATTGAGTGCCCTTTATCTTCCAATCTATAATTCAGACAATAGATTATAAAAGGCTTCCCTGAAAGTTTATTAGTGACTCTAATGTTAATTTTTGGGGGCCAAATTAAAAACTAAATTCTTACGGAACCCTACAATGCGAGTCCAACTCGCACTTGACCAAATTAATTTTTGTAATAAATCTCTTAATATCTCCGAAACAGTTGAAGATAGGTGTAGAAAATTGTACATGAATTATGTCTAGATTTTTCTGGAGAATCGAAAAAATAAATAATATACAGGGGCTTGTATTTAAAATAACAAAGTTGGTATTGGACTCTGTCACATGATACACCCTATATATTTTTTTGAAAAATGCATATTTAAAAATATAAACCGACGTTTCCAAGTGTTTTTCCCAACACGCCCTCCTTTATTCGTTATTCCATTTGGCTGTTCCACACCGTATAAAAGTAGCTAAAATCCGATCTAAATGTATATCCTTCTTATAAAAGTATTAAAGAAGATACGAGTTTAAACAACGACACCAGAAAGATTAATTTTAAGCCAACCAGTTTCAAGTAGGCTTTTATGCATATATACAGTCTTCAAAGATTAATGAGTCTGCAGGTTTGGGGCATTGCCCTATCGAAAAGTTGCACCGCAATTCCTTTTGTTTAATTTGTGATAATATAAAGACTGATAAAGAAAAAATTCTGGACGCTGTACTGTAGAAGTGTGTTAAAAATCCATACAAGGTGGAAACAATTTTAGAAACAAAATCATGGACAGTACAAGTAATTTTCCTAATTTTACGTATGCATTAGGCTGTCCTTTGTTTCTATAAGTTGAACTCAATATAATTTATTTCCACACGGCTACATCAAATTTTTGGCCTAAAATCAACAGTTTAGAGATTAAACAGTAATGAATCACCCTGTATAGTTTGGTGTGACAGTTAAATGTACATCAGCTAATTATGTGTAGTTTGTTTGATTAAATATTTAGTAGATCTACCATATAGTAGTTGCCCTAAACTGCAATCTACTGAATATATCTTCGATTTTAAGAATGCCAATTACAATACTATTGGTAAACTGATTCTGGAGTCATCATTTTTGAATTTATTAGATTGTGAAGGATCTGATATTGAATCGCATACCCGACAGTTTCATGGTAAGCTTTTTAAAATGTATAATTCCTCTTTTTACTATAATATCAGACTGAAAGGGCTCTATGTAATAAATTGATCTTACGTGACGAAACTAGTTTTAACTAAGTTGGCTATAGGACGTGATATCTGAACGATATACTCTGGTAATGCCAATTTATCAAAAATTTAGTTGATTGACCTATCATCGACGTTGGTTAAATTTGATTTTTAGATTGTTTTAACAAATTGGTGTTCTTGGAACCTGACATTATAAAAGCCATAACTGACCTTGATGGTAACTCTTCCCCAGGTCCTGATGGTATACACCCTCGATTGGTAAAGGGCTGTATAAATGTTTTTGCTCCTTATTTAACTAAATTATTTAACTGGTCTATTTCTATAGGAACTTTTCCAAAGTCCTGGAAAACTAGTTTTGTCACACCCTTATTTAAAAATGGGGACAGATCTGATGTGAATAATTATAGACCTATCACAAAAAACTGTGTTTTTGGCAAGCTTATTGATAAATTAAGTATACGATAAAATATCTTCATTTATATTCAAATTTATTACGCCTATGCAACATGGTTTCTATCCTTCCAGGTCCACACAGACGAATCTTTTATACCTACATAGAATATATAAATGATGCAATCAGTAAAAATTGTATTGTGGACTCTATTTATACAGATTTTCAACGAGCATTCGATGTCGTTAATTTCGGTCTCCTTGTTAGGAAGCTCTCGGCTTATGGTTTTCATGGACCATTACTACATTGGCTTGAATCTTTTTTAATAAATAGAAGTCAAATTGTTAAGATTAAAAATTTCGTGTCTGAACCCTTTCATGTCACATCAGGAGTCGCTCAAGGCTTCCATCTTGGTCCCCTTCTATTCATACTTTTTATAAATGATTTAAATCAAGAGATCAAAATTCTCAAATTTCTTTATTTGCTGACGATGCGAAACTATATAAAAGCATTAAGTCAATTCAAGACAGAATTTCCCTACAAAGTGATCTGGACTCGCTTCTAAATTGGTGTTCTTTTAACGGTTTTACATGTAACCCAGTAAAATGCTTTGTCATGACTTTTGGTAAAGACTCCACTAATATGTTTACGTATAATTTAAAATTTCAATTCCACTTGGATTATGTCGAATCAAAAGCCACTAAACAAGTCAACTTCATCAAGAGATTTTCAAGTAAATTCACTAGGTTTGAAACTTTCAGAATTTTGTACTACGCGTTTGTATATCCTATTCTATCTTATTGTTCAGTCATTTGGAGACCCCATTGGGATTACCAAATTAAATCACTTGAAAGACCTCGTAGATCCTTTCTTCGTTATTCTTCTTTCAAATGTGGCCAGCCTATGCATTTTACAAACCACAACTACTCTAACATTGCACAAACACTTAAAATTCCTGATCTGTACTCATCATTGACAAGAAGTGATATTGTTTTTGGTTTTAAAATCATTAACAACAAAATAGATTGTATTGACTTGTTGGGTAGGTTAAATTTTCACGTTCCTAAGCGACATCTACGACACACTTCTTATTTTTATGAGTCTGAATATCACTGGTTATCGCCGATGGAAAGAATATGGGAACTTATGAAAAATAACTGTTCGTGGCTTGATTTGTATAATTGTAATGTTGCTAATGTTAGTATTAAATCAAAAGTTATATTTAATTATTCTTAATCATTTAAGTGTTGTTTTATTTTAGTTTGTTAATTTATTTTTGTACCGTTTCTTTGTATTCTTATACTTTGTTGTACAATTTTATGTAATGTAAATGGGGTTTTACCCCGTAAATTATAAATAAATAAATAAATAAGTAGTGTTTTTACAGCCTCTTAATAACATTTTTCATATCATTTTCTAATTCGATCAAAATTTGGTTAATAGAAGCAGCAGCTGATCCAAGATCCACTTGCTGTTTAACTCAGGTGCTTTTATAGATTTTAAATATAAGTAGTATTAAAAAGCATGGTTCTTGTACTACGGATTATCATGTGCCACCCATAGTATTTATTATTGTAATTAACGTCTTAATCCACCCACAATTTCGACTTTAATGTTTTTTGTATCATAACTATTAAACAGATTATTTATATGACACACTTTCTAATTTACGATCATTCGTATTCTTTGCAGGTGATATTATTCTTATTATAGTTCAAAGCTGTTTGAATTTTTATGACGTATTAAAAATTATGCACAAGTCATTAAACACCTACGAGAAATTCAAAAGTTAAGTTATACTAAAAGTAGCAGTATTCGTAGTATAAACGTTGAAGTTGTAAAAATTTTTCAATAACAGGCTTTTGTTTGCTGAATAAAACCAAAGAATTATTCATTTATAGCTGTCGTTGGCATTTTGGTTTAACTGTTGACTCATAATGAATGCGTTTTATGACTTATCGTCAGTGGAAATACAATGGAAAATACAAGGCAAACTAGAATTTATGCAGCAAATTATCTATGAGGTTAAGTACGAGGGTTACTTGATAAAAAATGTATCTAGGGTGAAAAATCTGTTTTAGATAAAACATTTAAAAAAATATATATATAACCGACTTCCACCTATAACTAAAAAGCTAAAAATAATTATAACAAAATACAACTCTAGCAAATAAATAACACATTCAATGTTGTTAGGTTCCTACCCAGGAAGTAAAAAATGTAAACATTAAAAGGTGCTCATTCTGTACAAATTAATTACCTACTAATCTAGTATATTTTTGAAATCGGTGCCAAGTAAATATAAAATTCTTCATTGCATACTTTTCTACTACTTCATGAAACTTGTTTGTTGCTTGGCACCGACTTCAAAAATGTACTAGATTGGTAGGTAATTAATTTGTACAGAATGAGCACCTTTTAATGTTTACATTTTTTACCTCCTGGGTAGGTACCTAACAAAATTGAATGCGTTATTTATTTGCTAAAGTTGTATTTTGTTATAATTATTTTTAGCTTTTTAATTATAGGTGGAAGTCGGTTACATATTTTTTAAAAATGTTTTATTTTCAACATTTTGGTTTTTTTTTGAACTCAGGTAGTTTTCATTCTTTATTTTTTATGTTGTATGTATAACCTTAATAGACCGAACCAGGTAACATCGAAAGCCTCAGCATTACACAATGATACATTTTCATTTAAATTGACAGGTAAAGGTTTACGAACAAAATGTACTAGGTTATTTATTTATGTGTTTTAAAATGCAAAAAATTTCAAAATGCCAAGTGTTAAAAATGCCAAAATATTAAAAATTCCCAAAAATATCAAAAATGGTCTAAAATGTTTAAAAATTCTAAACTGTCTAAAAAGTCGAAAATGTATAAAACGTCCCAATAAATAAACTGTCTAAAATACAAAAAAATATCAAAAATTTCTAAAAAGTAAAAATGAATTTGCTAAATTTTGAAAACGTGAAATCCTCAAATATGTTAAAAAGTCGAAAACTTGGAATACCTCGAAACTGTTAAAAACTTTAAAAACGTCAAAAATTAAAAAAAATGTAAATTAACTGAGACTATATCTGTGTATAATACAATTTATGATATTGAAATTGCGTGAGCAGTTTAAGACCAAACAGTGAAGTTTCATTGAAAATCTTTTTTTTACTAATATACTTTTTTTTCTGATTTTCTAGAAAACCGTAAATCTCAAGTTATAGACAATTATACAGTGTTAAGCAAATGTGTGGAACCAAGCAAATATCTCTGGAATTATTAGAGATATCAAAATGAAATTTGGAAGGTGGATACTGCAGTAGATTGCCTATTTGTTTCCAATTTTTTTACAATTTTGAACTTCCTGTTTTACCGGAAGTAATGTCGATTTTAAAATTTGCAATGAAACACCCTGTATAGTATTTAAGTTTCTGATGAAACATTTTATTGTAAATATCGGGTTTGATATTGTTTACTTCAATACCTACCGAGATATTAACAGAAAAGTAATTAAGGAAAGGAAAAATCTAATATCCATTAAAGAAATACATAATCATAATTATTAACTAAACCTAAGTGATTTTCAAAACATTGTACATTAACTTAACTAAACTTAATGTATTAGATGTTCAAACTGAGCACCGTTTACTTCTTGACAATAAGCAAGTCGGTTTTTAAATTCTCTAGTTACATTAGCTATTACTTCTGGTGTAATTCTCTGGATGTCTTGAGTTATTCTTGCAGCTAATTCTTGCAAATTATTATTTATTTGGTCTATCAACTTAAACCTTAGACTTTAAGTAACCCCACAGAAAATAGTCTAGTGGATTACGGACGGAACTTCGTGCAGGCCATTCATAAGTACCCCTTCTTCCAATCCTTCTGTGATGAAATGTCCTATCTAAATGATCTGGAACAATGCGAGCGTAATGGGGTGGTGCTCCATCCTGCTGAAACCAGATATTATTTGGTAATTGTCCACTTACCTCCAATGCCGGAATAACTTGTGTCTCCAAGAGCTGTAAATACCTATCTCCGTTTAAAGTTTCTTGTAGGAAGAAGGGTCCCACGATTCTGTTGTTATAAATGCCGGCCTAAACGTTCAATTTTTGAGGATGTTGTGTATGAGCCTCTTGTACCCAATTAGGATTACTTTGAGACTAGTAGCGGCTGTTATGTCGATTAACCATACCATTTAAACAAAATGTAGCCTCGTCTGAAAACACCACATTTCTTATAAAATTATTATCACGGTTACAAATATCCATCATCGTTTCACAAAATTGCAAACGTCAGTCGAAATCGTCTTCGGAGAGTGCTTGAACGAGGCGAATTTTGTACGGATGATATTTTTCTCGCCTTAATATCCTTCCTACTGAACGACGGCTAATTCCATGCATATTGGCGAGGTCGGTAATGGATAAGTGAGGATTTTTTCCCAAAGATATAGCAACATTTTGAGCTACACCTTCATTACTTGCACTTTCTAACCGTCCACTTTTTGGTAAAATGTTAACTGTTTCACTTGAGTCGTACCTTCGCAAAGTTTTCGTTACTACTGAACGGGATATTTGTGTATTCGGATGAACAATGTTAAAAAGGTCACAAACTTCTTGATGCGTCCTTTTCCTCTCCCCATACCCAATCATCATTAATATTTCTATTCCTTCTCTTTTACTTAATTCGGCCATTTTACGATCAAATTAAAACAGTACAATCTTTTTACGTTCAAATAAAAAAAAACTAAATTATTTTGACAACTACTGTCACTTCTGCAATGATTTTCATGGACTACTAAACTTGATTCAGATTTAATTTGCGTCTGATTTAAACAAACGCACGTGTATTCGACTATGGAACAAGAAGTGCTGTTGGCTGTGAGGGTATAATGCCACCGATTGGCCAATAGAAATACAAATCCTTTCCGAGCGGTTTATTTATATCGGGCGTAAATGAAATCTGAACCGAGTTTAGCTACCATCTAATTTTTCCTTTCCTTAGTTACTTTTCTGTTAATATCTCGGTAGGTATTGAAGTAAACAATATCAAACCCGATATTTTTGTATTCGCAATAAAATGTCTCATCAGAAACTAAAATACTATACAAGGTGTTTCATTGCAAATTTTAAAATCGACATTACTTCCGGTAAAACAGGCAGTTCAAAATTGTAAAAAAATTTGGAAACAAATAGGTAATCTACTGCAGTATCCACCTTCAAAATTCATTTTGATATCTCTAATAATTCCAGAGATATTTACTTGGTTCCACACATTTGCCCCTCACTGTATAGGACCTTTCTGAAATGTTCCTTAATATAACTCCGTTTAAATCATCAATATTGCCCAAGCCGTTTTTGAATAATCTCTCGTCATACAAAAAAAAAGTTATAGACGAATTGATAACCTAAGTCAGTTAAAAAAAGTTTTATCAAGTTAGTGGTTTGGTTGTATAGCATAAGCAATATTTGTTATTTAAATTATTGTGATGATTTTTTTTTGATTTTTTTAAATTCAGCTAGGAGAAAACAGATACCCTACCTACTGACAAAAAAGTGGTCTTACAAAGTTTAGTTACTTGTTTTTTACGTCACCCGGTAAATGAGAAAATGCGATCATACGGATTAAGCAAGCAGATTCAAATCCTGATCACAACGAGGTCGTGCCCCGAAGAGACTAGACCGTTCTGGGTTTTGCTCTTGTTCAACAACATTTTTCCGAAGATGAGACTCGCAATCGTCTTGTGTTGTTTGTTGTTGAGCTGTTTTGTAGCAGATTGTGCCCCCGTGGGAAGCACAGTAGCTGGCAGTGACTCAAAATGTAAGTTTGTGTAATTCATTATCAATCCATATGTCATAATCAATGCTAATCGAAATCAATATGAGATGAATGTTGAACAGTGAAAGTGTTCGTTGTTTAATAAGTGGGTTTCTTAGAAATGGAACGTGTTATTATTAATTCTTATAGAGAGTGAGTTTTTTGATGATCAGTATGTGGATCTCGGAAACTAGCGGAGATAAAGCAATTGTTAAATTGAGAAAGATTTGCAGTTTTACTGGCCCAATTTAATGAGACTTTCGGATTTTTGTAAAAAGTCATGGCTTACTAGATATTTTGAAAAAACGAAATTCTGTCGATTTTGTCAAATCTCTCTAGCTCCTTTGTTTTTTATTTTATAAAAAAAGTGTAAATATCAGCTCTCGTTTTCAAGATATGACACAAACTTATCTTTTTTTGAATGGAAACCATAGTTGGCTATGACCTCAAAAAATCGGACATTTTTAGAGCTTTTCAACAATATAATACTAGGTATAGTTATTTATAAAAATAACGGAGTTATGGATGCTTTTCTCTCTTATTTTCACTTTTAACGTAGTTAGTCATGAAATAGATTGATTTATTATTAACTATTCCAAAAAACATTGCACAATTTTTTTATTAGGTATATCAGATATAACGAAAAAACTAAGTAAGTAGGTACTTACTAAAAACTTAAGAAATTAAAGTACATAATAATGGTTACAATTTATGTTCGAAAAGTCCACCATTGTTATTTAAGCAAAAATTGCATCTTTTTAAGATTGACATTACCGCTTTCCTAACAGACCGCCTATCAATTTCTTCAATTGCTTGTAATACCGCCTCCCTTAGGTCACCAACTGTATTATACTTTCTTTTGTATACTTTGTTTTTTAGCGCACCCCATGAATAGAAGTCTATAACTACCAAATGGGGAGACCGGGGTGGCCATTCGCGTGAGCCATTTCTTCCTATCCAAAAGTTTGGATAGATATTATCTAAGTGTTGTCCTACTAATAACGAGTTATGAGCAGGTGCTTCATCATGTTGGAACCACTCAATTTCTAAACGAGTTCTCAAATTCAAATTATGCAACATGTCTTGAAAATTGTATTGCAAGAAATGCAAGTAGCGCTCCCCAGTAAGTGATTCGTCATAGGCAAAAGGCCCCAGAATAGTATCTGGGGGCGTCTTTGTTCTACATGAAAAGGGTTTTCTTTAGCCCAGATATGTTCATTGTGTCTATTGAACATACCGCAGTTAGTAAATCTAGTTTCATATGACCATAACACCTTTAATGAAAACTTGGATTGTCAAAGGCACATGTCTCTAAACCATGTACAAAACAAAATACGTCGATGTTCGTCACCAGCATGCAAAGTTTGAGAAACTGAAAGTTTGTACGGGTGGAACTTGTGCGCTTTCCGTACCTTAACAACAGTTCGTTGAGATGTGCCAGCTTCTGCCGCAATCTCACGAGTTAATGTAGATGGATTTTGATTTACCATTGCCAAAACATTTATTTGTGCTGCTTCGTTAATTTGATTACGTTCCTTTGGTGGTTTAAGTAAAAGATCCATATCTGCGTAAACTATCGTAAGTCTCTTAAATGTACATTGAGCAGGTTGACGACGATTAAAATATCTATGAAAGTATTCCTCAGCTGCACGAACTGAATTTTTATGGCATATGATGTAACATTCCACCATATTAAGTTTTTCTTCGTTAGAATATTTCATTTTATCACGAAAACTTGTCAATATCGACTGACAGTTCAGCGCTACTAATGGAATTACTCTCAAATGAGGAAACTTCAAATTGGAGACAGTCTTTTTCATGGCTACCTACGTTAAAACTGAAAATAAGAGAGAAAAGCATCCATAACTCCGTTATTTTTATAAATAACTATACCGAGTATTATATAGTTGAAAAGCTCGAAAAATGTTCGATTTTTTGAGGCCATAGCCAACTATGGTTTCCATTAAAAAAATATAAGTTTGTGTCATATATCGAAAACAAGAGCTGTCACGCAAATAAGGACATAACAATCATATTCGGGATACAATATCTTTCAATTTTGATGTTTACACTTTTTTTTATAAAATCAAAAACAAAGGAGCTTTAGGGATTTGACTAAATCGACAGAATTTCTTTTTTTTAAATATCTGGTAAGCCATGACTTTTTACAAAAATCCGAAAGTGTCATTAAATTGTGCCAGTAAAACTGCAAATCTTTCCCAATTTAACCATTGCTCTATCTCCGCTAGTTTCCGAGATCCCTATACTGATCATCAAAAAAAACCTCTCCCTGTATAATTAAAATTAATGTATTATAAAATCAGTTGGAATTTTGTATTTATTAAAGTCACTTTAGAACAATATTAGATTGAGACGAAAAAATGTGTCAAAGTTATGCGAAGTTTATGTATGGAAACTATTTTGCCTGTCCATTGATCCTTTTTCTTGTCAGTTCTTTTCTGTAACAGATAATTAATAGAAATCTGTAATGTAGTCAGAGCATAGTAGTCAAAATTTCAAAAAATTCCAGTGAAAACTCCAAGGTACAGACAAAACAACCATGATCTTCTCAATAATTATAACAAAATTTTAAAATTTAAACTAATCATTCATTTTGTAAGGAGACGACACAGAAAACAAATAGTGTCAATGATAAAACATCGAATATTCAACAGCAAAACCTTAATTATAATATAATTAATGGTATCCCTTTGCTAAGAATACGGACCCAGTATTTTTCAATTTTTACTATGCTTTTAAAACACTATAAATTTATAAGTATCTACAAATTTGTCCTATAATATTTTTACTTTGTTCTCATTGTTTTCTAGCTGCACTTGGAGTTGTATTCGATGAAATAGTTGTTGATACGTCACTAGTTGTCAAGAGAAAGAGCCCAAATCGACAATCAAGAAATGAAAACATTAGTCTAGCCAAGATTGTACCTCAAAAGAAACCCGAAACAAAGTAATTTGTAAGTAACATTGATATAATGAATATTTTTAATTTTCTATTGTATTAAATCATTTTGTTAAAAATTATACAAGCGCTTCAACAGTTAAGCTGTCATCTTTGTGGAGTTATTTATGGTTTACTACATGAAGATGACAACCTGGCTATATAAACTGTGTTTAATGTAAAAAATATGGAATTAGGGAACAAGGCTTGTGCTCATACTTCTATAACGTTTTCCAAAACTTTTTTAGTATATTTCTTATTATAGCCAGTTGACAGTTGACCTAACCTTTCGTCAAACTAGTAATTGACATTTTCAAAAAGTGAAATTGTAAATCTAGAATGAAAAAATGAGAAACTGCCTCTGTGTTTTATACTCTGTTTTCTGGACCGTAAATAGTATAATTGTTGTTCATTTAAGGTGTCATTACTGGTTTTTATTGCTTTACCTGTTAAGCCTCTTTCATAATCTCCAATTGTTTCTGGCCTCTGTTGAATATTTTGGAAAGTCCACACTTCACTGCTAAAAATTAGGTAGTTTCACTTTCCATTTGTATCGTATACAAATTAATCTGACAAGTAATTCAATCCAATAAATCGCCGTGGAACTAGTAAGAATAAAGCAATTCCTATCTGAAATAACAAATTCATTAGAAGTTTGTGTTGTCGATATACTATTGCATGGTTGAGAGAATGGCATGTTTTGGTTGCCATCTTTTCTCAAGCATCAATTCTTTTATTTGTCATAAAATCCTGTGTAATTTCCTGGTTCATTCTCAACAACTGGACTATTTTCTCTGATATTTGATCAAAACAGTTTCGTTATCAGAACGAATATTCCCCATTTTTTCTTGAAATTCTGTTGTAGAAGAATGGAAAGCGATATAGGCATTAGTAGTAACTTACCAGAACTCACCGTTAATATTTGAGTACTTATATATAGTATAATAGCAACTCGTGCTTAATTTTTATTGAGGGTAATTTCTTACGTCATCTATGAGATTGAATAAATTATTATTGCTTATTGACAAGCTTTTTTAGAGTCTTTTAAGAAAAGCATTATTCTATGAGTTGTTGTTAAATGTAGTTACTCGACCATTGGTTTAATATTTAAAATTCGTTCATATTAATTTGTTTCAGATGCAAGGTTTTGGCCAACTGCGAGACACGATTATCAATAAACTAATATATTTTTGTATCTTATGTTTAAGTGTTAAGAAATAAAATATTGTTTTTAGATTGTTTTCTGTTCAATCAATGTTGCCTGAAACAAATTCAGAACTTTACGTTATAAAGTTTGACATAGCAATCCTTTAAAACAAAAAAATGGTTTTTCCCCTAATAATAAATGAATAGGTAAAATAAAAAAATATTTTTATAACGGCATAATTTGGCCTTTTATTGAAAAGTTGTGTATAAACATGAATGTCTAAAGGCAGATAAAGAACAAGAAGACTTTCTTTGACTTGGCTATTTACTGAAGTTAGTACATTATAACTATTTTAAGTATAAAGTAGGGCTGAAGACTTTCTAAACGTAAAGATTCCTTTAACAAACAATAATTATTGAAAATGAGTCATATCCTATTATAAACTATTACAATAACAATTAGAACGGAATTCGCACTAGATAATTGTTGAACTTGAAATTGTTCAAAAGTAGTTGTCGTTGCTTCAAATTTTTTAATGAGACTTGTTGACAGAATTGAAGTTTTTTCCTGCCAAACGAAATTGTATTTATTAGTAACATTAGCTGAAAAAGGGCTGTAAAAGTTGTTAGAAGTTGTTGTTATGGAGGTATAAGTAAAGTTTATATTTATTGATGTATTTCCAACATGCACAATATTTAAAAATATCGTTAAGAATGTCAAAATATTAAAAAATGCCGAAAATATACACAATTTCTAAAATACAATGTCTAATATATTTGAAACGGCTAAAAATTCTAAATTGTCTAAAACATCGAAAATGTTTAAAATGTACAAAAAGCCTAAAAATCTGAAATGTCCCAAATTTATAAAATATCTAAAATACATAACTGTCTAAAATATATAATATGACTAAAATATAAAATGTCTATATCAAAAACTATAAAACGTCGAATATATCGAAAATGTCAAAACTGTCAAGTGTCAACGAATTAAAAAATGTGAAAAAGGAAAAACCGTTAAAAACTTTTTCACAGAAATTTTTATTTATTTATATTTTTAAAAATGCAAAAAAATCAAAATATGTTAAAATGACAAAAACTTAAAAATTTCCAAAAATATTCAATATGACTAAAATAGAATTTGCTAAAATGTTTAAAAATGCCTAAAAATTCTAAAATATCTAAAATGTCTTAAATATATAAAATGACTAAAATATCTGAAATGTCTGAAATATATAAAATTGTCAAAAATGTCTAAAAAGTAAAAATGTGCTAAAATGTTAAAAATGTGCTAAATTTCGAAAACGTGGAAATCCTCGAATATATCAAAAACTCGGAAAACGCCGAATTTATCGAAAATGTCAAAACTGTCAAGTGTCTACAATTTAAAAAAATGGAAAAGTAAAAAGCCCTAAAAACTTTTTTACAGAAATTTTTATTTATTTATGTTTTTAAAAATGCCAAAATCAAAATATGTTAAAAATGACAAAAACTTAAAAATTCCCAAAAATATCCAAGAGGTCTAAAATAAAATTTGCTAAATGTTTAAAAATGCCTAAAAATTCTAAAATATCTAAAATGTCTTAAATATATAAAATTGTCAAAAATGTCTAAAAAGTAAAAATGTTACAAATGTGCTAAAATGTTAAAAATGTGCTAAATTTCGAAAACGTGGAAATCCTCGAATATATCAAAAACTCGGAAAACGCCGAATTTATCGAAAATGTCTAAAACTGTCAAGTGTCAACAATTTGAAAAAATTGGAAAAGTAAAAAACCTTAAAAACTTTTTCACAGAAATTTTTATTTATTCATGTTTTTAAAAATGCAAAAAATCAAAATATGTTAAAAATGACAAAAACTTAAAAATTTCCAAAAATATCCAATATGTCTAAAATAAAATTTGCTAAAATGTTTAAAAATGCCTAAAAATTCTAAAACATCTAAAATGTCTTAAATATATAAAATTGTCAAAAATGGCTAAAATGTGTTAAAAATGTGCTAAATTTCGAAAACGTGGAAATCCTCGAATATGTAAAAAACGTCGAATACATTGAAAATGTCAAAATTGTGAAGTGTCAACCTTTAAAAAATGTGCAAATGTAAAAAGCGCCAAAAACTTTTTTCACAGAATTTTTTATTTTATTATGTGTTTCAAAATGCAAAACAATCAAAAAGCCAAAATATTAAAAATTTCGTAAAATATCTAAAATAAAGATGACTAAAAAGGTTTAAAAAAAAATTAAAAATTCCCAAATATATGTGAAATGTCTAAAATAAAAATGGCTAAAAATGTTTTAAAATACCTAAAAATTTAAAATACCTAAAACGTACTGAAATGCATAAAATGTGTAAATATAAAAAATGTCAAAAATGCCTAAAAAGTAAAAATGCTAAAAATGTGCTAAAATTCGAAAATGAAAATCGTCAAATATGTCAAAGACTCGAAAACGTCGAATACGAAAAAAGTAAAAAGTTAAAAACGTAAATTACCTGGGAATATCAAAACGATTATAAATATTAATGTATGATACATAACAAATATTTTGGTTGTTATTACCAATTAAAATCAAATTATATGAGTTCTATACGATTGATATGAGATATACTTAAACGACAAAAATATTGATTGCATTCTGTCTAAATAATTTGAATTGTAAACTGCTATCTAATTTGACTTTGAATCGTTAAGCATAAAAACAAACCATTAAAAATATTTTGTAAACAACGAAATGACTTAACAATACTTTTAGGAATGTTAACGAACGTTTTCGGCCTGTTTACCAGCGTTGCCATTATGTCACTAATTGCTTGAGTTGGTTTTCATGCTATTATCAACATATGAATTCAATGTTATACTTCTTTGACTTTCGTTACGTTTAGACTCAGATATCGCAGTGAAGGGGCACTGGTATCTCTTCAACTGACTTCAGTAAGTTATCTAAATTATTTGATTTCATATGAAGATTTAAGTGTCCTATTGTAATTCATTTTTTATCTTATCGATTATTCAACTTAGTCAACACTCAACACGTCGGAATTGTAAGTTCAACGAACTTGACGTAAAAAGTTACATAAGTGGTGATGTTGCCGGCCACAACTTTTTCGGTTTTTAGAGGAGATGACGTAGAATGCCCAGACCCAAGGGAAATATTTGGTATTCAGGAGGTTGATTTACCTCGTAAAAATACGTCACAACCAATTGAATTCAAAGAAAGGGTAAGTCACTTTATCATATTACTCTGTAATAGAATTTGTAACAGTCAGGTACCTAACAACGTGATTACTGTGGCTATTTGTTGTTCTCAATTCTCAGGGCTTCTTCTTCTTCATACAGGGGTCAATTTTTGGACTTCCGTAAGATGGCGGGACAGCCACACGTGTAAATAGTTCGTTGTATAATTTAATTAGTATAAGTTCAAATTATAGTTAAAGAAGATAAAAGTGAATGTTAACACCATTCTGTTTCTACCTTAATAAAATTATGTATTTGTTTTCTCTATATAGACGCTCAGGGCTTAGCAATTAAGGCATGGTATTAGGAAGTCCAACAGTGGCTTCCCATATGTAAATATTACTAATACTCAGGGGTTGCAACTATCAATGAGAGGAGATGTGTTTTCCTTTTTTAATATTATAAAGGATATTTTTCATTTAGTATTTAATAATTCATAAATAATATAAATTTGAAATAAGTTAAATAATATTTCTCAGGCAAGAAATAAAAAGATATTCAACTGTCCAATTTAAGAAGAATTTTGGGCGGAAAAATTTGTCAGAAACTCTAGTTTTTAAAGCCGTTTGGTTTTTTTTTGAAAAAATAAATTCTAAGCTCAAAAAAACTGTTTAAAGTGAGGCAAATCGCAATAAGATGCCTTTAATTATAACCCAATTACTCAGAAAAAGTGTTTTGGGGGCAGCTGAACAAGAATCACTTGTAACATTTTTGAAATTCAAAATGGCGGAAACAATATGGCGGACAAAATTTTGAAAACAATTCCCATTTTCACCAAAATTGGGTTAGGGTGGTTTTTAGGATCTCTGATCACGAATACGAGGTCAGATTTGCAAAATTCAAAATGGCAGATCCAAGATGGCGGATGAACATTTTGAAAATCAACCGATTTACGCCAAAATTGGTATATGAGCGCTTTTGGGGTCTTTGATCACGAATCACAGCTTAACACCGAAAATTACTTAGTTATCTAGTTAGAGTGAATCAATTTATTGATTTGGTGTATCAATTTTGGCGTAACTCGGTTGAGTTTCAAAATTTTCATCCGCCATGTTGGTTGCGCCATCTGGAATTTTGCTATCGTGACCTCGGATTCACGATCATAGATCCTAAAAATGACGCCAAATCAATTTTGGTGTTAATTGGAATTATTTTCAAAAAAACGCCTGCCACATTGGATTCGTCATATTTAATTTTACATCTGACAAGGATTTTTGTTCAGCGATTCCCAAATTTTTTGTGAAGTGCGCTACTTTTTAGAAATTTACGAGTTTAAAAACTAGACCTTCTGACAATTTTTTTGGTGTGGTCAAAAAAATGTTTACCCCAAAATTACAATGGGATTGAAATGAGCTACGTTAGGTTGTGTTAGGTTAGTAGATATGTTATTGTAATATTTTTATTTTCGTATTCTGGGTTCTTCGATTTTCGAACTAACTATAATTTATTTCCACGACTTTTATATTTACACAACTATATACAGTTTATCTGGAAAACTGAATAATGAATGAATCCTTCCCTCAGTTGTCCGTATTTATAAAGGTTGTTATTGAGGTTAATTTTTAAATTCGCCGCCATTTATATTTTTTGTACTAGAATGTCATATGTTATTTGACAGATGATAAGTAGGAATATTCCGGTTATTAAAAAGGGAGAGATATACGATTGAGCAACGCGTGTTTATTATTAAAAATTATTTTAAATTTGGTGAAAGTTGTGCAGAAGTTGGAAGGAAATTTCGTACAGAATATGGTAGAGAAAATTGTCCGTCAAATGTTAAATTTGTGGAAACTGGTTCAGTAAAAGATAAAAAAAGCAAAACATATCATCGTAGTGGACATTCAGAAGAAAAAAATTGGAGTTGTTACTGCTATTGTTGTTGAACAACCAAAAACATCAATTCGTCAATGTGCACAGGAATTGAACATTCCAAAAACTACTTTATTCAGAAATTTGCACAAAGATCTTCATTTAAAGGCTTACAAGATTCAGATAAAGCAAGAAATAAAGCCAACAGACTTTGGTTTACGTTGTCAGTTTTTCAACAAAATCATCTTCAGCGATGAAGAACATTTTGAATTGGGTGGATTTGTTAACAAGCAAAATTGACGAATCTGAGGTGAAGCAAATCCACTAGAAATACTGGAAAGACCGATGCATCTACAAAAAGTAACTGTTTGGTGTGGTTTTCTGGGTTGGTGGAATGATTGGTCCATACTTTTTTGAAGATGACAATGGAAACGCTGTTACTGTGAATGGTGATCGATATCGAACGATGATTACTAACTTTTTGTGGGATGAATTGGAGTATGTTGATGTGCAGAATATGTGGCTCCAACAGGATGGTGTAACATGTCATTCAGCAGCAGAAACAATCAATTTTTTGAAACAGAAATTTGGTAATCGAATAATTGCTCGAAGAGGAAACATTAATTGGCCCCCTAGATCTTGCGAGCTAACACCTATAGATTTTTTCCTATGGAGCTATTTGAAAGAAAAGGTCTATGCCAACGATCCACAAACAATTGATGACCTAAAGGAGAACATTACTGACTGCTTTCAAGTAATTAAACTGCAGTTATGCCAGAAAGTTATCGAAAATTTTGGCAAAAGATTAGAAGCTTGTCATACAGGAGCAGATGGTCACTTACAAGATAATGTTTTTCGTTACTAAACCGAAACAATTGTACTCTCCTTTGAAATAAAAGATTTGATCATTCTCAAATAATTTGTGTATTTTATTAAAAATTTAAAAATTAACCTCAAATTGGAACACCCTTTATATTTCTTCTCAGAACTCTCTAGATGGATTCGCGAACACTCGAGGAATTTCGATAGACAAAATCTCAGGTTGTTTACTAACGAATTTATTTTTTATTTGAAAATGATATCTGTAATGTCAAATACTGTTTCAGCATATTTAACCTTCTTTGTTATATTTTAGGAACCGACAACAGACAGAAGCCTTCTAATTGTAAGGCACGGTGAGAGAATCGACTTTGTTTTCGGTAGTTGGGTGCCTTACTGCATGGATGATGAAGGTAATTACAAAAGACGTGATCTTAACATGCCGAAGAGCTTACCTAAAAGGAAAAATGCTCGAGATGCATATTTAGAGGACAGTCCTCTTACTAACGTGGGAATACATCAAGCTTCGATGGTAAGGAATTGTGTAATAACATTAACTAGAACTCTGGTACTTCATCACTGCAAAAATATAACTAATCTTTGCCAATTCTTTCACTCTTGTTCTGAAATTAAAACAAAGTTTCCTAATTGTTTTCTGAAGCTTACGAGAATATGCCACAAATATTCTCGTTTCTTGTAATGATTTTATTGGAATTTAAGACGATACGTAAGAAAAAGGCTGTATATGCAAAAATCCAAACGTATTCTTTGAAGTGAAAGCTTCTAAAGGGAGATCCACACTTAAACATACGAAAATAGATGTGTAGGCCAGTGAAATGGAAAAATTTCATTTAATGGGCAAATGTGTGGAACCAAGTAAATATCTCTGGAATTATTAGAGATATCAAAATGAAATTTGGAAGGTGGATACTGCAGTAGATTGCCTATTTGTTTCCTAATTCTTTTACAATTTTGAACTTCCTGTTATACCGGAAGTAATGTCGATTTTAAAATTTGCAATGAAACACCCTGTATAGTAGATTAGTTTCTGATAAAACATTTTATTGCGAATATTAAAAATATCGGGTTTGATATTGTTTACTTCAATACCTACCGAGATATTAACAGAAAAGTAACTAAGGAAAGGAAAAATTCGATGGTAGCTAAACTAGGCTCAGATTTCATTTACGCCCGATATAAACAAACCGTTCGGTAAGGATTTGTATTTCTATTGGCCAATCGGTGGCATTATACCGTCACAGCCAACAGCACTGCTTGTTCCATAGTCGAGTACATGTGCGTTTGTTTAAATCAGGCGCAAATTAAATCTGAATCGAGTTTAGTAGTCCCTGAAATTCATTGCCGAAGTGGCAGTAGTTGTCAAAATAAGTTATTAGTTTTTTTATTTGAACGTAAAAATATTGTATTGTTTTAATTTGATCGTAAAATGGCCGAATTAAGTGAAAGAGAAAGAATAGAAATATTAATGATGATTGGGTACGGGGAGAGGAAAAGGACGCATCAAGAAGTTTGTGCCCTTTTTAACATTGTTCATCCGAATACACAAATATCCCGTTCAGTAGTGACGAAAACTTTTGCGAAGGTACGACACAAGAGGAACAGTTAGCAATTTACCAAAAAGTGGACGGTTAAAAAGTGCAAGTAATGAAGGTGTAGCTCAATGTTGCTATATCTTTGGAAGAAAATCCTCACTTATCCACTACCGACCTCGCCAATATGCATGGAATTAGCTGTCGTTCAGTAGGAAGGATATTAAGGCGAGAAAAATATCATCCAGATACGATTAAATGCTACAGAAGTAGAAGCGATACAATCGTCTTCATTCAAAAGGACTAAGGCAGACTCTTTTATTTTTCGTTTTGTGTTATGTTGTTCTTTGTGAAGTATAGTTGAATTGTCAAATTGTATTTTATGGCCAAGGTCCCAAGCATGTTCACAAATTTTTGATTTCTCAAATTGCCGTTTCTTTATGCCTTGTTTTATCAAGTGTGGTGAAAAAAGTTTCCGACAAATTGAAAGCCTCTTCTTTATTTGGAGGTCTGATAAAAATTATTATTATAGAGATGTGACAAAAATAATCCCAATACACATCATTGCACGAAATTTGCTTGAATTTTGACTACAGTGAGACCATTAACTAACTAAAACTATTTCCTTCTAGATTGGCGAAGCCGTTAGCGAGAAAAACATCAACATAAAGTATGCCTTTTGTTCACCATCATTTCGCTGCGTTCAAACATGTGACGGCATTTTGCGTCAGGTTGACAAGAACATCAAAATTAGAATAGAACCAGGCCTTTTCGAGATGTTTTCCTTTTACAAAGGTCGCAAGATGCAATGGATGACACCAGAGGAGCTCTCAGCTGCTGGTTATAACATTGATTTGGAATACAAACCAGTATTTTCTGTAGAGGAAGTTGTTAAAGCTTGTGAAGAAAGTAGTGAGGAGTTCTATCGCAGGAATGCTTTAGTCACGGAAAGTAAGTTTCTTTCTGATACAATTTCAGCATATATACAGAATGTTTCAAGTAACAAGACCTGGGTGACCGAGCACGTGAATACATTTATATTTTACTTTTTTTTTAACACTTTGTATAATTATAATTCCGCTGCACCTTATGTATGCAACTTTCTATAGGCTTTTCTGCTAACATAATTGCAATCATACTGTCTAACTATAATTTCACACCCCCATATGTTTTAACTACCCTGTATATGCATTTGCCTATGGTCATTCACTGTAATAATTTTTGAACCACTATGTATAATTATAATTCCGGTACATCCTATATTGCAACCACCCTGTAAATGCAATTGCTGATGAACTACCCAATAGGTATAACACTCTATTAACATTTTTAACGACCCTGCATAACAATACTTTTACTCCGCCCTGTATGTCAGCTATCATTAATTTCCAAC
This sequence comes from Octodonta nipae, assembly GCA_034190945.1. Lineage (NCBI taxonomy): Eukaryota > Metazoa > Arthropoda > Insecta > Coleoptera > Chrysomelidae > Octodonta > Octodonta nipae. The sequence continues at coordinate 1,925,478 of CM067217.1, read as the reverse complement.
TGCTTATGGCTACCCTATACAGTGATGGGCAAATGTGTGGAACCAAGCAAATATCTCTGGAATTATTAGGATTATTACCGGAAGTAATGTCGATTTTAAAATTTGCAATGAAACACCCTGTATATTATTTTAGTTTGTGATGAAACATTTTATTGCGAATACAAAAATATCGGGTTTGATATTGTTTACTTCAATACCTACCGAGCTAATAACAGAAAAGTAATAAAGTAAAGGAAAAATCTAATATCCATTAAAGAAATACATAATCATAATTATTAACTAAATCTAAGTGATTTTCAAAACATTGAAACTTAACTAAATTTAATGTATTAGATGTTAAAACTGAGCACCGTTTACTTCTTGACAATAAGCAAGTCGATTTTTAAATTCTCTAGTAACATTAGCTATTACTTCTGGTGTAATTCTCTGGAAGTCTTGAATTATTCTTGCAGCTAATTCTTGCAAACTATTTGGTCTATCAACATAAATCTTAGAAATTACTTTTAAATCTTAGACTTTAAGTAACCCCATAGAAAATAGTCTAGTGGATTAAGGTCGGGACTTCGTGCAGGCCATTCATAAGTACCCCTTCTTCCAATCCATCTGTGATGAAATGTCCTATCTAAATGATCTCGAACAATGCGAGCGTAATGGGGTGGTGCTCCATCCTGCTGAAACCAGATATTATTTGGTAACTGAAGCAGAGAAGAGATATGAAGACCAAGAACCCTAAACAGTGATATATAAAAAGTCACAGAGGATAATAAAAGTTTAAATATATTGACAAACAATACAATAGGGAGAAAGTAGATACATTAGTTAAGGATATACACGGAAACATAGTAATACACAAACAATAAACATTAAATTCTATAAAACTTTCCTATCAATAACTTCATACATCAACACAGCAAGAAATCAAATCCGATATCCCAAGGATACTAAACTAGGGGTCACAAGAGACTACAGTAATTTAAGGAAGAAATTGGAGTGTCCTAAGAGATAGGAAAAATAGCAGGATTTCCGACGAAGATGATGAGCTGGGAATAGAGCCAATCAAAAAGGATGGCCAGACGTTATCAAAGATTTAAAGAAATCCTATTAAAAAAATTCATCGAAAGAGATGTAGCTAGTATGACCGATGGGCAGTGGACAAAGACTTGTGGAGTGTAGACCAAGACATGAGGCTTAGAGAATTATAGGGCGACCTCCTAGTTGGTGGACAGAAGATATAAAAAAGAGATGACTAGAGTTCTGAGTTAGTGAAATAAGTATCACATTTAATTAATCCTTTTAACAATATGTCTAATTTTTATAAAAATGTTAACTATATATTTCTTTTGCAGCTATTTTGAATGCTAATCCTACAGGCAGCATTCTACTTGTGGCTCATTCAAGCTCTTTAGACACGTGTTCTCATAAGCTTCTTGGAAGATCACCAAAGACTTTTAAGGAACTTTTGTTTTCTCTAACAAAGGTCCCGTTTTGTGCAACATTGCACTTGGAGTTTATCGATTCCAAGTGGGCAGCTGTAGAACCATTTTTACCAATAACACATGGAAAAAATTTTAGAGTTGAGTGGAATGCTATTTTCAATTAGATATTTAAGAGATTGTGATAAATAATATTCAGTTGATCTGCTACAACTTGATTCAACTAATGTTTTATATAGTTTTAATCTGTGTTATATTAATTATGGTATTTAGTTGGTGTTTAATATATTATCTTAATAAATTTCTTTAATTTTTCTGGGTATTTACTTTTTTCAGAAATTTACAATAATTATTGAAAGTAATATTGAAACAATGAAAATTTTTAATATCTCTCGACTGATCCATCTGACAAAGCAAACCTTCAACCTTTTGGTCATTTTTGAGGTTATTGACATTTTTAACAGATTTGACATTTTTGACTTGACATTGTTGACATTATTCCCATTTTTGAGTTATAATTTTTGACCTTTAGACATTTTTGACGTTTGTGACATTTTTGACATTTTCGATTTTGTTTTAAATTCTCGACCTCATTTTTGACATTATTGACTTTCTAAACATTTTTGATATTTTTACATATTTTTGACATTGTTGATTTTTATAATAGTTGTGCATTGTTTAAATTTTTGTAATTTTGACGTTTTAATTTAATTTTGTATATAAATGTTTTTATCGAAGAAAAAGTGCTATTAGGGGCCATTTTTTCAAAATGGCGGCGCGAGCAGCAAAGATATAAAGTGGCAAAGTTGTAAATCGAATAGAGCATATCGAAATGTATAAAATTACCAAATGTCAAATCCTTTCCAGGTAACCTTGTTTTGGAAAAAATGACTGGATTATAAAAATTTTTCATTAATAAGAAATGAATAGGTGAAATAAAACATATTTTTATAACGGCATAACCTTGCCTTTTATTGAGTATTCAATATTACATATTATTAAAAATATGATAAAATTGTGTATAAACATATAATTTGTGCTTACAAAATGTACTTTCAAGCGATTGAATGCCAAAACAAGCTTTAACAAATGACTTTAACAAATTATTGAAGGGGAAGGGATATTTTTTGTCTTTATCAATTTTTTATTTTATATTTCAGTTATATATATTATAAGACGGATTTTAACATTTTTCAGTAAACTGTGTTCACCAACTATAACAACAAGCTCTAAACATTGTAATCGCTTTCGAAAATAAAAACGAAAATAGATACGAAATAAATAAATAAAAAAAAATCTGAAATTGTATCACATTATCTAAGGTACATGGAATGTTACAATTTATTGTGAACAAATTATAAAGCTACTTTATAATATCAGTTAAATACATTTTTTATATTTAACACTTTTCTTTTCAAAATTCTTAACTCTAAAATTCATTGCAAAGTTTCTTTCCTGATGTTTTATTAAATTTATTTAAAAAAGAAAAATATATTAGAAAAATGTAGGGACACCGATAAGTGAAGATGATTCTGCGAGAGTCGATTCTATTTGACAACCCACTCCATAGACTTAGAAAAAGCTATGATCACTTGCCAGTAAGGGTTTGAGATATTATATGACTCCAAGTTCGTATCATAAAAATGGCTAAACCAATAATTCACCTCTCCAAAAGTTTCTAGATACGACCTTAGACAAGACAAATGCGAGAGCATTACAAAAACCTTATAAAGCGTAGCAAAAAATCACTATTTAAAACCTCGAAGAGGTTAAAGCAAGGGTGTTGTTTCCCCTATCTTTTTCAACAGATATGCTTAAACAGTACTGGTTGAGAAAAATGTGATGACATGGGAATGAAAATATCCATATGGGAAGTTAATGGAAGAATACGCGAAGTATGGATAAAAAACATACACAAATAAAACAGCACATGTTGTTGTGGTCGGATAGGAGCACTATCAAACATACAACTAGGATATGACGTAATTAAATGAAAATTGGCAAATAATATCTAGAACAAAATAAACAAGACAGCTGGCCATCTAGCCAATGAAATAAATGATCACTTTCCTCTAGACAGCCACACCAAAGAATCAATAAAGAGCTACCCACTTCTTTAATATATTGGAATTCCCCAAAATTGTGGCTCACCTAGAGCCTCGAATCTAAAGCAATCTTACTGAACACCAGTATTATACTAGACTAGCAATAATTTTTTTATGTACCTTCCAGCCCTAAAGATGAAGCTACGATTTCATCATTATTTATTATCATGCTCTCAGTTCATTAAAAACTTAGTGTATGCCCATGTTACTTTGACTGCCAATGCTGTTTAATACGTTGTTGGTTAAGTTTGACTTGTCCACGTGTGTTCAGAAAATGTATGTGTTCCTTTTCCCTTATCGAAGTCTTGCCCCTAGATTCCAAGAATTGCTTGTATAGTGAAACTTGTCTTTGTGGTCATATATGTACGGGTGACTCAAGGTGATCCTCAACAATTATTTCGAAATTACTAGCGAAATCATTTGTGCTAATCTGTGCTGAAGTCACCACACGAGACAAACAAATGTTGTTTCATAATATATAATTAAAACAAAGCTTACGATGGCCTCAAGGGGTGTTGACGCAATGTGATTTCTGTTCTGTGCTCTGAATGTCAATGTGAAGAAATTCAAGCAAGTGTAGGTAAATCGACGAGATTCACAATTTACTATTGTCTTTAATGAAACGAAATATCACGCTAAAGTCACCTTTTCACAAACCAACAATACTTGGTTTATTTTTGTAGAAATGAAAATTTATACCAGGTGATCAATCTCCAGTATACTGAATTGACAATACTTAAATTGTAGTGGCAATATTGAACGGTGGGTTGGTTGGTTAGCATATATATCTTCTTCAAGTACAATCGAAACCTTTATGTTGACATAACCTCAAACGCCAAGGGAGATGAAACCAAAAGACCTGACTCTGATATATTAAAATTCTTAATTAAAGAAAATGTATTTCATTAAACCAAAGACAGGTGACTGGCTTTTTCAGACTATAACAGTAGTCACCTGGTGAAAGTGTCTTTATTTTGATGCAATTAGAATGAATCACCAAGATCGACACAATCATCAAAGAAAATCTAATTATCTAAGAATAAAGAGTATGAGCACAATCTAAATAAATAGATTGGCAGTGATAATAGTGGCAATACCAGAGCCTATCTAGTCTCTAGGTGACACAAATAGCAATTCATATTTATGAAAGAAATTTACCGTTAAGTTCAAGTAGATATTCAAAATTTAAAACAGGGTCTGAAATAGACGAGCTGAAAAATACATTAGAAATATCTGGGTTGCTAACTCATTCCCGTTGATATTGATCACCCTGTATATTTTAAAAAAAATTTGTCTGTTGGTGAAATTGTCGTAAATTTTCAAGTGTAATGAGTTGTGTTTTCTTAGTGTTGATAGTTTACCTCTACATTAGGTTTGAAACAGAAAAAAGGAGACTTGTCAAAAGCGGGTTTGATTTCTAAAAATGTTATGTCCGATATGGAAAAGTTTGACTTTATTAATCTATTACTTTGTCAAATTGACTTACTTATAGGCATATCCTTAAAAGTGTTCCATATTTCATGGATAGGATTTATACAACGATATGAAAAGAAATCACAGTTAATATGTAAGTTTTTAAGACAAAATTATTAGTAACAAAGGCACTTTGTCAACAAACTAATATTTATATGTACAAAGACATTTATCTAGTCTACCTAATAATACAAATAAATTTGCAAAAAGAAGACAAATGTATTCTAATATTACGCAACACATTGTAGAAATTGAAGAATGAAAGATGGAAAGTACTTTTAAGCTTCAAACACTCTTCTTTTCATTATGTTAATAAGTAAAGTATGACCTATTATTGCTCACTACAAAATGATATGACTGAAATTACTACTATCAGATACTTCATTGCTCATATCTTATTGAGTTTTGAGTTTCACTCAAGTTTAATTAGAACTTTAACTCAGATATGCTTATTAAAGTATGTAGGCCATACAGCTCGTGTAGTTTTGCAGGCTATTTTGCCTAGTGGTGAAATTGATACCTTGTCATATGCTAGAAAGGAAAAGCCAGCGGTGGAGTTTATACCAACCGGTGGGAGCGTAGTCTGTCCTGATTGGTGGGATGAAAGTGGGTGGGTGGGGACTGCAAGCCTAGTAGACGGTTTTGATTTAGTAAGATTTAGTAGTCCTGACTATTGAAATTGTTTTGTTATTTGTACATTTCGATGGCGTTCTGCCAGGTTCATGAATGGTAGTGGGATGTAGTTTATCAGATAAACTTAAGGTCATTTGAAAAGGAAATATCAATCAAATGCCACAGTTATTTCCGTGAAATGATGTTAGATGGCGTTGTTATTTAATAGGCTCATTCGCTGACTATTATCTAACCGAGGTCGACTATAAAATTCGACGATCCCTAGACAAAGCATGCAAGAAAAGATTATGATGACTGATGACAAGTTGGGTGTACCAAATATACACGACTACAATGTATGCAATAGATGAGATGCTTCTCAAAACTTAGAGGCAATTACGGTTTTCGTGTTTATAATGCAGTTGTGCAAGCTGAGGTAACTCTATTGCTGCGAATATGAACCATTTCGTTATACTGATGCTCTCAGTTTTAGGTCTGATTCTACACAAGCTCAGAAACAAGAATCTCATATCTGTAGACACGATTGGAAACAACAAGACAATTCCTTTACAGTTCTTTCCTGGTGAATAGCGATAAGTATATTGATTGATATTAGGATTTACTCTTAACAACGCTGGAGAAAATATTTTTCTTTATAACTTTGCAAAATACCTAGTTTGAAAAAGTATCAACGAGAAAAAGTCAGCTGTTTTCTGAAATTTTCTGAGTTAATAAGACTTATTCAGAATCTCATAAAAATTATTAGACAGTTTTTTCGATTTTTTTAAGAAAAATTTCGAAATCTCTGATGAAGAATTGTGAAGGGATTTTAAGAATATTTTCATCAAGGAATATCTTCTTCTTCTATTTTATTAAATACTGACCATAACAGGTGTGAGCTTGCTTTTAGAGGTTTAGATCTTTCATCCAAAGCCAGAGCATCTCTCTCATAGATGAAGAAATGAGCAGGCCATACAATAATTAATATCTAGCAGAAGAATTAACCAATAAGCAAGAAGATATGGGTCTGACTTAACTTATGGGAAGAAGACATGGACACTAACGTCAACCTAGAAATATCATTTTACACGTTGGCTCTGTTGAGCATACTCATTAGATAGATTGTAGAGTGAGGGCAAATTGGATATATAACTTTTTAATATAATGAAATAACTTAGATTACCCTCGGTTATATATTGAGAGGGATGAAATTTAAATTCCCTCAATTCTTTATTACTGGTAGAATTGAAGGTATGGTAGAGGTTCAATATAATAAATTTTCTTTGCTTCGAAACTGTAGCTCTTCGAAGAAAAATTGCCAATTTGTTAGTAAATATTCTTTTCATCTGTATTTTTAGTCTTATTTGTATTAAGTAACATTCATTGTTCCGAAAATTTGTTATTGTTTTAATTTATTACTATAAATATATTTTCTTAACTTTAACGAAATTCGTATATAAAATTAACAGTACCTCAATAAACTACAACAATATTCGAAACAATTTTTCAATAAACGTTCAATAATATTAACGCGCCAAGGATTGCTTTTTTATATGAAAAATGGGTGAACACAGTTTGACATCGCAAAAATTTTAACCTTACACTTCCTAAAATTAAAAATTTAGATCTCACTGTATTGTTTTCCCTTTTATTCAGTTATAACAATGTTTATATTATTTCAACAGTCTATAAAAGCCGACCTCGTAGCAGAGGACATGATCTTGTCAATGTAAGACCTGATCATTTTTGAATTGATATTTAATTAAACAACAATAAAAAAATTAATCTTATTTCTTCGGTTTCTTCGGGCTGCCTAATGGAGATTCCTGAAAAATAATAAAAGTTTAGATTAAATATTGGTCATTTTGAATTCATGCTCTTAATATAGGCAATATTTAATACAGGTTTTAGTTAATCTACCCAATCTTACGTGTAATTTTTATACTAGGAATGACAGAAAAACAACGTTACACACAGCACGACTTCGGAGACTCTTTGAGAGGTAAGTGTTCCAGGAATTATTGTATTTCTATATTCACTTCGCTATATGATATTACACTCAGTTATATGTATCTACTAAATGGATAAATAATTATTTGAGATTTTAGACAGTTGTGGGAAGCGCAACTGATTAAGGTTCTCCACCAGAAACAATATACTGTGGCGCGGTCAATAGATTGTATAATCACAAAGCATTTACATATAGAAGTTTAATCAGATGCCCCAGTCACATATTTTTATGATGTACCCAACCAAGAGAGGCGCTGTGTATATTAAAATTACGGTGTCGGGTATTGTTGATTGCCTATTGTCACAGATGTCAGGTGCCTCACATTATAGTTTTGACATTTTTGTCCACGTTCACATTATTGTTGTTTGGGTTTGGTTCGATTTTTGGGTGTTTGAAGTGTTAAGAGATAGGAAAATTATCGGTATTTAATTTGTTTGAGGTTTTTTATTCGTGATATACCTTCATGTCATATTTGACTTACCTAAATGTGAAACGCATCAATAAGTGCAGTTTCCCCAAGCGTGGCGAGAGGGGCTCTGAGGGTTTAAACCCCCACCGAAATTTTGGAATTTTACGTTTCAAGATTCAATTTAACCAATTAATCATGTTTTTCATAAGAATTATTTTAATATTTATTCAATTTTATGTATCTTGGAAATACATGACCAAAAATATAAATTTTCCAGTCCTAATCACATCATCATCTACAAAATAAAATTATCCCCCCTCCCCGAAAAACCACCCCGAACAAAATCCTGGCGACGGCATTGGTGTCCCCGGTTATAAAAACTAAACATCAAACGCTCTTTCGACATTACCTACCAGGTGAGGTTGAAGGCCTGGTATAAATTTCTACAATTCTAATGTTTTTTTTAATTTACAAACTACATACTCGTCTGAAACTCCGGAGGGTGTTAAAATTTAAGATAGGTCTTTACTACAATGCATACAGTTGAGGATCCAAGATCAAATATTACATTTGAATTTTACTCATGTGAGTTTTCATATAAAACCTGATTAGATTTAGTTCACACACTGTACTCTGTAAGAAAATAAATTAAAAAATACATTTTTTGTCATTTAAATTGATGTGATCTCTTATATTTTCATATTCATGTTTATTTTATCTGCTGTTTTTGTACATGCTGTATGAAATTTCCATTTAGTATTTCTGATAAAGAAAATAAGATATTTTTTTTAATATCATATTGGAAATGTTAAATATAAAAAACAAAACAAATCACAAAATTCAGTAGGTATTGGAGTTCCTATAAATTCAGTATTTAGTGATGTAACCAACCAAAAGATGTCGCGCACAAATTTCGTCCAATTTATAACATGGGCGTTTGTCCTCTATAAATGCTTTGTGTTTATAATCTCGAAAAGATCGTATCACAATTTCCTCCTATTGAGATTGACAACATCTATCATAAATGCTTACTTACCAGGTCTAACTCATCTAAGGATTCTAATTTTGCGATAGGAGCAATCTTCTCTTCTTTTTCTTTATCTTTCGTTAACAGACACTCGGCCCACGATGGCTCCTGGGATTTGTCGAAATCAAAAGCTTTATTAAACGATGCAAACCTATAATAGAGAAGAAAATTAAGAAAGAAGTTTATTTTTAGTTTTAAATTATTGTTATAACATTACAAGTTCATTTCCAAGAATTAACTAACATTGTTGTACTTAATAGCAATGCTTTTTGTGAGAAACGAGTTTATCAAAATGGAAGTCAGCGCCATATTGTTGTTAGTACGATTTGATTCCAAACCTATTTGTTAGCATCGATTCTGGATCCGAGATATTGTCCTCACTAAATGTAAATTCCACAGCAAAAAACAGATTTCAGAGTAACTAAGCTCAAATAATGAATAAAACTACGAATCTTATATTGGGGGTTCTTTACATATTGTTACAACGTTTAATTTTTACTACAAAAAGATAAAAACTATTCTCTGAATCAATATTAGTACGGAAATATCCTAGAGCGAATGTGATAGGTATATATATAGGCTGACGTACAGCAACAGCGGAGTTCATTGTTGAGTCTGATAGCATTTAAATAACGAATAGTGTATAGCCTAAGAAAAGTAGTAGTGGAATGTTGATTGTGAACTTATGTGAAAATAAAGAAGATTTGCTTTTGGTTTAAATCACTTGTTTGAACACACGAAATTCTCAACAGTTTGGTGTCAGAAGTGGGATATTAAATTCCAGATGACTAGTAAGGAAATTTTCAAAATAATTTGCGATAAGATGGTCGAAAATCTAAATAAGATCTTGGACAAAAAAACCTTATGAACTGCTAGTCAAAACTGTGCATTTTGACGAGAAATTAAAAAATCTAATAACAGTTCTGAAGATTTATTTTTAGCAATTTGGCTAATAGAACATTTATGAGAGGTTCTACTTTTAAAATGGTTGTGTTGCCAATATTCAAAAAATAAATAAAGTAGGTATTAACCCTGTAAAGACAAACGATCATCTTAATTGTAAAATTGTATTTTCAGCCGCTATTGTTTTTGAGATTCAAACTATACAGCTCATTCAACAGAACTTTTTCTATTAGAGCATTAGCCGGGCAACAGAATACGTTTTGTAGCAGATCATTGTTTATATTTGCAAGGAGAATCCATTTTTTGAGGTTTATAGGTTATAACCTATAAATACTAAGCTTCCCATTTTTTTCTGGAGAGATTTTTTTTGTTAAATATTTTTCGACGATATATCTATTCGTCTTATAAAGAAGAACATTACCGTTGATTCATAGTTTTTCCATATCCTCAGATTATACCAACGAGCAGGTTTGAACATGTTTAGATACTTCGACGTCTTTACTTTGTTTGACAAGTTTTGCAATCTGAATACATAAATTGCCTGTTTCTCTTATTCTTAAAACTGAAATAAAAATAAATGAGGTCAAATTTGATCATCTTACCTATGAAGAACTTGGGAATGATGATTTCTAGATATTGGTTTTGGCTCACTAACTGATCTTTGAAATGTATATCTACTTCTACTGCTGGGATCTAGGACTAGGTTTTCATAATCAGGCATCTGAAATTAACATCATATGTTCAAGCTTACCTGCTCAGAAAAAGTTGAAATTGCCGACAAAATAGGTCAATAAAATTTTGGGGAAGGTTCATTTGAAGGCTCAACGTATTGTCAAAAACCTAACTAGAGTTGGACTGTTGAAAGTAAACAGAGTTTCAGGCTTCATATGTTCATGGTAGTGTTAAAAGATACAACGAGATCGAGTTAACAAAAGTCAAGCAATCAGAAGGGTATGGCTTAAATCAACAAATTTCGATAATAAAAATCTAGAGTCATTTGCCAGGTTGAATCAAATGCGACTGATAATATATCAGAAACTCATTGACAAAGACGTCAACCAAGATTATGCGACACAAAGAAATAAGGTCATATGTTTAAATTTAATATTGTTTTGCAATAACTGGGGTTTAGTGAAATTGATGCTCCATAGTAGGAGTAGCGTTACTACGGTTGCACTGAAATGAACTTCACATCAAGCGAATCTGGTAACAACTACAAGCTTAACCGCAGTACTGACTGATCGGAAAATAGACCGGAGATAAAGTGGCTCGAAAAACAACTTTAATGACATAGGCAGTGGAAATAACGGCGAGCTCATGGGCCCATTCATTGTTATTGTATAAACTATAGAACATCTTTACCAACAAATGCAAAAAGCCGTCCTTTTAGGAACAGCCCGGAGCGTTGAAACTGGCAAACACAGCCTGGTAACGGCTCCCACAGATTAACTTTTGATATGTAAACTTAATAATAAGAAAGTACAACAAGAACAGCCAACCAACGCTGACCTGCTAGAGCAGATGCAAGCAGAAATGGAAGAAGCTCTTATAGAGTACAGTGGAATAGATCCACTGGCTAGACTAACTCTGCTCAAAATAAGATCTTCAAAGAAATTGGGTATCGTATTGCAGACAATGAACAAATAAGATCAGACCTAATATAGACAATCACTTCGAACACCATCTTGGCAAAGAACGCTTGAAGGAAAGATCAATTCTCTTCGGGAAGACATTTGAAGACTGACCGAGTACCCCCAGACCCCCCACCCCAAAGGCAAAATATAGCAGGGATCTTACGAAATGCGAGACGGCATCTCAATGGAATCCATGGAGGAAGGCCATACATATAAAGATCTTGGAGTAAAGCAGGCTCAACGTATTGATCACTCCAGAATGAAAAATGACCTAACAGAAGAGTTTAAAGAAGGGTAAGACGACTGTTGAAAACCAAACTAAAAAGTAAAAATCTGTTTCAGGCTATTAACATGTATGCTTGATCAGTGTTCAGTTACTCTTTCGGTATAGTATGAAGGAGGAAGAGGATTGGCAGATATAAGCAAACTATTAGATCAATAAATTTCTATTTTGCGTAGTCATTTCCAGAAACTCTCAGAATTTTCTGATCTATACAGAGTCATATGCCAGGTTGATGACTTAACACCACTGCGACTGACAGAACAATACGTCCAATTACACCACCAGACCACTCATCAGAAACTGCCGAAATGGAAGACATATAAATGACGCCGACCAGGATTATGTCGACAGTGCAGCGTCGAACCACTGGTTGATCTCTGGTCATATATTTCCTGAAACGGATGACTTTAAATTGGCAATCCAAGATCAAGTAATTCCTGTTAAGAGCTATCTAATGTACATTATTAAAGACTCTTCTATTAACAACGACAGATGCAATAGACCAGATAGTCGATAAAGTCTCTAGAGAAACCACTTTAATTGACAAAGCAATCCCTAACAACAATAATATAAATGTGAAGCAGGTTAAAAAAAATACCAAATACAGGGATTTGGAATTTCAAATAAAGAGAGAGTGGGACATTAACAACACACGAATTTTACCCACTGTTATGTCAACAACAGGAGTAGTCCCAAATCATCTTTTAAACATAAAATATCTCGGTTTGGACGAACATATTTACAAACTAATGCAAAAAGTCCTGTTAGGAACAGCCCGGACGGTAACAAAATTCATGGGAATTTATCTGCAGCCCCGACTCCAACCACGGGCCTGATAACCTGGCCAGGGCTCCTACAGAGCAACTCTTTTAATATGTAGTATATCTGGGGTTTAGTGAAGTTTGCTGCCATATGGCCAAGTTGGGGGGATTAAAAAGTAAATTCTTTTATTCAAATATTAAATATTACCCCTTAATATTGCATCTATATTTTATCAAAACAATATTAAATTATAACATCTCCTTCTGGGATTGCGAGTTCTTTATCAGTTAGTATAATACAATATAAGAACGCATAAATGTAGTATGAATATAGAATATAGAAGGAAAAGAATATAAGCTTATATAAAAGATTAAATGAAAGAAGAAAAGAACATTTTATTAACTCTAAATGTAACAAAGGGTTGATAGTTTGTTCTAATTTTGACGAAAAATACTACCAAACTAGGTTGAAGGGAAGGAAGTTCTGCAAAATCAAATAAAATTAAGAAATAAGTTAAAACAGGTGAAGGAAATAAAGAATAGAAAACAATCTAACACTGTATGCATTATGTTTCATACGTCGAAGGAACATGGAAGAAAATTAACTGGTGAGGATCTATATAATAATTTACTTGATAATATTGATAACTCTAAAGGTAACTAAGGGACGATGCTAGGACCAGAACAATAATTATAGCAGCTATGAAGATGAAGAAAAATGATGAGAACTATAAAAACAAAGCAATAACAAAAAGTGAATAATTTAACACTAATAAAATAACAGAAAATAAATTAACTCGAAATTAATTAAGGTGGGTCTGGCAAAGTCAAGACGGTAAAACTAAAACGGAACTTTCAGCTAAATGCTCTTCAGCAATTCCAAAAGAAAAGTAGGTGCTATAGTTGTTACTTATATACAACAATTGGGATCATCTACTCACTTCTTGTTTAATCGTAGACACCTCGCTAGGGGGCGCGTTGTGCGCTTGCAACAATGTCAAAATGGTTTTGACATCCGTCGTCAGCATTGTCTCTAACGAATGCACCCTTTTCGTGAGATGGTCCAGTTTCTGGTTGATATGCTCCAGGTGGTTCCTACTTATCACTAAATTATCCGAATGTGAGTCTATAGTGGAATGTTGCAAGTGTACGGGGATCGTTGTGGGATCTAAGGGTACCTAAAATTAACAAAAAATTGTGTAAACATGATTTACAGTTTTCTATATATTTATAGAGTAACACGCAAACAAATAATTTATGAAATTAACTATTATAGTGAATATATTTTTCTTCTTCAATGAAGAATATTTAACAAATAAAATATTAACTACTCCAGTTGGGTTGAGGCAAAAATTTAGTCTGAGAAATGGTTGATCAAATGTAATCTTAAAAAGATCAGCAGCAGCAGATCATGTGTCTAAAGTTTCTTAATCTTAAGATATAAATAGAGAGAACAGTAAACGCAATTCGGCTACTTCTAAAATCTTCCATTTCTGTGAAATTGAGTTTCATATGGGAGAGAATAAAACTATGCCAGTAGTTTTATAAAAAGTTGCTATTTGATAAAGATTATTATTTAACCTGGTGTTTATGACTCTACCAGAATAATATGATGAAAATGCCACTGGCATACGAAATAAAGAGAATATTAGGGGTGTTAAAACAATCTGACTAAATGTACTCCAGATATCCATTGGAACACTTATTCAAACGTAGCTACAAAAACGGATTTACCAGAAAATCACAATATTTTTCCCCAGGAAAATATGAAGCCATTTACCAAAAAGTATCTGCTTAAATTAGTGAAACTAAGTACACCCAATTATATAAAAAACAAGTTAAGCAGAAAATAGTACGGTGAGTGGGGAGAAAAAAGTCCGAACCTGAAAAATTTTTGCCAGTGAACTTATTTTTATGAAAATTGGGAATTAAGTTCATTTTACACTCTATATTAAAACTTATATAAACTTGACGTGTGCTTTTTACTTTTACCGAGTGAAACATAAAAATAGACATGTCTTAGGCTAAAATTATATCCAAACCAGTAGAACAAGTTAAAACCACCCTTAATGACAAAATTACGAAAAAAATTATTTTTTTATCATTTTCAAATATTTGTTAAACATCTTCTGTAGACTTATGGTACAAGAAACAATTTATTATGTATTCCAATCCTTAAGAACCACCCTTAACGACAAAATTAGAAAAAAATATTTACAAATTTTTTTAGACGTATACATGAAAAATAAAAATCTTCTGTATAGTTTTGGTGCAAGAAACAATTTATTACGATATTTCAACCCTTAAGAACCACCCTTCATGAAAAAAAATTGTTTGTTACTTTCAAATATAACGATTTTCAAAATACAGTGACTACAGCCTAGTAAACACAGCGTCATGAGCAGATGTTCCACAGCTGCTTAGTTTGCTCTTTTTTTCCCGTTACTGCTTAAATATATTAAATCGTGTAAATGAAGTCGGTTTTATAACGATTTTACGGGGAATTGTAGCAGCTACAACTCAATATTTTTTAATGCGTTGTTTTCGAGATTTTTTAGATTAAAGTGCTTGAAAAACACGGTCTCCACTTTTGACTGATACCTTCTAACCGTGATATCTCGGTTAATTTTTGTGCTATGGAAATAAAAAAGCAAAATATTCTACAGGAAACATGCTAAATTTTTTCTTTCTAAACTTTTTTTGTATTTTTTTGTTTGTCATGTTATTTTCAAAAAAACGGCAGTAATTTGAAAATTAAATTATTCTTTTTTTTTTTAATTTAAAATGTTCAAAAATATGCATCCTAAATCGCTGAAACTTTCAGGATACTTTATTAACATCTAAATAAAACAAATTGTAGAAAGATAGGCTTTTATTTAAAATATGGTGGTGAATATATCAGTTTTATTGCAGTATTTTAGCAATAATAAAAATCAATTATCTGCTTTTTTAACCATAACTCCGTCAATTATAATGCTAATGGATTAAAATCCATACCATATTGAAGATTTTTTAAAGCACTTAATAATGTTCAGTGATTTTTTTTCTAAAATCTGATTTTTTTGGAGTTATTTCATGTTAAATGCTGCAAATTAAGAGGCATCGGACAAGACCTTCAACCAGTCGTATCTATTGCCCCTACATAAATAAAAGAACACCAAACTTTTTTTTTCTTATAAGCTTCATTTTCTTAATGAGAATTTTTTGTAGGACGTCAATTTTTCCACTAATTCGAGAAAAACGTATTTTTTGGACAAAAAATGAACATTTTCATTCATAAATAAGTCAAAAGTATTGAATTTTCGAAAAGTGTTTATAGGGAACTTTTTACTTAGAATTTATGCCACTATCGATTTCTGCACTTATTTTTACCATTTTAATTTTCACCCCCTAGAAGGGGTAGCTTTCACCTCCTGGGCAAGTTCACACATTGGGACAATATAAGTTTTGTTTTTATGCTATTTTAAAAATTTCAGACAAATCGATTTACTGGCAAAAATGTTTCAGGGAAATTCACCAGTCACTGTAGTAAATATCAGAAAACATAAGAAAAGGCCCTAAAGTTGTCAGAAATGAAAAACGACACAGCACATGGCGAAGGCGGTGTCTTTGTAGATGCCATCAAACTAGCAGGAAGTGAGTTAATCAAAGCAATAACCAAATCCTTAGACGAAGAAGCAACCCCACAAATATGGAATAATGCCATCATTGTCATCATGCACAAGAAAGACAGCATCACAAACCTACAGAACTACAGACCGATAAGTCTGCTGACGCATCTACATAAGCATTTTACTAAAATCATCGCAGCACGGTTTGATCTGTGTTCAAATCAGATATCCAACTAAAGGTGATGGACCAATGCTTACTCCCGATATGGCTCAGAAACACCAATATTAACACAAAAAACTGACAACAAAAAACAATAACTTAACGAGACATGAAAAGGTTTATGTTGTGAGTGACACTGCGAGATCCGAAATGAAAAAAATCACACTTAAAATCGAACTGAGCTGACTACAATGAAGAGAAAACTAGAATGATGTCCCAGAGATAAAGCATACAAACTGGAGCCAAGACTCCCATAACTGATCAAGATGGTTTAGGTTAAGACGGGCTTATGCTATATGGTGATGATGATAATGAACTAAGTAGAAAACTTGTAAATAATAGCGCATACAAATCTTTCTTCATTAATAATTGTAAAGACCAACGACATTTTCGTGATGTTCAGTTACCAAACACCATTTCTTTGTTTAAGCATATAAATTTTATTTCATTTTGAATTTATATTTTCAATACATGTTAAAGCCAGTCTGAAGCTGGTACACAATATAACTCGTTCATCATAGTTTCTTTGGACTTCCAATCGTCTTGAAAAGGTTGATCTCGCAACGTTTCAATAGCTTTGTATCTTCTATCGTCATCAGGTTAATGGATCTGCTGACGATAACAGGAAATAGATAGGAAACTTCGAGGAACATGTTAAAGCCATTGAAAACGAGGTCAGATGGAATAGTCTCAGAGGTTTGCTGAATACGTACCAGCACTTCGTCCGTGTGCGTCCCCGAATCCTGTGCGTGTCCATGGGGCGGACTGGGGCTGTTCGTGTAGTAGCTGGTACTGCTAGATAGAGGCACTGACGTGTGCTGTGAAGAAGTTTGTTGCGTTGGCGGCGCCGAGGCTGTCTGCTGTTGAGCCACCTCTTGTTGATAAGCCCCTATCGAAGACTGCCGTCTTATGGTGCGTATCCGATGAGTCGATGGAGGTGTAGATTGTGCTACAATGAGACATTAGATCAGTAGCTGGAGGTCGGTTACTTACGATGAGAGGTGTTTTGTGATTTAAAATTGAAACTGTGTAATAGTGTGACCAAAGGTAATAGTTGTTGTGAATAATCTAGATCTATACCGAACACTTTGCAGTCTTCTAATAATTCGCAAAATAAAACTGATTGAAATCTCCTACAATCAAGAATTTTGTAGTGAATATTGAAATTTTCTTAATTTTTTAATAAGAATTAACGTCATAAAGCAACATGCCCTTACCAAATGGCACCCAGTCTAGTACTTTACTCCCAGACTATTTTCGAGAAACGATCCGAAAATTTGGTATTTTGTATTTAAAAAATAAATTTGAACTAATTAACATTTGTTTTTTTTAATAAAAGTTATATGTTATACAAAAAGTTGATGGTGGAAGCCGTTACTTTGTGATACTCAATCAAAATGTTTAATGGAGAAAAAATAATTTAGTTTAATATCACTTTTTATTTTTCACTTTGCGTGACTAGTTTCGGCAAACTCTATGCCATTCTCAAACGCATACAAATTGTTGAATGAACCTAACAGACTCAAAAATGACCAATATATACCTTCTGAATATTATAATGCATTAAATTAAAAATTAAATTTTACAGATAACTGACAAATATATAACTACTGAAAATAATAATTAAAAACTATTTAAATGCTAATATCCCACATAATGTTAGAAATTATTTAAATACATCAAAAAGGACGCTTTTATGCAAATCAGTTAGGTTGTTTAGGATTAAATTGAATGAAGAAGGATTAGTAATGCTTTTAAAAATTTCTACCGATTCGAGTAGGCCAATTAAAGGTTTAAAATTGTGAAAGTGAAGAATCTCAGTGTCTGTTAATTTAGGAAAAGTATGACCTGTTTCTAAAGAACGGTTTGCAAATGTAGAATTTGTTTTATTAAGTTTAAGAGAACGTAAATGTTTTTGGTAACGGGTAGAAAAATTCTTGCAGGTCATACCGATGTAGAAACTATTACACTCTCAACATGTAAGCTTATAAACTCCAGATTTAAGATATTTATTATTTGTTTTGTCCTTGGCCACGGCTTAGCAATGGGTTCTCCTCTTAGTCCACTCCTAGCAGATATCTTTATGGCACTTCTAGAAGAGTCTATTATGTCCACTCCCATCTTCAAAAAACACATACAATTTTGGTATAGATATGTGAATGATGTTCTAGCGTTTTTCACAGGTACTAGTAGACAATTAAACACTTTCCTTTCCTATCAGTTTGCATCCCAATATTACACTCACTGTAGAAACCGAAACTGACTGTATTATTAACTTTCTTGGCCTTACTCTCACCCATAAAAACAACAACATACAGTTTAACATCTACAGAAAGCCCACTTTTACAGATTCCATGATCCCATACAAATCATAGAGCCCCCTTTCCCACAAACTAGCTACGTATAAATCTCTTATACATGGAACATATTCGTTACCACTTTCAGATAAAAATTTACATAAGGAACTTGACACTATTAAAAGCATAGCACATAATAACGGATTTGACTAGAAGCTTATTAACAAACTAATTTACCGCAAAGAACAACAAATAGTACAGCAATTAATTTTTCCTTCTTATAATAATTCCGACCTCCCATCAAAATTTATTTCTCTTACATATTTTGGAAATGTGAGTGAGAAGATAGCTAAATTACTCTCAAGAGATAACACCAAAGTTAGTTTTAAAGCGCAATGCAAACTAAGTAATCTTCTATTTAATGCTAAGGACAACACAAATGATAAATATCTTAAATCTGGAGTTTATAAGCTTACATGTTCACAGTGTAATAGTTCCTACATCGGTATGACCTGCAGGAATTTTTCTACCCGTTACCAAGAACATTTACGTTCTTTTACACTTAATAAAACAAATTCTACATTTGCAAATCATTCTTTAGAAACAGGTCATACTTTTCCTAAATTAACAGACACTGAGATTCTTCACTTTCACAATTTTAAACCTTTAATTGGCCTACTGGAATCGGTAGAAATTTTTAAAAGCATTACTTATCCTTCTTCATTCAATTTAATCCTAAACAACCAAACTGATTTGCATAATAGCGTCCTTTTTGATGTATTTAAATAATTTTCAACATTATGTGAGATATTAGTATTTAAATAGTTTTTAATTATTATTTTCAGTAGTTATATATTTGTCAGTTATCTGTCAAATTTATTTAAGTAATTTTTAATTCACTGCATTATATACAGAAGGTATATATTTGTCATTTTTTAATTCTGTGAAGTTCATTTAACAATTTGTATGCGTTTGAGAATATTATAGAGTTTGCCGAAACTAGTCACGCGAAGTGAAAAATAAAAAGTTATATTAAACTAAGTTAATTTTTTCTTCATTGAACATTATATGTTATAAATTTCTTACTCTCCTCATTAAATCCACCACTCTTCAAAAAACTTGTCTGTATCAGTACTATTATATAAGTCTGCTCATCACAATGCCACTCGGTTACACCATGTTGGTTGGTGACGTCTGCTCTTTAACTATCGAAGTCTTCGGTATTATTTATTCGAGGGCGTATATCAAATAATTCAGTGAGAGGGTTATTTCAGTCGTGTTTCTATTTATATGAATTTGAGCAAGAATGTTTCAAGGATTTTTGCAGATAGAAATGATGACGATGTCAGTTGTTAATACTCTAAAATTTTGTTTTGTTGTTTTGCTTCATAGAATGTTCTTTTTCTGTTAGTCATTCGATGATAAATATGTGAGCAAGAGGTAGTATTGAAACAAAGCTACAATCTTAGTTAAGTCAGGATCTCCTCTGGTTATTGGGGTAAGAACTGAATACAAGCTGGTATATGCTTGAAGTCTCTTAAAAATCTTGTGACGACTAATTCTCAAGAAGTCAGTCTAATGAGTTGTCACCTTTTGCAGGTGTATTTTGAGCCTTAAGACCTAAAACCAAGTTAGTGTACTAATGGCTAAAGGGTGTAGAAGTGTAATTAATTGCTGTATTGTCTTACGTACAAAAGAATGACACCTCGAAGAGAGTATGGCTAAGGGGGTGTTTAAAAGTATAAAACAGGTCTTCTAAGGTCAGCACAGGTCGGATATGAAAATGCCAGCTGGTTTTCCCGGACGCAAAAATTTACTGAAAAACCTTATAAGGGGCGCGCGTGAAACCATTCGTAACGTGTAGTTTGAACCTCAAATAAGAGCGGCGTAATACTGCAAGAAGTTTTGCAGGCCGGAAAATCCTCTTAAGAAGCGTTCGAAACTGCCGAAAAACTCATCTGAAAAAGCTCATAACGTGCGCACGTGAAACCTTTCGTAATGTGTGGTTTGAACCTCAAATAAGAGCGGCGTAATACTGCAAAAGTTGTGCAGACCGGAAAATCCTCGTAAGAAGCGATCGAAAGTGCCGGAAAACTCATCTGAAAAAGCTCATAACGTGCGCACCTGAAACCTTTCGTAACGTGTGGTTTGAACCTCAAATAAGAGCGGCGTAATACTGCAAGAAGTTTTGCAGGCCGGAAAACCCCC
The DNA here is from genome assembly GCA_034190945.1 of Octodonta nipae. Lineage (NCBI taxonomy): Eukaryota > Metazoa > Arthropoda > Insecta > Coleoptera > Chrysomelidae > Octodonta > Octodonta nipae. Next base: position 1,904,491 of record CM067217.1, on the reverse strand, counting down.
GTAAGGAGCATCGAAAATGCCGGAAAACTCATCTGAAAAAGCTCATAACGTGCGCACGTGAAACCGTTCGTAAAGTGTGGTTTGAACCTCCTATAAGAGCGGCGTAATAGTGCAAGAAGTTTTGCAGGCCGGAAAATCCTCGTAAGAAGCGATCAAAAGTGCCGGAAAACTCATCTGGAAAAGCTCATAACGTGCGCACGTGAAACCTTTCGTAACGTGTGGTTTGAACCTCATATAAGAGCGGCGTAATAGTGCAAGAAGTTTTGCAGGCCGGAAAACTCTCGTAAGAAGTTATCGAAAGTGCCGGAAAACTCGGAGGTTTTCCGACCTGACAAACTTCTTGCGTTATCAGACCGCTCTTAGTTAAGACCCAAAAATCAAACCACACGTTACGAAAGGTTTCGCGCCCGCCCCTTATGAGGTTTTTCAATCAATTTTTTCGTCCGGGAAAACCGGCTTGCATTTTCATATCTGACCTGTGCTGACTTTAAGAAGTGGCGTTTTGGTGATGTACTAAGTTGGGCCCCCAGTTTATAAACTGAAACTGCACGCACCTTATCGACCCTGTTTTATGTAGCTAGCTCTGGGACTAATAGGATAGGCGAGAAATTTGTTAGAGCCTTATATAGAAACATTTGGTTGACTAATAACACCCAGAAATTAAGTGAAAGCCCTACTCAAATAGAATTTAAATATGCTTTCTAGGAATTATTTGAAATACCCCTAGGTATACATAGATGTAATTCAAATTGATAATTTTTTGTAGATACTTAACATGTTTGCAAATAGTTATATTTACGTCGAATATACGTATTAAATGTGTCTTCAAAAGTTTATAGGTAGATGTATTTCATGTTCAATAGTTGTCAATTTTTTTAAACACATACTACAGTGAACTATTTCTATTTTTCCACTAACTCATGCTAAAAGGGGTATGGACTCTCCTATTATGCCACTTATTAGTAGTTAAGGAAAATGTTCATGCTAAGAAATACATCATCTATGGATTATTTCTAATTCTGTTAAAAGTCACATATACATACATGGTTTGGTAGATATTAGAAATACTCGAGTGGAGTTTGAAATTATATTTAAATTGGGAAGCACACTTTTTTGTTTTATTTCTATAATGAATCTTATAATGAAATGTTTCACGATTAGGAGTTGTGTTTTTTTATTAGTGGAACTATTTCTGACATAACAAATGTCTGTTATAGTACTAGTACATGTGTACTATATGTGAAAAGAACCATTTTGACCCCTGGTTAAGAGTGCGGGATTAATTAGTAATAAAGAAGATGAACAAGACGATGGGGGAGTATTTTATTGCTAATTTATTTTGTTAAATAAGTTTTTCTGTAGACGTACATATGTTTATCCCAAAAAGAAAGTCTAAAAAGAGAATTATTCCTCAGAATAGAGGATACTGAAATTAGAAATTAGTAGATATAGATGTACTTTAGTTTACTTGCAACGGTCTATATGAGGAAGATTCACGGAATGTCAATCGCATGATGGCGCCACTGCATACAAGGGTACGAGGGCTGCCTTTTATATTTCGGGATTGGACAACCTTAGTGTTGCAATCTGAAAACTGACAGCTCTATCGTAAAGTTTGACATTTTTGAGGTTATACGTACTCAAAACGTTTTGACATACGAGCGCTACGTGTTGTTTACAGTAACTTAAAGGATTCATCTCGGCCAAAAAATGGAATTAAATCGTGAACATTTTCGTGCGATTATTTTTTACAACTTTCGACGTGGATTAAAAGTCAGCAAGAGTGCATGGATGAATTTAATTTAATTTTTGGCGATGAAACTCCATCAAGGACCACTGTTTATCGATGGTATGGTGAATTCAATCGAGGTCGTAGTTCACTCCAAAACGAATTTCGTGAAGGTCGTCCAAAAACAGTTGTTGTTCCGGAAACCATTGATGCTGTGCGCGAACTGATATTGCAAGATCGTCATGTGACCTATCGTGAGATTGAGTCAACCTTACATATTAGTGGGACCAGCATACAGTCAATATTGCATAAACATTTGAATGTCAAAAAAATTTGTTCGCGTTGGATCCCACACAATTTGTCAATCGTTCAAAAAAAGGCTTTTTTTCAGTAAAACTGTACATGTCGCAACCGTACCACTAGAACAACGCAGAACAGTCAATTCTGAGTGGTACACAACCATTTGTTTGCCAGTTGTCTTCCAAGAAATGAGCAAAACCAACCGCCGAACACGGATCACTCTTCACCACGACAATGCGAGCTCTCACACATCGGCTCAAACTACTGCATTTTTGACCACTCAAAACATCGCTTTGGTGAGTCATCCGCCGTATAGTCCTGACTTGTCACCAAATGACTTCTTTTTATTCCCGTACGTAAAAAACAAACTGAGAGGTCAACGTTTTTCGACACCTGAAGAAGCGGTTGCTGCGTTCAGAATGCATGTTTTGGAGGCACCTCAATCAGAGTGGAAAAAGTGCTTGGACAATTGGTTCAAACGTATGCAAAAGTGTATAGATCTGCATGGGGAATATTTTGAAAAACAATAAAGCGATTTTCGATGATTAATATTTGTTTTTGTTCTCTAATCCCGAAATATAAAAGGCAGCCCTCGTATAATGGCCTTGCAAGAGAATTTTGTATATGTGTCGGCCTTTGTACCCTTGTATGCAGTGGCGCCCCCATGCGGTTGACGTTCCGTGAATCTTCCTCATATTGCTAAATATTCTAGTTGTAAGAATAAACGACCATTGATTTATAACTCACAATTCTGAGAGTTAATGGCACCTTTATTTTGCAACAGTGAATAAAACTATAGACACTGAACTATTCTCTACATGAATAAACAACTTTATAAATTGACTATTCTAAATGGGAAATTTTGGTAAAGATAAAAACATAATTATAAACATTTACAAAAATTCTAATATCACTATTTACTATACACTAAGTTTGTTTCTATGCTTAAAAATATGCTTCCCAATTTTTTTGTCGATTTGTATATACAGTAGCATTCTGAAAACTCTGAATTCATGTCAGTTCAAAATTATGTGTCAATCTAATTTTCAATCACTTTCTGACATTTTGAAATCATTTGAAAACAATTCTATATCCGATTCCAATACAGGACTCGTGATTAGATGTAATTCTCCTCCAGGAGTGAATTTTTATTAAATATTCACAAAGAAAGAATTCTGATATAAAGCCCTTATTTGCCTTATTTGTTAAGTTTTTTTTTGTAGGCTGAGGGCAATTTAAAATAAGTAATAGTGTCTCTTTTAAAGTTATTATTTTTTGTTGATAAGTGAACTCAAGTGAAGAAGAATCAATGTAATGAAAAAGTCTCTCAAATTAAAAAATACATTGCTGAAGTTGAAAGATCTGATGCATTCCATAACAGTTTCATTATAGAAACTTGGTAGACATAAGAAATTGGACATGAATGTATGTCTATGTTTGAACAGAGAATTAAAGCTGATTATGATAGTTGCCAATGTATTTATACCCCTCATGGAGATATAAGAGATAACTGTGGTATGTCTGATTCTAGTCTAAACATCAAAATCAAATTGTTAATACTTTTTCCTGACATATTGTAAATGAACCAATGTGTGGTGGCTGGAAGTGAACCACAATCTAGAAAGCAATGCTAAGAAGTCATCTACCAATTATAATCCTGTAGTGTTGTACAACAGTTAAACAAGGGGCTGGGAATATGAAACAAGCTCATAAAACAGAGTTCATCTAACTCCAATGGTAGAACCCTCCAATAGAAATTGCCAAGTGTACAGCTGGAGATCTTGTACCGTATTCCAAAGTTGAATCGTCAATTGCTACATGAACAAAACTTCCACTAAAAATTAGAGGTTTCAACATAGACATAGCAGTGATTTCAACAGATGAGTAGGAAAAAACAACAGAAAAAGGTCGGTATTATGGCTAACTAATACGCAGAAAATCTCATAGACAGTGTTCCCAAAATCGTCTGAAATTCTAGCATATTTCTAGAGTTGGATCATTCATGGAAGGTCAACCAAGTTTTCGTTATATTATTAATGCAGTCGTTGAAGCTGAAAAACAGCTGTAACCTCCAATTTTCTTGAAACTCCATCGATTTACATGAAAATGTGGCTTAGCTACAAAAGTGATATGAGCCCGGTTAATACTTTTGGTATTTAATCCTCCAAGTGTTTCATATTTTAAAGAAAGTGAGAGGGTCAAAGGTGTCAAATCAGGTTGTTCTCTAGCTGAAATGGAAATTTCAAGCAGCTATAACTTCGTTATATGTTATGTTACAAAAATAAAAAAAAACATTTTTGTGTAATGCTTGATGGCAGATTTTTTACTGGTCAATTGGTTCAGTTTTATGATTGATGAACAAATTGAGTTAATTAAAATCGAAAGTTTTCAGAGTGCGTTTTCTCCCAACTCTACTTATCTTTGACATCTATCACAATAACGAAAATATTAGCGAACAGAGACAAGTAGTGCTGAAAGTTGTCAACATCGATTCACGTTTAACTTACCTACAAGTGGCTGGTGTGTTTTGTGTAACCGCAAATCGGGAATACTTCGTTTGAGTTGAGATAACATGCCTAGACACATACCATGATAGTTGTAGTTCTTCATAAACACCTCGACATTTTCACTTTATCTCAGCAAACTTTACATACTCGTTTGAATTCATTGATAAACGGATATGGTGCTTGAAAGTTGACATATGCTGACATTAAGTGAACACTCTGGTGTTGTAGAAGTAAAGCAAAAACAGAACAATTTATTTTTTACAAACAGATCCAGACTTTATTATTGTTCGCATTTAGATTTCATATAAGGCCGTTGTAGTGTAAACCACACTATCATTATTATCAGAAGATGGCAAAAAAGCCATCATCTGGTACAAACAAAGATTCATTATTCCTAAAGGATGAGGATTAGGATGAGAGTGAGGATCAAGATGAAGATGACGATAAGGATGAGGATGATGATGAAGAAAAAGATAAAAATGAAGATGAAGATGAAGATGCACATGAAGATGAAGGTAAAGGTGATGGTTAAGATGAAGATGAAAATGAAGGCGAAGTAAAGATGAAAGTGAAACGAAATCGTATTTACTTACTTCTCATCTTACGTCTTTCAGTTTTCGTCCTCCGATAGTTACAGTTATGGAAAAAAATATGGAGTTACGATAGGACATGTAGGTTAGGTTATTTTTTTGAAAATGACTAATTTACTTAAAAACTTGAAAATTAAGTGGGTTATATTTATTATTATTAATAACTGGATTTGTTTTAGTCAAAGAAAAGTCGTCATTATTGCGGGTTCCCGTTTAATTGTTTATGATAAAATCTGGGTCTGTTTTATAATAATAATTATTAAATAAATGTTTTGAGGTATTAATTTTAAGGGGGTTCTAATGCAAAGTGATAAAATTATTAAAATATAATAAATAGATCATATTTCTTGAAGATCTTGAATAGGTTAACTAAGAAACTAAGGAATCTCGTTTGTTGCAAATCTTTTTCTAATGTTGGCAGTTGCTAAATTCCAGTTATATTTTGCCTAAATATGAGGTGATGTCCCAGAAGGATATCAGCCTAATGAATTTAGGAATGTATAGACTTCTTCAGATTCTCTGGTAACAGAATAGCTCGAATATTGTGTAAAACAGCATTCAGAAGTTGTTGCCCTAGATAGCAACTTACTCAAATCTTCTGAACATTGTTTACCTACATTACTTAGTATGTTTCACAGTATATAGGAAAACGATCATCTCTTTCAACATTATGTCTATTAATTCTCTACTAACTTAAGGTATTAAAGGACTGTTATTTGTGATTTTCCAAGTTTCTATTTTAACCTAAATCTTTTTCATTTGTTGTTTTTCTCTTTGTAGGTTTTTCTGTCAGTTTTTTATTTTTTGTTTATATAATTTGTTCCTTTTTTAATTGCAGGAGTAATGCAAATATTTAGAAACGACCTTTTATTATTCTTTTTTAATCTCTTTACTTGGTAATGATCAGAAATTTATGGAAATCATCAGAATCTAAGTCGATAGTGATGTCGTTAAGACCGACTTAATTTAGTTCCTAAGAAATATGAGCTATTTTTCGAATAAACGATCGAATTATTTTAATTTTATTTATTTAAAAATAAACAAAGCAAGGCATCAGTTCTACACACATTCTTTCATTCTGACCGAAATGTAGTTTTGAATGGGGAATTAGACAAACACAAAGAAATTTGGATTTTGTCAGTCATACCTGTTATGGAATTCAAAGTGGATGATCTTCGTTTTTCCTCGCCGAAATCTAAATTCAAGGGGGTGACATCTTGGCCAGCCTTCTCGGTGGAGAATTCGAGAATTCCATGACCTATAGAAACATGTTTTTTTGTAATTTCTTTCTCACATTATTTGTAAAATACTGTTTTTTAGATGAAGATGTATTATTGAAAGTTACCTGATTCGGACTCATCGCTATATTGGGATTCCTGTCGCCCGTTCATGGAATTTCCACGGCTGGAAACGCCGTTTGATCGAGCGGAAGGAACACCTCTAAAATACCTGTTTTCCTTATCCTTGGGATAAAAAGACCTCCGTGGAACTACACCAGCTTGATTATCCTAAAAATATATCACACATTTTTACTTTGAAATGTTAACTATGCTACGAGGGCTACCTTTTATATTTCGGGATTGGACAACCCTAGGGTTGCAATCTGACAACTGACAGTTCTATCGTAAAGTTTGACATTTTTGAGGTTATACGTACTCACAACGTTTTGACATACGAGCGCTATGTGTTTTTTATAGTAACTTAAAGGATTCATCTCGGCCAAAAAAATGGAATTAAATCGTGATCATTTTCGTGCGATTATTTTTTACAACTTTCGACGTGGATTAAAGTCAGCAAGAGTGCATGGATGAACTTAATTTAATTTTTAGCGATGAAACTCCATCAAGGACCACTGTTTATCGATGGTGAATTCAATCGAGGTCGTGGTTCACTCCAAGACGAATTTCGTGAAGGTCTTCCAAAAACAGTTGTTGTTCCGGAAACCATTCATGCTGTGCGCGAACTGATATTGCAAGATCGTCATGTGACCTATCGTGAGATTGAGTCAACCTTACACATTAGTGGGACCAGTATACATTCAATATTGCATAAATGAATATAAAAAAAAATTGTTCGCGTTGGATCCCACACCATTTGTGAATCGTTCAAAAAAAGGCTCGTGTCTAAAAGCTCAAAAAATACGATCGCGGTGCTTCAAAACACGTTTATGACATAGTGACAGGTGATGAATCGTGGATTTACGCGTATGATGGTCTGTTTTTTCGGAAAAACTGGACATGTCGCAACCGTACCACTAGAACAACGCAGAACAGTCAATTCTGAGTGGTACACCACCATTTGTTTGCCAGTTGTCTTCCAAGAAATGAGGAAAACCAACCGCCGAAGACGGATCACTCTTCAAAACGACAATGCGAGCTCTCACACATCGGATCAAACAACTGCATTTTTGACCACTCAAAACATCGATTTGATGAGTCCGCCGTATAGTCCTGACTTGTCACCAAATGACTTCTTTTTATTCCCGTACGTAAAAAACAAACTGAGAGGTCAACGTTTTTCGACACCTGAAGAAGCGGTTGCTGCGTTCAGAATGCATGTTTTGTGTATAGATCTTCATCGGGAATATTTTGAAAAATAAGAAAGTGATTTTCGATGATTAATATTTGTTTTTGTTCTCTAATCCCGAAATATAAAAGGCAGCCCTCGTATCTTGAGCTCACAATATAAAGATTTAACTCAAACACCTAGATAAAATGTGTTCTACTTAAAAATTTAATCATTATTTGTGTCTAGTACTTCAAAATTTATTATTGTCACACTTGGTAGGAAGTGTGGTATTATAAACCGCGTTAAATTATGTTAAAGACCGTTTCTGGCAACTATCTGAGGCATATGACAGGGCCAAGTGAACGTTGATTCCTCCCAAATATTAAGGGGAATTACAATTTTTCTATTCTCAAATAATTTCTACCCTTCTTTCATAACTATACAGACATTATTTTTCGGGATATTTTAAGTTAGGCAGGAAACTGCACAATTATTATGATTTTAATGTGTCAGGAATCCAAAAAAGCTACATCATCATTTCATAATAAAAGATAATTTTTAGAATCTGTGAGTTTCACTCATACTTCCAACATATTTGAAGTAGTTTCATTTATCTATTTTCCGAAGATATTTTCGTATAAACATTTCAATTCAACGTGAACGTCATTTAATAGAGGCTAATCATAACTTTAATGATAATGTAAAAATTTTACATTTAGGAACTAATCCCAATAAAATTAATTCATTAGTATTCCTAGAAATTATTAAAACCTACGAACTCTCTCGTGTGATTTCTATCTTAGGAATTACAGGGAAAAGGGCGTTACACACAGTACGACTGCCGATTTGAAGTCTTTGTGAGCCAGATTTTCTGAAACTCTTGGATGTCGGAATACATTTTCCGATAAAATAAATAAATTCTGTTGCATGTACTATATACATAAACAATTATTGGAGAATTCAATCAGTTGAGGGGAGCGAAACTGATGAAGGTTCTCGACTAGAAACAATATGTTGTCTTGCGTTCAATGGATTGAAAAATCTCGAAAAGTTAGTATAGGTATTTATGATGAAAATTTGAAATTTACCATGATGTTTACAGTTTTTTTTGCATATATTTTTCCGATTTTAAGAAAAATGGTAGGTTTTAGGTTATAGAGGATTTACTGAAATTCATTGAAATGTAGTCCCTTATTGACTTTTTTTCTGATTTTCTGGACAAATTGTAAATCTCATGGTATAGAAAATTATATGGGATCTTTCTGTAATGTTCCATAATATAACGCAGTTTAAATCATCAAATTTGCCCAAGCTGTTTTGAATAATCGCTGGTCATACATAAAAAAAAGTTGGTCACGTCCTCCATTTTAGTAGTCAGTTAAAAATGATTTAAAATTCATTGGTACATTCCTTTTCCTTGTCGTAATAGCAAAAAGTCTTCTCAAAATTATAAGTGAATAATCTTTTAATTATTGTTCGTCAGAGATAAGAAAAAATCCAGGAATCACGTTTTAATTCACAAAATCATTAAATGTTATGGAATATCAAGACTGACGAACTTTTGAATTCCTTTTTAAGCATGTTTTAAAACGAGGTCACTTATGGTAGTAACTAGCCCAATATGTTCAAGTGTTTTTGGGATTTTCTAACTAATGAGTATTTGGGGAAATATTTCAGACGTTGGATGTCTATCAATTGGGTAAAGTGCTTTGACCAGTATTGTAAGTAGAAATGTGAAAATCAAAAATCTATATGTAAATAGGCAAAGACAAAACGTTTAGGTACCATTTTCTCCTCTGTCCGTCAACCGATTTATTTGATTTTTGTTTTGTTTAGTGGTTATTGACGACCTTCAGTGCAGAATGCTAAAATATATTTATAATATTGGTTCATCCATTAAATAAAGTAAAATAAAAAATTCATAATTTACGTCCAGAGTGCCGCCAGAATGCGTGGAGAGAAAATCGTAAGATGGATTGACTCGAATGAGAAGAACAAACTAAATTAAACGAAAGTCTGACAAAATTTGTTTGGTTCTGGGTACTCGCAAGTTTTTCTAAATAGAGTTTGTCAACTAAAATCAGAAATTTGTATTGCGTGGCAACTGAACTGTTTTTCCGATAATATCTTATTATTTTAACATTATACTATTAATTTATATTGTTTCTCTTTTAAAGGCTAATGGTTTCATACAATTTAACTAAGATAACAAAGCCTATGATATAAATACAAATAGTGAAATTAAAGATAAATAGTTAGAACTGACATCATGACAATGGTTCTAATTTCTCGACCAGTTCACGGCCAACCACAATGTAGCAGATTGAATTTCAATTTGACATTTCTTAACAATGTAAACTGCTAGGTTAAGGTACCTTCTCAATGCAATCAAAAAATTATCAATGTATAATTTTCAAAATTTAAAATTGTCAACAAATAAAGGTATTATTTAACATGAATGAAGGGTGGTGCATTGTATTTCTTAAATGTTTTGATATAATCCCCCGATGAAAACTTTTACGTAAGTAAACTAACTATTGAGAGATTATAAAGCTAATTGATACATTTGATTTCTTATCCACTCAAGTTGAATATGCTTTTTTATTTTATGCCATGTGCAAATGAAAATTGAATAAGTATTAGTAATATATTGCTGTTTTATTCGATATAAGGTAATCTTTTAAATTAATTTTAACTTCTCTAAAATATTAGCAGTCAGTCAAAAATGGTTAAATAATCTTTTAACGAGAGGTGATACGCTGCAAATATATTTTTATTTATTTATCTAACAATATAATACATATAATGTTTTGTTTATTTACATATATCTTATTATATGTAATTCTCGCAAACCGCACTATGACTGTCGAAATTTCATTTCGGGGTTTTGGCGTCTACAAATCGATTGCTCGGAAAAAATCGTATTACTGAGAAATAACGAAATAGTGACAATAATTATGACACCTGAGTTTTGCAATCACAAGTGTTTCAATACAGGATGGTATGGTAACATACTTGAGGTTGAAACTGGTCTTGAAAAAAAATTCCAATACAAATTGATGTGTAGGATCTTATAAGAATTTTATCGCTATTTAATATTTTTAAAGTAAAAATTGCTGCTTAGGCGATTTTTGGATGGGTAAAAAGTTATGTGTTCTCATGTTCTAAATTGACTGAGATATAAGGCGTTGTATATTATAATTACACAGGGCGATTCCAGATATGTTAGAAATCATTTTTTTCATGGATGGCATACAAGTAGTTGCATATATAGGGTGTTTAAAATATAGAGTAGAGTGCAAATATAACTAATAAAATAATTATATAGGGAAGCCCATTAGCGGTTGAATTTACAAGGTTCTTGGAATAGAGGGCGCAATATAATTGCCAAAAAATATTATACAGAGATGCATGTACCGGGTGGCGGAAATGGAAATGCAACATTTCGTAACCCATAAGCAGTATTATATATAGGGTAGATGAAATATAGGAATTATAGATATACAGAATGATTTTAAAAAATGTTAGAAAAGGAAATGATTTATAGAGTAGCCCACGAAGAGTTCCATATAAATGATGATTGAAATATATATCGGAGTAGAATTATAGTTACAGAAGATAGTTTTCAGAAACAAAAAGAGTAAGTACGGTGGCTTAGAGGCAGTTTGTTGCATATACAGGGTGGTGGAAATATATAATGAGATGAAATTATATATAAATGTTAGAGAATTGAGTGTAATTATAGTTATACAGGTTGGTTAGAAAAAATAATTATGTAGGGTAGCCCATTAGCGGTTGAATTGTTGTCATATTAAATTAAGAATTACAAATTTGAACAAATAAAGTTCTATTAATTATATCTGAAAAAGAACATGAATTTCGTTACTTATTTGTAGAAGCGAGATGTAAAACCGCCATATAGGTTCCGAATCTGGATCCGTTCCGTGTAATTACTGTTCTCCGTTAAGTCCTAAAATAGAATGTCAGGATAAAATTCTCAGGGTACTTCACGTGCCAGAGATATTGACACAATTGCTCGAATTTCGACCACAGGGCGACAGCTAGTATCTATTAAAACATAAGCTTTGCAGGTTAACGTTCTTTAGCATCTATGTGTAATTATATGAACACAGTAATTTGTAGTAATAATTCTATACATATTGTTATATGTTGGCACATATTTTGTCTGCCTTCCATTCATTACTCATGCCCATTCTATCATTTGACAATGACACGGTCCTATGACAATACGAAATTCAGATTTTATTCTATTCATAACCCATCAATCAAAAAAAGTAAGCGTTTTTTTGGTTGATAGTCATGTATTTATTAGTGATTTTTTACAAGTTTTGGTAAAAAACATTATTATCATTTATCTTTCATACATTGTGTATGTTCTGAACACAAACATATTATGCCATAAATTGTCTCCACTGAAACGCAACAGCATATCGTAGTATGTCAAGCAAAATTATTTTTCGACTGAAAAATCCTCTCTGCGATATTGCCTGTAATGGATTCAGATCCATTTCAGTTCACTTATGCATATATGTATTTTCAACAATACGGATGAAAAATGTCTTTCCAGGGAAATCGATATTATGGGAGGCAATAGATATCCAAAGGGAATACAAGACAGTGGTACAAGACGAAATAGTTGTTATACTGGACGAATTTGAAATGATGTCTGCAAGATTTTTTAATAATGTCTGCTTGTCTGAACATGATGGAGGATACATATCTACAGTGTGTCCGGTTATAGACTAGCGATAATCTAAATACATGTAAAGCAACTATTTTAATACATAAATAAACCATATACTAGGGCTTAATACCCCACCCCGCCATATGGCAGGCCTTTTTTTTTGATGACCTATTCTCTACATGTGAACAAAAACGTTCATATCTCTTAAGTTTTGGTCTTACTGAGATAAAAATAGGCTTATTCGACGGACAAAAATACTGTCTATCAACAACATTTCAAAACAACGTGTTAACGTTTTCTTAACTTTTGAAAAAAGAAGAAATGCAAAAAAGGTTAAAAAAATTATGCAATTCAACAAATTATTGCAAATCAATGCAAAAGAAGCCCCGATAATCTTTCAATTTTTTTCACTAAATCGAAAGTTTTTGAGTTAAGCTACAATACAACATTAAATTCACAACTGTATGTTTATTACTTTAGGAGTTATTGTTGTTTAAACATAGCGTATGCGCAAACATATGTGGTTGCAGCTGGATGGTGCACCCGCGCACTATTCTCGAGCAGTGAGAGAATATTTGAACAATAACCAAGCACCGTAGATCGGTCGCGGTGGTGTAGTATCGTGGCCAGCTCGCTCGCCCGATTTGACCCCCTTGGACTATTTTTTGTGGGGTCATATGAAGCGAAAGGTGTATGCTACAGTTCCAAACTCCGCTAAAATTTTGGCAGTCGCCGAAGAAATTAGATCAGACTTAAAACTAATGAAGCGCTCAACTGTCCAGATAGCACACAGAGCTTGTCTACAAGCTGGAGGGGGGCACTTTGAACAACTGCTGTAGGTTGAAATTTAATGTGTTGAAAAGATTGTAAAAGTATCAAAGAATTTTATGTGGTTTTATTGTTTACCTGTTTAAGGTCCCGACAAGGTCTTTTGTGCTTGCGCATACGCTATGTTCAAACAACAATAATTCCTAAAGGAATAAACATACAGTTATGAATTTAATGTTGTATTGTAGCTTAACTCAAAAACTTTCGGTATCGGGGCTGCTTTTGTATTGATTTGCAAAAATTTGTTGATTTGCATAACTTTTTGACCTTTTTTTTGCATTTCATCTTTTTTTCAAAAGTTAAGAAAACGTTAACACTTTGTTTTGAAATGTTGTTGATAGACAGTATTCTGTCTGTCGAATAAGCCTATTTTCATCTCAGTAAGACCAAAAATTTAAGAGATCTGAACGGTTTTGTTTACAGGTAGAGAATAGGTTATATAACAAAAAAACTAAATGGCTGCCATATGGCGGGGTGGGGTATTGAGCCCTAGTATATGGTGTATTTGTGTAGGTTTTATATAGTAACAACTTCATATTATAATATAACAAATCCAATTCCAGTTCTTGTTGCTACTCAAACAAAAACTGACATGAACTTTTGTTTTGGAACTGTATAAATAATTTGTTCAATAATAATTACATTACGGATGAAATTTTCGTCCAATAATCAACAAATTATGAATCGCACTCCAAAATTCTAGTATATCGTGAACTGAATTTCCTTAATTTCATCGTCTGATTAATTTTTACTCGAAATTTTTAGTGTATTATTGATCAACGGATTGCAATCTTAAATACAACATTAAATTCCGATAAAATTTCTATAACCGTAAACCCCTTACATTGTCATGCTTCAAATATCATAATGGTAGCACCAGGACCACCTACCAGACCAAATAGATGTGCTAGACGAGTAGCTGCCGCTGTTGGAGGCGCTGAGCTTTAGCCTAGTAGCTGGAATTTCAGTGCTCGATCAGCTCCAGTTAGTGTAGCTAGTTCTGGGGATGCCATTTATCAAAAACCTTCAATAGGCCATACGTGGAAATCAACGGTCTTGAAAATTATCAGAAATTTGCGGAGGAAATTGCGGGTGTTCCACATAGAACACACCTGAACTTTCAAGAGCATTCAACCTGGACTGAAAAATGTCCACGAAAAAGCTTCTGCACTCTGGAAAAATTGATTTTAACTGGAACGAAATGAATGGCTTCATTTATCGATTAGAATGTTTGATGTTGGATCATGACAAGACAATCTAAAATCCAGAAATAAAGAATTTTCTCTACAACGTTTCAAAAGTTACATGAGTTGCATTCAAGACATAGTGACAATGGAAACAAAAAGATACTGATAGAATCTTTTGGCCAGAAACGTTGAGTTTGTCTACTTACATAATAAGTAATCCTGAGTTGTTAGTTGATAATGAAAATGAACAATATAGAAGAAGAGAAAATTATAAATACTGTTATAAAGTTTCATTTAACAACGCCAAAGAGTTGTCAAAAATAGCTGGGGGAGGTCACTAACATTTTACAATAGAAAATATATCTCGAAAAGCCGAATGTGTCCTTATATTCCCGAAGCAAGATGGCAATCGTTGTTTCAGAGGCTGGCAAGCCAGTTATACTTATCTGCAGCGGCAGCAGATGAAACGTTAGATAGATATTTTAATGGACCACGGACAATAAGTTAATTTAGGTTTCTATGTAACATACTATCAAAATTATACCTGTTATCAAAAACATGCTTTGAAAAATGCGAGAAACTTGTAGAGTTTAGCTTTAAACATCTAAGATGTCCTTGTAATATATTTTGAAGCATCTCTAAGTACTGCCAATGTCATTGACATATTTACAGTAAAATTTGATAATTGATAATAAATGTTGTTATTATTAAATGAATTTTCTCAAGTTAAGCATACACATGTCTGTCTTACAATTTTGCACTGAGCTAATAAGGGATTGTACCTTAACAATTTAGAACAACTTGAAATTTTAAGAACACATAAAAATCACTACAAATATGTTAAATGCAGAACTAAATTTCGATAATTGTTCATAGACATAAAATATAGACAATACTTACGTCTCTTAAATTGAAAGTAATTTCTAGATTATTCAAAAAATGGCTGTAGAACTCAGGATAGAGTTCCAATACGTCTAACAAATCGTCCCTATGAATTTTATGTAGATCACAGTAAGTCAGGGCTCGAACGTTACACGCTGATTTTCCCAATGTGGGATGTAAACATGGATTCTCACCAAAAATATCGAATTTACCTGCAACAAAATATGCGATAGTTAAAGGATTTTACAACCACAAGGAAACATTTTCAAAAATTGTAGTAAAGTAATATAATGTATGTTGGTCAATACTAAATGTTTGATCAACTAAAGAAGTGGTTCTTTTGAAAATAAACTGTAAAAGATGTTATGTCTTGTATGTTGGACAAATTGGAAGGCGTTTCAAATGGAGGTTAAAAGAGCACAAAAATGATGCAATGCCGTTCAGTTTCAGTATGAGAATGGTATTTATTTTATAATTAATTTTGCAAATATCGTAGTTATAGATACACTGATAGCTTCAGATATTTTCAATTATAGATGGTGCTCTGTATTATGGTGATAATAAATAGAATCTAGATAACTACATTTGTCATAACTTACCTAAAATTGCCATAACAATATCATCTCTTAAAATTTCTATAGATCCTCTTGATATGAAGTACAGACACGTTAGGACGTCACCACGATGCACGAGAGTATCCCCAGGAGGCGCGTGCGTTGTTTTGAATTTTAAAGATAACGCCCTGAAAAGTAATTCCATTTATATAATTTCAAAAACGGGAAAATTTCTGTCTAACAATCATAATATTAACTGAATTGGTTAAGGATTGGTCAAAAATTGTTTTTGGAGACTAAGTATAAAGGATAAACAAAGAAAATATGTCTACCTTAGTTCTATTTTATACAGGGTGACCTTGCGAAAATAGCCCGGTTACGTTTTTGGGGTTAATTTCATTGCTGTAATTTGGACTCCTTAGGGCTTGACGATTGTTTCAGTCTTTACTTGGTGAAAATTCATTTTAAATTTTATTAAAATCAATACAACACACTTAAGTAATTTTAAAAGTGAAAACTAAAGTGTATTTTTTAAATAAAAACCTTTAGTAACTAGATTCAAATGCGATTCATGTTGATAGAGGATATTGAAAAAGAATTTGTTTCGCTTTGTCCTCTATAACTGAATGTTACGTCCCTGTCGCTTTATATACAGGGTGTTCAAAAAGTGTCGGACTTTCCTTGGTTTTCAAAAGTACTGACAGAGAAGACAATGCCAAAACCAAAATTTAAAGAAGATTAAGTCAGTTTTTTGAAGTTTATACCGTTGACCAATTTAGACGTCAGTTAAATACAGTTTGATTGTTTAAAGCGAAACAGATATTTTCGAAACTAGTGAAAGCAAGATCCCTGTCGTTAAAGGCAATAACAAGAATTCAAGGTGGTTTCCTTCAACAGTTTGATAATGAGATAACTTCTTCAAAAATTCTAGGTTGGTATTTTGGTACGTTTCTAAGTTTTGCAGGTTAGTTGCGGACACTATACTTTCTAAATAACTTCATAGGAAATATTTTAGTGGGGTTAAACCTGGGCCACTGCATGGAACGATGTAGTTCCCTTTCTATTTACTTGGGAATACTTGGTCAAGAAATTGACGAATCCTTAGACTTTAATTGTTGTGTTGTTTGTCAATATTTGGAAAACTGCAACTATTTGTACCTGAAGTATTGTTTCATACATTTGGTAGTCCAAATTTAATGCTGTTTAACGTCGCAGAATCTATATATAACCCTTTATGAAAGCGAATTTTATAAGAATCCCATTTATTTATTTGAATAATCACAGAAGCTGATTAAAGTTAGATATCTTTAGCCAAAGCAGCATGGCCTAAGCAAACGTTGGCTCGTCCTAAAGAGACTATAGCAGTGTTACGGTTTATTCTATATTTATTGCTTCTTTTAGTCTCCCACACTGGTAGTTGTTATTGCTATCTTGTAGAAAAGATCTAAATTCAGAACGAGTGGAAATATCTTTAATTGATGGTAATCTTGATATAGACAGTGATTGACCTTGACTTCATTGCCAAGGTTAAATTCAGGGCTATCATAAAGTAGCCCAGAACATTTTTTACAACTCTTGCTTGCTCATTTTTTCGTGCCCTGCTAATTTTGTAAAGTATCATGCGAAGGTGTACTCAATTTGTCCGTCACTGACCATCAGAGGTCAAATTTTAGACATGGTGAAGATTATATCTGAATTTAGACTATTACGCCATTTTTGTGGCCAAAAAGCAAATGAACTTGTCTTTCAAATGACCTTGAAAGTTAAAGTCGAAATCAAATCCGAGGTCATTTTTATATAGCCAGGACAAAATCCTTTTACTCTTGTCTTGGTTATTTATTTTGAGATCAGTACCTTCTGAGATAAAATGGATATATATTCTTTGAAAGCCCTTCCATTCTTGTAGAAGTTCTTACATTTTTAGGAAACTTTTGAATATAGAATGTCAGCAGTTCCTTTAACTGTTCAGAAGCTACCAGTACCTATAATAAACCATTCTTTATCTTTCAACTGCATATCTGAGATCTTGTCCTCTTTTTTCCGTTACTATTAGGAACTTCTGCTTCCTTGTTGTTAGTCCATAAATTCACCTTTACTTTTATCTTTTTTCCTGTTAAAAATATTTTGCTTCTGAAAAGGAAGACTTCTACCTTCAAGTTTTCAGCATTACATTTAAGTTTGTGCTTTAAATATCCAGTTTTCTAAAAATGAGGCTGAGCTGCTCAGTTTTAACCCGGAAGGCACTATTTGTTCCCACGCTTCCAAAAACTAGTCTCGTATAGCAGATAGTCGGTTTACACTTTTATTTGAAATTGCGTCATAGCGAAATAAATACACTCATGTATCTGGAGATTGTAATAAAAAATCCAATATGATTTATATCTGATGGTGGGAAATCCCTAGAGGAATCTCATAAGAAAAAATCTAACATTATTGGATATATGTCGGGCGAAATATGAAGGAAGATCTCCGAATGATTTATTCCGTCTCAATACCCACTGAAAATTGGCACAGAATTTTTTCTGCTGTAAATGAAGTTAAGGAGGTATTAAAATAGAAAACTTCTATTTAAATTAACAACAAAGTAAATTGAAGACTTAGTAATTATATACCATATATCTTTAAAACTATATTTAAAAATTAGATCCGTATCGAATAATGAGTTTGATTTTCTTAAGGACTGAGGTTGTTAGGATTTAGGAGATTTGATTTATTTTCAGAGCAAGTTTTTTGATTAAAAGTACACTAGATTATATATAAAGAATTTAATAGATTAGCTATTTGTAGCACCATTCTACAACTCCTAAATGAATGAAAATTGGTGTTCAACAAGGTACTATTGTTGATCCAATTTGCGTCATTATATTTATTGTACTAAATAAAAAACTAAATAGTTAAGAAATGTTCACATAAAAAATGTTTTATACTACACGTGTTTCGCCATTTTATGGCTTCGTCAGGTGTATAATGTATTTTAAACAACTACCGTTGTAAGCCAAATTTATTCTATTCATAGTAATATCATACAGAACCATTAAATAGATTAAGGCGACGGGAGGAATTTGTATCTAGATGTTCATTTAACAAAATTCATTTGTTTTCTCTATGCAAAATTTCGAAATCATAGTTAAATTGATGATTTTCAGAATTTAAATGTCTGACATAGTTAGATTATTGATCATTTTTCTCATAACTCCTTCTATGCTCAGAGATGTGTTTTTTTTAAATTTCTATATATAAGATTTAGTATTTTTTTATCAGTATTTTGTTTATTATTTTTGATACAAAAGCTGTACAACACCAACTTGGAAAATGGAAACCCTTTTTTAATGCTGGAGTTTTTAACACTTGTTTATTTCCACAGAAACTGTACTATAATTTTACTTCAAATAAGTAGTTGTCAACTGCAGTTGCAAAGTTTCAAAGTATGGCGCGTTTAACTGAAAAGTAGCGAATAGAAATTTTGACGATGGTAGGAATAGGTACCTATTGTAAATTTTTTTGAACCACCATATATAATTATAATTCCAGTACATCCTATATTGCAACCACCCTATAAATGCAAATGCTAATAACCTACCCTATAGGTAAAACATTCTATTAACATTTTTTAGCGACCTGCATAACAATACTTTTACTCCACCCTGTATGTCAGCTGTCATTAATTTCCAACTGCTTATGAGGTACCCTACACAATTATTTTTTCTCGCTATATTTTAACCATCCTGCATATCAACTCTTTTAGACCATCTAATATATTTTGTTAGACCCTGTATAATTATAATTTTCCACCACCAATTCATATTATATGCATCAAACTAACATGCGAAATCATGAGATCTTACTCATCCAAAAATTGCCTAAGATGCCATTTTTTTCACCTTTAAAACTTGAAATGACTACCTATAAAAATGTAATCCTTTATTGCACCCACCCTGTAAATGCAATTGCTAATAAGCTACCCTATAGGTACAACATTCTATTAACATTTTTTTAGCGACCCTGCATAACAATAATTTTACTTCGCCCTGTATGTCAGCTATCATTAATTTCCAACTGCTTATGGGGGGCACCCTATAAAATTATTTTTTATCGCTTTTTTTCTAACCATACTATAATTCCATTTGACGCTATATTTTAACCATATCCTGCATATCAACTCTTATGGACCATCTAACATATTTTGAAAGACCCTGTATAATTATAATTTTACACCACCAATTCATATTATATGCGAAATCATGAGATATTAATCATCAAAAAATTGCCTACCATGCTAATTTTTTCACTTTGAAAACTTGAAATGTCTAGGTATAAACATATAAAGCTAGGAAAATATGACGGAGGCATAAAATAATTACAAGTTCGGATCATACAAACACAATTTTTATTGAAAGAATGTTTAAAAAGTTTCACTCTCAAATAGGTCACCAAATCACCCTGTATTAAAAGAATTTTTACACACTCTTACGTAGGTTACCAAATTAACCTGTATTGAACGCCTTGAAATTACAAAGCAGCCACCTTGATTGTCAAACTGTCAATAATTTTTTTAATAATTTAATTTCTCTGTATAACGATTTTTCCCAAAGGTGAGACCCTCGCCAATGGATTTCTATCCATCGAAACTTACAAATGGGAAAGTTTCATCGAAATCTTTAGAGCCGTTTTCCAGAACTCAATTACATATATATATATATATATATATATAAACATTGCTCGTATTATAGTATTAGATAGATAGATAGATGTAGCAGAATGTTACAAAAAAATAGTATGTACTATTACTACTAAGTTCCAGCGCTTACTCTTTTTATTCGAAAGGCAGCACAAAATTTAAACAAATAAATTATATAGGAAGGCTGAAAACAAATTCCTCTTAATTACATAGTTTAAATTATTCCAGTTTGTCTTTTAACAAATACAGCAAATATCTGACAACAAACATGCCGTGAGGAAGACAGTAATATATCTTTCCAATTGATCATAGATCAACGTAATATTTCCCTTGACAATATCGTTAAACGTCACGAGTACAGGCATAAATGAAAATTGACTTTTATAACTCACCAACGCTGAAATGTATTCAACATTCCTTGGGAACGATGTAAATTATTTAATTGATTTAGCTGTTAGTGATATATCGATGCTTTTTAATTGAGTAGTTGAGCTTGCATCAGTAATTAATACGAGGGCTGCCTTTTATATTTCGGGATTAGAGAACAAAAACAAATATTAATCACCGAAAATCGCTTTATTGTTTTTCAAATTATTCCCCATGAAGATCTATACACTTTTGCATGTGTTTGAAGCAATTGTCGAAGCACTTTTTCCACTTTGATTGAGGTACCTCCAAAACATGCATTCTAAACGCAGCAACCGCTTCTTCAGGTGTCGAGAAACGTTGACCTCTCAGTTTGTTTTTTACGTACGGGAATAAAAAGATGTCATTTGATGACAAGTCAGGACTATACAGCGGATGACTCATCAAATCGATGTTTCGAGTGGTCAAAAATGCAGTTTGAGTTTGAGCCGATGTATGAGAGCTCGCATTGTCGTGGTGAAGAGTGATCCGTCTTTGGCTGTTGGTTTTCCTCCTTTCTTGGAAGACGACTGGCAAACAAATGGTTGTGTACCACTCAGAATTGACTGTTCTGCGTTGTTCTCTTGGTACGGTTGCCACATGTCCAGTTTTTCCGAAAAAACAGGCGATCATTTGCTTGGAAGTGCTTCGTGCGCGAACAGCTTTTGTTGGATTCCGCTCATCTTGAAACACCCATACAGTCGACTGCTGTTTACTTTCGGGCTCATATGCGTAAATCCACGATTCATCACCTGTCACTATGTCATAAACGTGTTTTGAAACACCGCGATCGTATTTTTTGAGCTTTTCTTTCAACCAATCGACACGAGCCTTTTTTTGAACGATTGACAAATTGTGTGGGATCCAACGCGAACAAATTTTTTTGACATTCGAATGTTTATGCAATATTGAATGTATTCTGGTCCCACTAATGCGTAAGGTTGACTCAATCTCACGATAGGTCACATCAGTCAATATCAGTTCGCGCACAGCATCAATGGTTTCCGGAACAACAACTGTTTTTGGACGACCTTCACGAAATTCGTCTTGGAATGAAGTACGACCTCGATTGAATTCACCATACCATCGATAAACAGTGGTCCTTGATGGAGTTTCATCTCCAAAAATTAAATTAAGTTCATCCATGCACTCTTGCTGACTTAATCCACGTCGAAAGTTGTAACAAATAATCGCACGAAAATGTTCACGATTTAATTTGATTTTTTGGCCGAGATGAATCCTTTAAGTTACTGAAAACAACACATAGCGCTCGTATGTCAAAACGTTCTGAGTAAGCATAACCTCAAAAATGTCAAACTTTACGATAGAGCTGTCAGTTGTCAGATTGCAACACTAGGGTTGTCCAATCCCGAAATATAAAAGGCAGCCCTCGTAGTTGGAGATATACTGATTATTCTTAATCATGTATTGAACGACATAATATAGAAATTTACCTACAGCTGATATAGTTTTTAACAGTTTATTCGGAACCTCTGTGTGCTAGTTCTCCCGAAAATCCTAGATGTCGGTCTTTACATCTCGCGTCTTCAAATTTAACGATATGTATCAAATACGTAAAGAACGAAAATATATGTAAAAAATCAAAGATTTTAATGTACTGATATGGCTTGGTTGCCAATGGTATTACAAACTGACATAATGAAATAAAAGTTTATATTTAATAATTCAAATTTCATTAATTCAGTGTAATATCATGTTGTTTCTATGTGTCGTGTTATTTCCCATAAAAACATAAAGAAACTAGAAGATGTGACAAATATCATTCAGAAATTCATTGGAAGCAAATGAACTACAGACAGATTTAGGTAATTTTATACTACTAGAAAGGTAATGAAATTTTAATGTCACATTTTTTATAAATGCCATTGCAAACCTTTTTATTTTTTTAAATTTCATTTTGTTGTTTTCTCTATAGAGAACGGGGCGGTGTTATTTCCAGATGCAAAGTAGAGATGTCACAAGTATCATTAAAAAAATAACTAAAAACGGTAGATATTTGTACAATAAGATAAAACTAAAAAAGTTGTGGTTCATTCTGTTTGTTGGTTTACTTTCTTTCTCCATTGACAAAGTTATACAGCTACTATAGTATTTTTGTAATTTCATGAATAAACGAAGCTCCGTAAGTTATTTCTTAACTCAGAAGTTCATTCTTGAATAAATGATTTCAAACATTGCACATTTCGCAAAGTTTGCAGATGATACCAACGTCTGGGTAATTTCTAAAGAATGAAAACTACATTCAACTTTCAAATACATTTGCCAGCAAAGAAACATCAAAAACTTTTTATAAAATTCAGGTTTTAACAGCCGAGCATGCTAACAAAAGCGTTTCGTGGGTTAGAAAATATGAAAGTATATCAGAGTCAACCAGAAGATCTGATGTGACGTTAACGGCACTGACTAAACACAAAAATAAAGTTCATCTGTACATTATCTTTCAAGGCAATCGATGCTCTTTTTCAAAAGGTGGCCAATGGAATTATAAACTGAATTAATAAAATGTAAGTTTTGAACTGAATGCTTGACTTTTTGGACAATGTTACAGTAACATGACTAAGATGTTTTAGATATAAAGGGTAGCATAAAAAATCCTAAAAATCACGTAAAATAGACAAGCTTCTTCCAAGTTGTAAGAAAAAGCATTCAGAATATATGTGTGGCGGCTTTAAGAGCAAACATGCTATCAAAGAACTCGGTCGAATCTGTGATTCCGTTTCCGTCATAAGGAGCCAAGAAAAAACGTTATGTTTATTTGGTAGACATTTCATAAGGGAGATAGGACATACTGTAGAAGTTCGGCAAGCATACAATGTAGAAAAATCATAAGTGATAAAAACAAACAAAAAGGAAATTAAAAACAACTGGAAAATGTTGAGTATTTTATATGAGGAATTAACAGAAGAAGGGGTAGAAAAATGTGGAGTCGATATTACCGGAATATAAAGATATTTTAAAAATGCCTTTGAAATCTGCCTAAAAGTAATAGACTTTTGAGAATATATATTTTTTAAATAAACCTTGAAACGTTTGAGATACATAAAGTACTGACCAGTCTACTCTAAGGTACTTTGCTGGTGACTAATGACACTTGATGAAAATCTTAATATATAAAAATTAATCCCTTTTTCCCTTGGTCACACGGCATTACGCGTGAATGGCTGGACCGATTTCACTAATTCTTTTTTTGTTGTATTTGTTATTATTAGGATAAGGTTCTTATGTAAGAAAAAATTACGAAAGTTGCGCCGGAAACTAGAACATTTCACTTTTTTAATAAAATAATATGTCACTGGCAGCAATATTCACGTAGTTGACACTGAAACAAAGAAACGTAGTTTACATGCTCTTTGCAAATATATCGGTCTGAGTTGGTCTGTGGTCGGAGTTATAATAACAAAATACCTATATAATTCATTTACCATTTCTTAATGTACTCTTCACATTGGATTCTACAGGATAATTTGTACTGTGTGTTTTTTTCTGAAGTGTTTGCTCAACAAGGTTAGTCTAATTAATATAGTGTTGGAAAGTTTTGATAGACCATTTTGATACTTTTACAAAGAATAGGTACTATAGTTTTTTTTATTTTCAGTTGAATTTTTGTTTCTAAAAATGCCAGCAATTAGACGTACAAACTTAAGTCGCAGAAACCGTAATGCTGCAAGTCAAAGAAATACAAGAGCAAGTCAAACTGATGAGCAACGTGAAATGCGGAATGAAGTTGAACGGAATCGATGGAACCGGAACCAACAAAATAGAAGTGTTGCGTTTAACCCCTATAGAGCTGCATTTAATTATTACAAAGAAATTGACTACAGTACACTGCATTTCGTTGCTATTGGACCAATGAACGTTGTTTGTCAATATTGCAAAGCATAATTTTGATTTATTAATATACCAACAGCAACACTTAATAAAGAAATTAACTTAATTCAGATAAAAAGGTAACAGATATGTCTTGATTATAGGGCGGTACGAAGTTCGCCGGGTCAGCTAGTTCAGTATAAAATATAACTCAGAGAAATATGATCCGAAATTTTCAGTTTTTAAATGTTTAAAACAGTTTTTTTAAAAGTTTCACATAATTGATAACTTTAAATAACTCAGAAATAGGGGTTAAAATTATAGACAATACCAAATGATTTTGGAGTTTAATATTTATACAGGGAACAGAAATGATCAGACCAGGCTTCGTTGGGAGAAAAGGTGGTCATGAATTTGATTTAAAAATAATTATCTCGGTCATTCGTCATTCACTTCTTGAATATGTTGTTCATGGAAGGTAGAAGTCAAAATAATGCATAAATAGAAGCTCGAAAAACGATTTTCTTTCAAACTTAAAGCAACATTGAAATATAAGAAATACAGGGTGCTTGAAATGCTGTGATAATACTAGTATTGTTTTAATTATTTATGTTGTTTTATTTTAATTATATACATTTTTTAATTGCCCTACGTTGGGCGCCATTTTTTATTAAGAATTTTTTTGTTTCTATTTATTTTATTTTATTGTATTTTGTATTTGGTCTATTATTGGGTCTTATAACTCAAACGAGATCTCAAAAACTTAGCATAATATGCATATTAAAACTGATGGGTATGCATATTGGTTTAGACATTTAGAGGAAGTCAAATAAACAATAAACAACATGAAAATAAAAAAAATGTTTTGATACATTTCACGCTATAGATGTCTGAAGACTATGTCTAGAATTATTTCTTTAAATTAATAACGATAATTAACTGGATCAAAGTACGATTTTCAGAAACAAACAAAACAGATTTAAAAAATGGAAAAAAATATTAGGCTTAATACTCTACTAATAGCATAGTAATAGGAGGTGTGGCTATTAAATAACGGAACTGACACTGCAGTGGAACTAGTGCGCCAGTCAACATTGACTAATAGCTGTTTAGTTTGAGGCTTCCCCTTTAAAATGCAGTTAGTCTCGTTTCTCTAAACAACATAGTTCAGACATAACCTTCATTTACGTTAGTGTTGTTATTTTATTTTGCCGGAAAAATGGTTAGCGTAATAATAGAGCAACGAATTGTTATTAAATTCCACTTTAAACTTGGAAAAATCGCTACCGAAACCTATAATATACTAAAAGAAGTGCATGGTAGTGAATGTTTATCGCGGACTCGTGTTTCTGAATGGTTTAAGCGTTTTCAAGATGGTCGACAAGACAAGACAAGACAAGACAAGACAAGTATATTGAAGGCGATAATAAGTAATTATGGATAAAATAAAAATAAATTTTTTTACAATATCAGTCCCTTTATTTAATAGCCACACCTGTATTTCTTTAAAAATTCTTAGTTTCTAGTAAAAACAAAGGAATATCATCCTACTACTTACCTCAGACACCCAGGACTTGCACCATCGAACACGCTGCAATTCTGTAACAGGTTCCGATTGAGATGCAAGCAGATATCTGCCTGAAGGCACTCGGGAAACCCCTTGAGCACAGAATTCATATCGATACCATTGGTGTAGGTCCAGGCATGTTGAAAGTACTCTTCCAATCGCTGACGCAGAGGATTCGGGATCTGATGGAATCTGATGAACTCTCTGACTCGTAGCATCTGCGTGTGATAGCGGGCTGTGCCTGAGTATAATCTTTGAATGATAGCCGAAACGTTGCCGAAGATACTGGCATACATCAGAGCTGAAATAAAGATAAAATAGATGAGAATACTATTGATTTTTACTCGTTTGATCTAACACATGGGCGTTTGAATAAAATTGGAATGTGGATTTGGTGGTTCTGGTTTTGAAATAACTATTATACCCACACACAAAGAAATCGGAACACCCAGGAGACGTTTCAATTTAATATTGTTTTGGTAAAACATAGATAAATAAATAAATAAATAAAAAAATTATTAAAATTATTGCACATAACATAAACTAATAAAATGTTTGTTCTGGCTCTTGGTGGCCTTAGCGCTAGGTGTTTCCTTGAGTGAAACGTAGGTACTTTAAAATTAATTTAATTTAACAATTCCGAACAGTCTACCATATTATTTACTAACTTAAACAAGAATACAACAGATGCACAATTTCTCCTTAATTGCAAAGAAGACAGTTGAAAATGTTTACTTAACTCATCATTAGGTATATTCCTTTCTGGATATAATCCATCACTTTTGAGAACCAAATATTTCAGGAATTTTCTTTGAACTTTTTCGACACGTTTGCTGTGAATATCATAATATGGATGCCAAATTATACTTGCATATTCAACTTTAGAACGAACATACCCAAAATATAATGGTTTCAACACGGAATTATTAGTAAAGTCTCGGCAGTTTCTCAATATAAATCCATAAAACTTTAATGCTTCAGATGTTTTTACAGATATGTGCTCTACAAAGGTTAATTTATCGTCAAAGATAACTCCCAAATCCTTGATACTAGTAATTCGCTTCAACAATGTACCTTGACTTGAATAAGGAAATTTGATGGCTGACGTTTTTCGGGTATATGTCACTTTGCATTTTTACGCATTTAGATTTAAATAATTTCTATTGCACCAGTTTTCTATAGATACTAATTGGCTCTGAATATTATGACAATCATTTACACCTTCTATTGTAGAAAATATTTTGAAGTCATCAGCGAAGCATAACTTTTCTGTCGATATTTTATTACATAAATCGTTAATAAACAAAAGAAATAGCAGAGGTCCTAAATTCGACCCTTGAGGAACTCCTGGTTAAGGTAACTATGAGTCCGATTTGAAGCCATTATAAGTCAAGTAAATGTATCTGTCTTTTAAGATAAGACTCGAGGAAATTTACTGCTTGGAAAAAAATCCAAATCCTTATAGCTTGTTTAACAGAATTCTATGATCAATTCTGTCAAATGCCTTACTGAAATCTGTATAGATCACGTCGACTTGTGTGTTGGTGTACAGATGCTAGAGTAAGGAGTACATGATTAAAATATGGTAGAGTTTGGTGTATTTTTTTCGTGTATTTTTTTTTAGAAAATGGTTACAAAAAATAAAATGGCTATACGGATCTTCCAAGAACAACTGGTTCAAGATCTATTTCAACTACAAGAAACATAACCACCTATAAACAAGAGTGGCCATGCATTATCTACAAAAAGAGATGAACATTGTAAAAACCTTCATCGAATTTGCAAATCTTTGCTAATAAGAATTTAAGAAATTCAAATTACAGCTCTGCAGTCAGTAAGTCAGTAAAAAAGGTGATGACCTATTGTCCTGCTAGTCCTGGTCAACCTTTCATGTGTTTTGATTGTTTTAAGAATATTCACACTTAGTTTAGATTTTTTTCTGCAAAGTATGACCTAGTTTTTTTTTGTTGGAAAAAATAAATTAGATTTATTTCCAGCAATTTTAAATTATTTGTCCCTCAGTGACTACAAAATTTATAATGAAGTTTGCCTGGAGGCCACCCTACTAGAATCCTATATAAAAATCTATCTAGTGTCATCCAAATTTGACTGACACATCAAAATGTAAAAATCAATGTCTCTCATATATGATCGACGTGGCCTCATTGAAAAAATCAGCGTCAGTCATATATGACTAGCATGACAGGCAATGTGTTAAAATTATGCAGTAACGCAGAGTGTTTAAAAATCTCCCGAAATTGAAATGCGAATTCAAAAAAAACTCAATTTTTTCACATGAAAACCACCATTTTTTATAGCGATTAACCTTCGAAAATAAGAGGTAGTTTGTTAAAAGTTACCTATACGAAAATCTGATAGATTTCGACTGATTCGAAAAAAATTAAAAATTTTCAGCATCCTCAATAAAAGTAACTAAGTTGGCTATGACGGTGGCTAAGGACTCAACTGAAATGTCAGTGTGAGTTGATTCATTATAATAATATAGGCAAGTTACGTGATCAACAAATTTCTAATTTGAGTAATCATTTCTAGAAATTCGCAGAATTGTCTGATCTACACAGAGTCATATGCCAGATTGATGACTCAACACCTCTGCGACTGACACAACAACAAGTTCAAGTATACCACCAGACAACTGATCAGAAGCTGCTCAAATGGAAAGAGAAGCCCCTTCATGGAAGACATATAAATGGTCTCTGGTCATATGTTTCCTGAAACGGAAGGCTTTATATTGGTAATCCAAGATCAAGTAATTCCAACTAAGAACTATCTAAAGTACATCGTCAAAGACCCTTCTATCAACAACGACAGATGCAGATATGGTTGTCAAACATCTGAATCTGTCCAGCATATTACAGGAGGCTGCAACGCGTTTGCTGCTACTGAATACAAAGAACGACACGATGCTGTGGCAAAAATACTGCACCAGGAACTAGCGCTGAAACTTGAGCTACCACAGTCGGTAAGAACACCCTACTATATGTACCAACCAGAATCTATTTTAGAAAATAACAACTACAAGCTGTACTTAGACCACACGATGCTGACCGATCGGACTGTTGCTCACAATAGACCAGATATAGATTTAGTAGATAAAATCTCTAGGAAAACAACCTTAATTTACCTAGCAATCCCTAATAACAATAATATAAATATCAAGCAGGCTGAAAAAAATTCATGGATTATTAAGTACCGAGACTGATACACAGTAATACCTACCTTCAATAGACATCTAGTTCAGTCGTTATTGAGATATTGAAGGTTAAGTGGATAACAAAAGATTTTAATGTGTTAATTAAATACTGCTTTTTAATGGGAAATATATCGTTCAAGCTCATGACTTGAAAAGCGTTACGAAGAAAAGTGCCCACAACAAACAACTATTTGCCGATTTTAAACAGTCCACCGACGCGGAGTGCCGAGCTTAATGCTCTAGCATTGTCATTATATACGTCAAAATTGATGCTAAATGTTATTAGGGTTCCGTATATACAATATACGGATACCCTTATAATATTACTCCGGATTTCTGCCTCTGTCACATCACAGCAATTTTCTCCTAAACTACTGGACGGAAGAGGTTGAAATTTGGTACCAATGTATAGTTTGGTGACCCGATCAGGGTCACCAAACCAAATATAGGGATTTGGAATTTCAAATAAAGCCTCAGTGGGACAAGAACAACACATGAACTGTACCAATTGTTATGTCAACAACAGAAGTAGTCCCAAAACATCAACTAAATAATTTAAAATACCTCGGTCTGGACGAACTTGTTCGCAAAAAGCCGTTCTGTTAGGAACAACCCGGACGGTCAGAAAATTCATGGGAAGCTGCCACGATTTCAACCACGGGCCTGATAACCTGGCAAGGGTTCCCACAGAGCTAAACCCTTTTGATATCTAGGATATCTGGGGTTAATGAATTTTCCTCTAAAGGCACGTTATGCCTTAGAGGGAGTGTGTTGCCATACACTGTATGGACAAGTCGAAGAATTAAACGATACTTCTTAGTGTGTTAAATCTGACAAATGAAGATTATTTAAATTTACTTATTATTTATGGAGATTGCAACAAAGTGATCTCTAGAACATTTAATATGTGTGCAGTTCGATATCCGCAAAAATCCAAACCAATACCAATGACTGTTAAACGGATTTTGGACAATTTCAAGAACTTTAGATCTTTTAAGGCTCAAAGACAAAGAAGAAAACCAATTGAGGATAATGAAGCAATTGAAATTATGATTTTGGGATATTTCGTCGCATATCCTACCAAAATCAGTAAGACAAAAGAAACTTGAGAGTGGATTCAGGAGAAGCACATTTCTTCGAATTTAAAAAAACATAATATTCATCTGTAAAAACACAGTTTTGCACCCTAACACCAAACCTTTATTTTAAACACTCAACTCCGTTTCAACAACTCTAAGTTGTCATGTTGTGATGAGTTAATAAACATTGTGGAATATCTTGAAAAGGTCTGAAATTAAGTATAGGGTATTATACATGAATGTAGAATTTAAAATAATTTATTTATTTATTTATTTACAATTTGGGTTTCCAACAGGTAGCCTGAACTACCTAATTACAGGAAACCACATGCCACACAATTAGTCACAGTCACACAATTATTTAACGCAATTACAATCAAAAAGAAAGAGAACAATAAAGATACGAAAAACTACTACTAATAAGCTACTCACATACATGTGTGCTTAAATTTTGACAATTAAATAGGCCGTTTTTTTAATGCATATAAGGAAATGCTGAAAATGTCAATATGCATGAAACGTAAGTTGTACGTTCTCAGCATCCTTTACAAACAGGAGTTGTAGGAGGAATTAGTATCACAACTACGACTGTAAAATAAATATTTAGTTCTTAAAGTATGGCTAATGCCACAGTTAAAATTGAAGTTATTAATGTTATCAATACTGTCTATTTTATTTTGAACAAATTTATACACAAATATTACATAAAATATATCACGACGAGTGGAAAGTTTAGAAAATTTGTATTTTGGCAAATTATATTCATATGTCTAAGTGTTTATTGGGAAATAACACCACACTTTATAGGAAATCGCTGTATATTCCAAACGTTTCGGGGTCTAGATCGGACCCCGTTGTCAATGGCTAAGAAACTACGGATTAAAAAGGTACAATTCCAAGATGTAAATTTAATTTAAACGTTTGGAATATACAGCGATTTCCTTTAAAGTGAGTTGTTATTTTCCAATAAACACTTAGACATGCCACAAGTATCCTTCAGAAAACTACATTCATATGTTAGTTTGAAGTTGGTAGACAATGTAACTCGTTCCTCGAAGTTTCCTTGGACTTCCATCGTCTTGAAGTGGTTGATCTCACAACGTTTCAATAGCTGTGTATCTGCTATCGTCATCAGGTGAATGATAGGAAATTCAGAGTATCCGTCGTATTTATATTATACCCTTAACCGGTCATGCGTCACAGGTCATGGTCATTGGGTCTTATCTGGTCCAATCAGCGTCGTCGTCCCTGGAGGTTGGTTGCCGGTGATGCGTAGCGGCAGAGGCCGAAGAAGAGCTCTCCAAATATTTTTAATTTGGACGCTGGGCTCGCTAATTATATTTTCGTTCGAGATTATATAGGCTGTCTCTATGAATTTTCTTTTGTACCAGTGCTCCTCCTTGTGAATTGCTTTAGCCTGGTCCCAGTTGATATTATGCTGCTCGGTCCATGCGTGACTAGCCAGCCCAGACTTCGTTACCTCTCCCCTTTGAGTAGCTGTGCGGTGTTCCTTAATCCTGGTCTCCAGCTCCATCTTCAAAAGCAACGACACCTTGAGGAGCATGATAACAAGAACGAGGCCCGACGTACCAGCAATACCACATAACTGTATATACAGCATACCGTGTGAATGTGGCAATCTTTACATTGGAGAGAC
The DNA here is from genome assembly GCA_034190945.1 of Octodonta nipae. NCBI lineage: Eukaryota > Metazoa > Arthropoda > Insecta > Coleoptera > Chrysomelidae > Octodonta > Octodonta nipae. Next base: position 1,872,273 of record CM067217.1, on the reverse strand, counting down.
AAAGCGACCGCTGGAGACCAGGATTAAGGAACACCGCACAGCTACTCAAAGGGGAGAGGTAACGAAGTCTGGGCTGGCTAGTCACGCATGGACCGAGCAGCATAATATCAACTGGGACCAGGCTAAAGCAATTCACAAGGAGGAGCACTGGTACAAAAGAAAATTCATAGAGACAGCCTATATAATCTCGAACGAAAATATAATTAGCGAGCCCAGCGTCCAAATTAAAAATATTTGGAGAGCTCTTCTTCGGCCTCTGCCGCTACGCATCACCGGCAACCAACCTCCAGGGACGACGACGCTGATTGGACCAGATAAGACCCAATGACCATGACCTGTGACGCATGACCGGTTAAGGGTATAATATAAATACGACGGATACTCTGAATTTCCTATCATTCACCTGATGACGATAGCAGATACACAGCTATTGAAACGTTGTGAGATCAACCACTTCAAGACGATGGAAGTCCAAGGAAACTTCGAGGTACATTCATATGTGTTATAAAAATATTCTCTGTGAAACCGATAATTTAAATTATTAAAGAATTTAATTTGTATTCTTTCTATCCTTTCCACGTTTTTTACGTATTGTGGATTCCAGACCAAGGAAGCATATTCTAGTGTACTTCTAACGAAAGAGTTATAAAGAATAATAAGGTTTTCTTCAGATGAGAAATCTTTGGTAATTCTAAAAATAAATCCGAAAGGCCATATTAACAATATTGTCAACATGCAAATCAAATAAAAGTTTGGAATCCAATATTATACCAAGGTCTTTGATGTTTGTTATATGCTGTACAATATGAGTGCCAAGTCCGTAGACAAAAGGAATATTATATCTTAATCTTGAAAATGTGATATGTTTACATTTTTCCAGATTTAATACTAATCTATTGCAGACACAGTAATGCATAAGTCTAGTTAAATCAACTTGCAAGTTATGACAATCATCTACACTTACTACAGTATGATATACCTTAAGATCATCGGCATATAGTCTATATTTAGAGTACATAAAACATTGGCCTATATCATCAATGAAGATGAAGAAAAGTAGTGGTCCGCGGTTTGACCCTTGGGGAACACCAGACGTAACTTTAATGCAATTCGATTGTACATTCCCGACCTGCACGTATCTTACCTTGCAAGTAAGATTTAATGAAAGATAAAAGGCTGCCTTGCACACCGAAATTCCCAAGCTTCCGCATCAGAGTAGCATGATGCACTTTATCGAACGCCTTGGAGAAATCAGTATACACAACATCCATTTGACAATGATTATCCATTGCATTGTGTATATCTTGTACATATGGAACCAAGTTAGTAACAACAGAACGACCTCGAAAGAAACCATGTTGACATGGGTCTAATACATTCTTTATTTTGAAAAAATGGTTCATTGGTTATAATAGCTTCCAACAGCTTTCCAAATATGCATAATAGAGAACTGGGACAATAATTTTTAACTAATTTTTTGTCGTCACTTTTAAAAATTGGGGTTACTAATGCCCTTTTCCAGTAGGCAGGAAAAGTCCCAGTTAGTAATGATTTGTTAAAAATTAAAAAAAGGGGTAACACCAAGGAATTTTTGCATTTTTTATAAATGACACTGGGATACTGTTTGGGCCAGGGCTTTTATTTACATCTAGAGAGTTAATTTGGTGTAAAACTTCTTCCATTGTGATATGATTAATAGAAAACGAGTTATTACAGGTGAGATCACTAGTAGAATTAAGGTTGGCAAAGTTTCAGTTTCATATACAGACGAGAAATAACTAGAAAATGCATTACATATATTGGAATCATTGGTAAAATGTTTTTCCTCGTATATTAATGTGTTAGGTAAACTCCTATACTTGTTTTTGCTAGCAACATATGACCAAAATTTTTTAATCCAACCCTTAATGTTACTTTCAACATTATTGATGTAGTTCTTATAATCAATTTTTAATTATTTTTAACAGATTTTCTTAGATTTGAAAAATTTAGATAATCAGGATCATTTTTATATATTTTCCATTTTTTGTGCATCTTCGCCTTTTCCTTAATTAAACCGATAGTATCTCGAGAATACCAGATTGGATATTGCCTTTTTATATTTATTTCAGTAATGCTGCTGTTTTTATTTACAGGGTGTTCCATTTGAAATAAGCAAGTTGGTATCAACTTTGGGTATAACCGGAAGTGGCATATGCTTCAAAATATTTTATCTGAACCGCCCCAATTGAAAATTGATACCAGTAAATTTTCAGTGAATTCATAAATACCGTTTTTCCCATTATCGATGGGTATCATTTCCGGTGGGCCACCCTGTAGAGTAAATCGATTCGTACATAACACAAAGTTGGAATGAACAATCTACTCTCGATAGTGTGTGTATGAAGCGTTTTAATATTGTGATCCTAGATTCTATCTGACACGTGAACGTTTATGTTGAACAAAGCTGGTATTTTAATTGGAAAAGTTTATTGAATATCATCAATAGTAACGGGGGTTAATGAAATGTCATTGGCAAAGATCAATAACCAAAGTGTTTTACCCTACCATTTTATGTTCTATAGTGTTGATTTCTATTGTGAAAAAGTGACGTAAACAGGAAGACGTTTAAATGCCGGGGAATTCATTCCGATAAAGAGATTTAATAAAGGAGCAGTGAGCTTTATAGGAAGGCGTTATGATGGGATACCATTTATCAAAAACAGGTTTGAATTCAACTGAAGTTGCAATGGGTTATTTATATAAACATTGTAACTAACTAGCTACCGGCCCCAGATTAAATCTCTTACTTACGTCATTAGTCAAATAATAGATATGGTCAAACATTTAGTCAAGTCCCTCTAGCTCCTTTGTTTTTGATTTTATAAAAAAGTGTAAATATCAAAATTGAAGGTAATTATATCCTGATATGATTGCCATGTCCTCGTTTGCATGACAGCTCTCGTTTTCGAGATATGACACAAACTTACCTTTTTTTGAATGGAAACCATAGTTGGCTATGACCTCAAAAAATCGAACATTTTTAGAGCTTTTCAATGATATAATACTACTCGATATAGTTATTCATAAAAATAACGGAGTTATGGATGCTTTTCTCTCTTGTTTTCACTTTTAACGTAGGTAGCCATGAAAAAGATTGTTTACACTTTGACGTTTCCTCAGTTGAGAGTAATTCCATTAGTAGTGCTGAACTGACAGTCGATATTGACAAGTTTTCGTGATAAAATGGAATATTCTTACAAAGAAAAACTGAATATGGCGGAATGTTATATCATATGCTATAAAAATTCAGTTCCTGCAGTTGAGGAATACTTTCATAGATATTTTAATCGTCGTGAACCTGCTCTATGTACATTTAAGAGGCTTTACGATAGTTTACGCAAATATGGGTCTTTTACTAAACCACCAAAGGAACGTAATCAAATTAACGAAGCAGCACAAATAATAGTTTTGGCAATGGTAAATCAAAATCCATTTACATCAACTCGTGAGATTGCGGTAGAAGCTGGCAAATCTCAACGAACTGTAGTTAAGGTACTGAAAGCGCACAAGTTCCACCCGTACAAACTTTCAGTTTCTCAAACTTTGCATGCTAGTAACGAACATCGACGTATTTTGTTTTGTACAAGGTTTAGAGACATGTGCCTTGACAATCCACAGTTTCCATTAAAGGTGTTATGGTCAGATGAAACTAGATTTACTAACTGCGTTATGTTCAATAGACACAATGAGCATATCTGGGCTAAAGAAAACCCTTTCAATATGGAACAAAGACGATCCCAGATAAAATTTGGTTTTAATGTTTGGTGTGGTATCATAGGATCTACCATTCTCGGGTCTTTTATCTATGACGAATCACTTATTCGGGAGCGCTACTTGCATTTCTTGCAATACACTTTTCAAGACATGTTACATAATTTGAATTTGAGAACTCGTTTAGAAATTGAGTGGTTCCAACATGATGGAGGACCTGGTCATAACTTGTTATTAGTAAGACAACACTTAGATAATATCTAACCAAACTCTTGGATAGGAAGAAATGGCCCACGCGATTGGCCATCCCGGTCTCCCGATTTGGCAGTTATAGACTTCTATTTATGGGGTGCGCTAAAAAACAAAGTATACAAAAAAGTATGCGACAGTTGGTGACCTAAGGGAGGCGGTATTACAAGCAACTGAAGAAATTGAAATTGAAATTGTGAGGAAGGCGGTAATGTCAATCTTAAAAAGAAGCAATTTTTGTCTAAATAACAATGGTGGACTTTTCGAAAATAAATTATAACCATTATTATGTACTGACTAATAAAAAAATCGTTCAATGTTTTTTGGAATAGTTATTAATAAATCAATCTATTTCATGGCTAACTACGTTAAAAGTGAAAATAAGAGAGAAAAGCATCCATAACTCCGTTATTTTTATGAATAACTATATCGAATATTATATCGTTGAAAAGCTCTAAAAATGTCCTGTTTTTTGAGGTCATAGCCAATTATGGTTTCCATTCAAAAAAAGATAAGTTTGTGTCATATCTTGAAAACGAGAGCTGTCACGCAAACGAGGACATGACAATCATATTCGGGATACAATTACCTTCAATTTTGATATTTACACTTTTTTATAAAATCAAAAACAAAGCTGCTAGAGGGATTTGACTAAATCGACAGAATTTCGTTTTTTCAAAATATCTAATAAGCCATGACATTTTACAAAAATCCGAAAGTGTTATTAAATTGGGCCAGTAAAACTGCAAATCTTTACCAATTTTACCATTGCTCTATCTCCGCTATTTTCCGAGATCCCCATACAGATCATCAAGAAAAACTCTCCCTGTATATATATATATATATATATATATATATATATATATATATCCGGGAATTCATCCGCGTAGTTGATAACTGATCCCTGCCGGGATCGATGGTAAAATGACGACGTTTCGGCAGAGTCACATCTGCCCTCTTCAGGTCGGTTCGCATAATTCTCGTAGCCTTCTGCTTTCGCTTCTAGTTACTCGAATACAGTATTTGCGGATGAATTCCTGGAAACCACCTAAAACATTTAGTGCCCGCGAAAACTTAAAAACAAATATATATATATATATATATATATATATATATATATATATATATGTACATATATATTTAAGGAAAAACAAGCTTTTCGACACATTATAAAATGAAAAAGTAATGTCAGAATCATAATCAATGTTACTTGTGGCCATAAAATGCTCCCATCAAACCGTTTGTTTTCTAGTAAAGATAACAAAAGCAAAACACGACTACAATATTACATAAAAAAAGTTGGTGAAAAAACATCATCCAAACTTTACCAAATTTTAATCATTTATCTTTACTAAAGCTTTTTAATTAATAATGAACAATCTTGTTACCCACCAAAATGTCTGCACTGCATTATGTTACACCCTGTATAGTACCTAGTTTTTGAAGCCGGTAAAAATTATAAAAAGGAACCCTAGGGTTGAAAAATATTTTTTTCACAACCCAAATACGAATAAATTAGTCCTTTTATAAACGATTAAATTAAATAAAAACAAATTTTGTTTTGTCTGCAGAAATTCGCTATCTAAAAATTATATCATCTGAATAATAATCGCCCACTTGAAATGCTTTCAACTTCGCCCTTTTCATTATTCAAAAGTTGAACTGTTCGTGAGAAAAGACACAAGTTAAATTACTGCGAAATGTTGTTCATCGAGAAATAAAGTTGTGGAGTAATAAGAAAGTTCATACAACCAACTTTTGATCTGCAATTGTTGTCCAGACTTGGGCATGGAATTCCTTGACAATGAAACGTTGTTAACAGGGACCTTGGTAATAACTTTGATAAACAGTTTTTCAACGTATTTGAATATACTAGCTGTCGCCCAGTGGTCGAAAATCGACCAATTGTGTCAATATCTCTGGAAGGTTAAGTAACCTGAAAATTTTATCGTGACATTCTATCCTAGGACTTTAGGGAGAACAGTAATTACACGAAACGGATCCAGACTCGGAACCTCTGTGTGATAGTTTCCTCGAAAATCCTAGATGTCGGTCTTACATCTCACTTCTACAAATAAGTAACGAAATTCCTTTTTTTTTCAGATATAATTCATAGGACTTTATTTGTATATGTTATTCGTAAGTCTTAATTTATTAAAATCCTCATTACAATAATTCCATCTCAATATATATTTCCACCACCCTGTATATGCAACTGCTCATGGACCACGCATACTATTTTTTAACATTTTTGAACCACCCGGTAAACCAATCTGTATATGCCACTTCCTATGAGCCACCGTATTTACTCTCTTGGTTATTATTATTGTTTTAACTATCTTCTGTAACTATAATTCTTCTCCAACCTATATTTCAATTATCATATATATGGAACTTTTCGTGGGCTACTCTAGAAATCATTTCCATTTCTAACATTTGTTATCATCATCATGTATATCTGTAATTCCTCTCACCCTATATTTCATCTTTCCTATATATACAACTGCTTATGGGTTACGAAATGTTGCATTTCCATTTCCGCCACCCTGTATATACATCTTTGAATACTATTTTTTGCACCACCCTGTATAACTGTAATTCTATTGCGCCTTCTATTCCAAAAACACTGTAAATTCAACCTCTAATTGGCTTCCTTATATAATTATTTTATTAGTTATAATTGCACTCTACTCTATATTTTAAACACCTTATATATGCAACTGCTTATGTGCCACTAACGAATATAGACTCTTATAGAAGCGCACGTCTTATGGAGAGAATGTCCTCTGTTTACATGTTAGTATGTTACCCACGCGATGGGGGCGCTGGTATTTCAGATAATGTGCCATGTATATACAATATTATTGAAATATCAAACAGTCGAAGCGGTAGCCGAGCGCTTAAAGCGCCCGGCCACTAATCTGATGTTCCTGGGCACAAGACCCAAGAAAAGATATATATTTTTTTTGGTTTTTAAACATATGTCTTTATTAATTAATTTGATGAATCAATTTTGTGTACCATTTTCATTATTTGCATTAACATATTCCGTTAATATTGACAGAAAGATCATAGGAAGTATTTAATAGTTGCAAGATGGTAGTCTTTTAATGCGAGCGCAAAAATCACGCCAAACCATTAGTTTTTTATTGGCAGGTAACAAAACTGCATATCATTACAGTTTATATATTGTAAAATCTTAAAATAGAGATTTAATATTTATTTAATTCAAAATATAAAATAAATGTTTAAAATTTATGAGTTCACACTCGGCAGCTACAGTAGTGCATGTTTTGTTATAGGCCAATGAAATTAGCTCGGTAGAGAGCAAAAATAATGTAAAATATTAACGGGATTGAGTTGAAGTCTTCTATGTGAATGACACAAATCACAAATAAAACCCAATAGACTATACCAAATAGTCCAGTCATTATAGACATTTGAAATACAAATGAACCGAGAAAGCTAAATTTTCAATATGATGTGGGGGAGGAGGCTAGTTTAACTTGAAGTTGTCGACACAAGATTTCTTATGTTGGTTCTTCGCCATCTTGAAAACAGGGGTAAAAATGATATTTTGACAATAACTCGGCTATCCGACGTGATACGGAAATTTTGATAGAATACTTTTTTGTAGCGTTTTTTCATGCTCTTGTACGTCGCGTATCATGAACCATTATCAAGATATCGATCGAAAAAATTCAAAAATTTACGATCTCTAGCGGGCCCAGCGTTGAACGAGCCGCTCGCTCGATTGTATCTACACGTAAAAAAAATGCAAAGTTGTTCAAGCAATTAATGATATACGCGTTGTTCAAAAAGTCCCATTACGGCTGATTATCTCGGCAGCAAGACATTTTACAAAAATATGGTCAATACAAAACTCATAGAAGATTTCCCTAGCCACAAAACGATCACAATGGATTTGACTTTGGCCAAGAACTTCAAGGTCGAATCCCGGTTAAGTGGATTTTTTCAAATGAGAACACCCATTTTTGATACCGGAAATGAAGAGACGGAAATTTTATGATCAAATATGTCATTGACCTTTTTTGACCTTGGCGGTCAGCAGAGGTCAAATTAACGTCATACTATACATTATGGCTCTAAAAAAGAGATTTTTTTGACAGGGGTATTTGTCATTTTATCATAGCTACGCAATGTATTTGGTAAAATTATATGGCTGACAAATAATCTTTTTCTTAGGCCCATAATGTCGGTTGTACGAAGTCAAAGTTCGATCTAAATTTGACTTCTGGTGGCCATCAAGGTCAAATGGAAAAAAAATGGCCAAGGACATATTCGAAAGGAAAATTTCCCCCTCTCATTTCCGTTATCAGAAATTTGAAAAAATCAACTTGACCTTGATTTAACCTTGAACGTCCTGGTCAAGGTCAAATCCATTAAGATCATTTTGTGACCAGGAAAAAATTCTAAGTTTTGTATTGACCATATTTTTGTAAAAAGTCTTCCTGCCGAAATAATGAGATAATCAGTCGTACTCGGACTTTTTGAACACCCTGTATAATATAAATAAATAAAGCAGCAAATTACAAGTCGCATACATGGAATTTATTAAACAAATAATTTGTATATGCAGTAAAAAAAATGGATTACGTATTTCGTCCATATATTTCGTACTTCGTTTGCATGCACAAGTTATAACAAATAAATGGTTTTACAATAAATTTTTGTGATAAACAAAATTAAAAAGCACACTTTCAAACGAATGAAAGGTCTTACAGTAACTACATTTTTGTGATAAAAAAATTCAAAAAAACAAGTGAAAATGGATAAAAGGTTTTTGAAGACATGTTTTTGATACAAAATAAATATATATGGAATACAAAAAAATATATGAAATCATTTAATAAATGAACAATCTTTGTGCAGTCAAGAAAACGAACGGTAGACTTTTTAAAATTTTGTTTGTCTATTTCATCGTCCTTGTTAAACAAAATGTCGACTCTGGCGATGTTATTACATTTTTGCCCACTACAATGCAGGCAAATAACGGAACAACTAATTCCTGCTTTCCTGCAACCACCATAAACGTCACAATTTCCTTTACATTTGCACGAAATGAGTTTTAAAAGTTCAGTTGGAGCAGGTTCGGCTGTGCTGGTGATTGGTTCAAGCCCGTGATTAGTCTGTCGCCAACCCCATTACTAAAGATCTTTGAAAAATCCTAGCCAGGTGTGCACCTGCGGAAACGTCCGGAAAATGTGCTGGCGGACAGCGGAGTACGTAGATAAGGAGAACGCCAGACAACTTTTTCTTATGCGACTAAAATGGTGAATGCGCTGACACCAGTCTTGAACAAGATAATAATAATTATCTCAACAATTAGATGTGTTTTTTAATTACACATACATTACCAAACAATAAATACATTATCCAATCATACATTTGCACTAAATAGCCCGCCCGAGCCGATTACACCGCGTACCAGCTCTATTTCAAAAACTGATTTTAGTCCCGTAAGAAAAAGTGGTCTGGTGTTCTCCTGTTCTATCTACTGGAGAGTTTATCACCTCCAAATAGGGCAATGAGGAATTCTATAAAAAGAAGATGTCGTATCGTAATCGCTGAAAGCGTGAATGAAAAGAAAGTTCTCAAGAACTGACTGGTGATTGAGAGTACAGCTTTGCCGGCGTATTTCCTTTTGCTGGTTTGCGATAACAATAAAAAAAACGAAATTGTAGGTCTGAATACGCTCTACAAGTTTCATCTCAGCGATTCTTTCGATTTGAAGACGCGAGATGTAAGACCGCCATCTAGGATTTTCGAGAAAATCAGCACACAGAGGTTCCGAATCTGGAGCCGTTCCGTGTAATTGCTGTTCTCCCTTAATTCCTAGGACAGAATGTCACGATAAAATTTTTCAGGTTACTCACCTGTCAGAGATATTGAATACTCTCTTCGAGGTGTCATTCCTTTGAATTTGATTTTTATTGTGACATTCTGTCCTAGGAGTTAAGGGAGAACAGCAATGACACGGAACGGCTCCAGATTAGGAACCCCTGTGTGCTGATTCTCTCGAAAATCCTAGATGTCGGTCTTACATCTCGCGTCTTCAAATTTAACGAAATGATTCAAATACATAAAGAAGTGTTCGAGAGGACATTCAATTGTGGGAAGCGCAACTGATGAAGGTATATATTATATATAATATATAATATATATTGTCTTGCGTACAAAGGAATGACGCCTCCAAGAGAGATTTTTTCGATATTTATCACCTGATAGAATACAATAGTAAAAAACAAATTTCATGTTCTGAATTTTTGACTTTATTGATCGATATCTCGATAATGATGAAAAATCCTTAAAAAAAGTATTCTGTCAGAACTTTCGTATCTCCTCGGATAGCAGAGTTATTCTCAAAAAAATAATTTTACCCCTTTTTTGAAGATAGCGGAAAAAACCCGTATAGGGAATCTTAGTCGACAATCTTAAGATAAGATTTTCTTGGTAACCCCATGGCATATCAAAAATGAAACTTTCTCGGTTCATTTGCATTTCTACGTGTTTTTTCCCACGAAATGACTGGATTAAAATTGCATTGAATGAACTCGTGGTGGTAAAAAAAGGTGGAACTAGTTTATCTCTGATTTCTGACCAAATTAAACGTCCTAGCGAAAAAATGTCCACCACAAAGGTAGTAGACAATTAAAATACATAATTTTGTTGTAGAGTTTTTGATAATCAAACCTCAAACTCAAAGTTGTGGAGAAAATGTCAAAAAACGCATTTTCATTGGCAAAATGTTCTGTTGAGTAGCAAGAAAAGATTTGTACCTGTATAAAGAAAGGGCTTTATTTGAAAAGTTATACTTTACCTATTGGTATGCAATTTCAAAATCATTTTGAAGTTTTTATAATTGTTATAATACCGTATTTATATTATACAGTAAAACACATAGCAAGGGTAATGAGCTCGTTATTCGTTATTTTTAAGCTCTCGTTTCAAACTGTGTTTGATCCACGAGCCTGCCTATTAATTTTTCAACTAATCCTTAAGTTCAGCAAAAATAACGACCAACCTGTTCAACTAAATCAGCACAGCACAAATCCTCCTCTAGCGATTAAAGCGGTTATGTTTCAAAGGACTGATTAAACTCTACAACTAATAGGTTCATTATTTTTGTTACATTTTAATTTCAATTGTAACGTATTGTTAGGAAGCATCATTTAATAATAATGCAGATTTGTGACGTAATAAAAATTCGTTGTTAGTGATGAATAGTTATGCAACTGCTGAATCAAAGGATTGCCTAGTATTTAGTATATAGTGTTGCATAATGTTGATGCTATTCCTAGGTAGCTAAGAAGAACCTTCAGTGAGGTCAAGAAGAAGGCATATTAATACATTTTTGGTTTAAGCTATAGTAATGTCTTGTATGAGTGATAGCACTACATGAAGAGCCGACTCTGATTCTTTCTTACTGATGGAGACTGCTTAATACCACTAAGTCTCAGATTTTGTTCAATTTCGACATTTCTAACACTATTTAAAAAACTTCATTTAGCTAAATGACATTTAACGTGCTCTGGTTCACATTCTTGTAGACTCTCAGCAGATTTTTGAGTTCTTCCACTCAGGTGCAACTGCTATACTTGATAGAGTGTTTGTCGTAATATTTATCTAGTACTGCAATGATGTTGTCGAAGTTACCTTGTCCATCCACTGGAATGCTCTGGAGGAGTTGTAATGCTGGACTTCTTAACTAAGTTGTTTTTATTGGCTATTCTATCTATCTAATTGGTACCTTTGATAGTTACGGTGTTTTCAGATTTCGCCTTCTGTAATTCTGAATCGCTTACTTTCAATGCACGCGGGTATGCTGAAATTAAGAGTTTCTCCTATTGGTCTTAACCTCAAAAAACAAGCATATTGATAGATGAATCTGAATTGGAAATTTTCAAAACTCGTTGAGTTTACAAAAAGGTAGGCTTGAATTTCAAAAAATGACCTAATATTTGATTTACGCACATCGAAATTTATTGAAAGAAATTAATTCAGTCAGTGTGTATTTTTTCATTTGTTCCTTACGGATAGAATCACAATAATTTGCAATATTTTAAAAAAGGCAATTTTTGACGCATATAGGGCTAAATTGTGTTTTGATATCAGATGTAGGTCCATCATTAAGTCATGCTACGTACAGTTTAAAACAATAATTCTATTTCAGAAATTCTTAGTGTTTTAGTAACAGTAATCCAAAAAGACTAGTCGGAAAAGGACACTCGAAATAAACAGGTTGTTAAATGCTTGCCAAAGTTTCGCTTTATTATATTGAAAGCTTCATGAGGGCTTGCATTTGTTATTGTTTACTGGGTTGAAAATATAATAAACCCTCAGGCATTTACAACGACTCATGCAGAAAATCATGAGTTTTATTGAAGATACTAACCTCAAAATTGTTGAATATATAGTACAAAATAAATACAGCAGTTGGCGTGCGCGCGTGTGTGTGTGTGTGGCAAGGGGGGGGGGAGCACAGAAATGGACTCAACACTCTTCACTAGGCCGATTGCTCTCGACCGCGGAAAGCAATATTGGTGAAACAGAAACAAAACCGAAACTCAAAATTATTGCTAAAATTTGCCAAAACTGAAAGTTCGGTCTAGCACTAGAACTGAGTAGTTAAATTTTTACATACGATGGAGAAAAAAAGTTGATTTTTTATAAAAAGTGCAGGTTACTTACATCCAGCTAACATGACGAGTATGGTGAAAATTTTCTCAGCGTCAGTGTTGGGTGCTACGTTGCCAAAACCGACGCTGGTCAGAGATGTGAACGTAAAGTACAACGCTGTGACGTAACGACTCCTTATGCTAGGTCCTCCTGTATTATTAGGTAAGTAATACTGTTGAGTATCGTTGGCCAGTATGTCCAGCCAGCCGATTTTCGCAGGAAGCGTGGGTCTTTCTGCGTTGCCAATAGCGTACCTGTAAGCAAACACAATACAAATATTGACGTTTCATGTTCTCAAGACTGCCAACAAATAAAATGTTTTTATAAACAAATATTTGCGTGTAAATTATATACACGGTGACACAAAAATATGGAAATCCCTGAATAGCTCATCAGGAAGGCATTTTTTGGTAAAGTGTTAAATTCAAATGATTTAGGATTTTTTCCTGCAAGGTCAAATTAATTTTTTTAAATGGTGACCCCCATTTATTATGGTCGATATGGATAGAGGAGAAAATTTTACATCTGAATAGAATTTTAACCATGCCTAACCATGACCTCCAAAGTCATAGCAAGGTCTAATGCAGATTTTAAAAATCCATCCAATTTACGCGAAATATTGTGTCCGAGGTTTGCAAATCTGAAAACAATTTCTAAGAATTCGTACTCTAAAATGGCAAATTCAAGATGGCGAATCCAAGATGGCGACCAATTTTTTTAAAAAGGCAACCAATTTACGCCAAATTAGATATACGGGGTTTTTTTGCGGGTGCTACTTATGAATCTAAAACAATTTTTGGGATTCCATACTCCACGATGACAAATAATTTTTTTTTAAAAACAACGAATTAGCGCTAAATTGCTAAATTTGGTATACGGGGTTTTGGGGACGTTAATTAGTTTTTGAAATTTCCTACTCCAAAATGGCTAAATTATTACTATTTGATTTTGAGTACGACCTTAACACTGACCTCCAAGCCATGTCCTATTCAAGGTCATTTATTTACATTATATTATTTTTTTGCTACGTGAGGAAGAACGCCTAATAAAATGTACGAGCCTTCTTATTTTCACTTTTAACGTAGGTAGCCTTGAAAAAGATTGTTTTTACTTTGACTTTTCTTCATTTGAGAGTAATTTCATTAGTAGTGCTGAACTGACAGTCGATATTGACAAGTTTTCGTAAATAAAATGGAATATTGTAACGAAGAAAAACTGAATATGGTGGAATGTTATATCATATGCCATAAAAATTCAGTTCGTGCAGCTGAGGAATACTTTCAGAGATATTTTAATCGATAATAGGATAGTTTACGCAGAAATGGATCTTTTATTAAACCACCAAAGGAACGTAATCAAATTAAAGAAGCAGCACAAATACATGTTTTGGCAATGGTAAATCAAAATCCATCTACATCAACTCGTGAGATTGCGGCAGAAGCTGACACATCTCAACGAACTGTAGTTAAGGTACTGAAAGCGCACAAGTTCCACCCGTACAAACTTTCAGTTTCTCATACTTTACATGCTGGTGACGAACATCGACGTATTTTGTTTTGTACATGGTTTAGAGACATGTGCTTTGACAATCCACGGTTTCCATTAAAGATGAAACTAGATTTACTAACTGCGGTATGTTCAATAGACACAATGAGCATATCTGGGTTAAAGAAAACCCTTTCCATGTAGAACAAAGACGACCCCAGATAAAATTTGGTTTTAATGTTTGGTGTGGTATCATAGGGTCAACTATTCTGGGGCTTTTTATCTATGACGAATCACTTACTGGGGAGCGCTACTTACATTTCTTGTAATACAATTTTATTAGTAAGACAACACTTAGATAATATATATATTCAAACTCTTGGATAGGAAGAAATGGCCCACGCGAATGGCCACCCCGGTCTCCCGATTTGGCAGTTATAGACTTCTAATTATGGGGTGCGCTAAAAAACAAAGTATACAAAAGAAAGTATGAGACAGTTGGTGATCTAAGGGTATTACAAGCAATTGAAGAAATTTATGGGCGGTCTGTGAGGAAAGCGGTAATGTCAATCTCAAAAAATGCAATTTTTGTCTAAATAACAATGGTGGACTTTTCTAACATAAAGTGTAACCATTATTATGTACTTTAATTTCTTAAGTTTTTAGTGAGTACCTACTTATTTAGTTTTTTCGTTATATCTAATATACTTAATAAAAAATCGTTCAATGTTTTTTGGAATAGTTATTAATAAATCAATCTATTTCATGGCTAACTACGTTAAAAGTGAAAATAAGAGAGAAAAGCATCCATAACTCCGTTATTTTTATGAATAACTATATCGAGTGTTATATCGTTGAAAAGCTCTAAAAATGTCCGATTTCTTGAGGTCATAGCCAACTATGCTTTCCATTCAAAAAAGGATAAGTGTGTGTCATATCTCGAAAACGATAGCGGTCACACAAACGAGGACATGACAGTCATATTTAGGATACAATTCCCTTTAATTTTGATATTTACACTTTTTTTATAAAATCAAAAACAAAGGAGCTAGAGGGATTTGACTAAATCGACAGAATTTCGTTTTTTCAAAATATCATCAAAAAAAACTCATCCTGTATATTCGGCGATTATTCAAAATTGCTTAACTAATTTGGGTAGTTTAAAATGAATTCTGTTAGGGAGTATTCCGAAGTAGTCCTACATCTTTTTCATTGACTTATACCGTTTTTCAGAATTACATTTGCTGACCACCATTCCGTTAACATTTTAGGATATTCGTAATTAGCAGGCCCAGAACTGCAATAGCACTTAGGTTAATGACAGAACGATAATAAAAAATTTCCTTGGCATCCCTACTGTATATATTAAATGTTCATTAGACTCAGGGTTATATTATGGTAGTAGTATTTAGTATCCTTGATGTTTATGTTGAGGTCTATTTCATTAGTACCTGAGTTGATTTAAGTCAAATCTTGAGCTTCAATTTATCCTATGTTATCGGCTATGTGTAAATAATTCGACTGCTCAAATTTCAGAAATCACATTCTTAAACAGCAAATATAATTGTGTTTTAATTTATTTGAGAATGTTGTATGTTTTTATGAATAAATTTGAGGATTTTGTACAGATCTTGGCACCTATTTAGATCTCATTTCTTTGTAGACGAAGTCGACAACTACACTTATTCGTATTATTGGCTCCAATTTTTCACATTTATGTTGCTGATTTGATTTCCAAAATTTAGAAAACTGTTTAATATTTTCGGTAATTGTTGTTCAACCGTATGACAATATTCGAACGTTAATTATTAACTGTTAAGGGATCTTGACAACTTATGGATTTTCTGTACTTGTTTTTGCCCGCAATCTCCGTTTCATAAAATCCGAAATATGTACCTGATTTCATAATCATCTATCTTTCCCTCTACAGACGTGTCGACATCTATTATTTTACACCTGAAAATGATGGAAGAGTATCTACTTGAAAATGGAGATTTGTACACCAATGCGAAGCTATCTCGAATATTATAAGCCTGGAAACAGTCGTAAGTAGGATTAGAACAGTCACTAATTCTGAAGAAAGATAAAGCATCTGACTTTTATTGACAATAATACACTCACAGAAAAAGAAATCCCCACACCCAGAAGAAGATGTTTCAATTTAATATTGTTTTGATAAAGCAAAGATGCTATAGTAAGGTGTAAATGAAGAAAATTTGGTAAAGTTTAGTTAATATATAGTCATGGAAAGTTTTTTCCGACTTTCAAAAAGGAGGAGGTTATCAATTCGTGTGCAACTTTTTTTTTTATGTATGACGAGCGATTATTCAAAAAAGGGTTGGACAATTTTGACGATTGAAACTGCCTTATGTTAAGGAACATTACAGAAATGTCCTATACAATTGTCTATAACATGAAATTTATGATTTTTCAGAAAAACCACTCAAGAAATTTGAATAATATAAATTGTATTCTACAAACATATGTTCCAGCTTGATTCCGTATATTTGTCTATATCATCAAACCTACCATTTCTCTGAAAATCGGAAAATTTTTTGCAAAAAAACAGTAAACATCATGGTAAATGTCATATTTTCATCATAAATATATGGTGTAAATGTCAACATATGCCATGAAAGTATATCGTACAAGGTGTTTGTGATGATGTTCATTTTGATTCGTTTGAAGTAAGTTTCTTTTAGAGTCGAAGATAAGTTAGGGGGCTTATAGAGCACGTGAAGTAGCGAAATTCATGTAATAGCAATAGAAAGAAAGAGAGAGAGAGAATAAGCAGGTCGTTCGTGATTGGTCAGTGTCACTAGTGACGCCTACAACTTCAACTATTGGTAGGGTTTTGACAGCTGTAAATTGTTAAACTTAAAAGACATCTTAGAATATAATTGTGCAAAAAAAAACTGAAAAAAGATGCCCAATTATTGCATTGTTTGCAAAAAAATCTAGTCCGTTAGACGGTACACCGCATTTGTAAGTTAATTTAAAAACTTTTTATATCTTAACTATACAGTGATGGGCAAATGTGTGGAACCAAGCAAATATCTCTGGAATTATTAGAGATATCAAAATGAAATTTGGAAGATGGATACTGCAGTTGATTGCCTGTTTGTTTTCAAATTAATGTCGATTTTAAAATTTGCAATGAAACACCCAGTATAGTATTTTAGTTTCTGATGAAACATTTTGTTGCGAATACAAAAATATCGGGTTTGATATTATTTACTTCAATACCTACCGAGATATTAACAGAAAAGTAATTACCAAGAAAGGAAAAAATCTAAATATCCATTAAAGAAATACAATAATCATATAGTTATTAACTAAATCTCAAGTGATTTTCCAAAACATTGACAACTTGAACTTAAATCGTAAAACTTAATATATTTAGATTGTTCGAATACTGAGCATCCAGTTTTACTTCTTGACAATAAGCATAGCTCGGTATCTTTAAATTCTCTACCTATACATTAGCTATATCACATACTCGGTTGTAATTCTCTCCGAAGGATTGTCTTGACGTTTATGTCATTGGCACCATAATTTCTATGCAAATTACATTAAATGGTACGGTTAATCAACATAACTGCACCTACTAGACTAATTTAAGTACACCCCACAGAATAATAGTCTTAGTTAGATCAAGACTTCGTGCAGGCCATTCATTAAGTACCCCTTATTTCCAATCCACTAGTGTGATGAAATGATCCTATTCTATAATGATCCTTGCACCAATAGCGAGCGAGAATAACTTGTGTCTTCAAGAGCTGTAAATACCTAATTTCCGTTTAAAGTTTCTTAGTAGGAAGAATTAGCTCCTACTGATCTCTGTTGTTATAATATGCTCGGCCCTATACACGTTCAACAACTTCTTGGGGATTGTTGGTGTACTGCAGCCTCTTGTACCCAATTAGGATTACTTTGCGACCAGTAGCGGCAGTTATGTCGATTAATCGTACCATTTAAACAAAATGAAGCCTGGTCTGAAAACACCACATTTCTTAATAAAGATTATTATCACGGTTACAAATTATCCATCATACATTTACACAAATATTGCAATCCGTCTGTGCGAAAACGTCTTAAGGACGCAGTATCTTGGAACGAGGCGACATTTTGTAAGAGATGCATATCTCTTTCTGGCCAGTAATCATACCTTCCTAACTGATACGACGGCTAATTCCATGCATATTGGCGAGGTCGGATAGTGGATAAGTTGAGGATTATTGCTTCCACAAGATAGTAGCAACTATTTATGAGCTACACCTATCATTAGCTTGAATACTTTTATAACTGTTGCCACTTGTGTCGGTTACCTTCGCAAGAGTTTTCGTCACTACTGAACGGGATATTCTGTGTATTCTGGATTGAACAATGTCTAAAAAGGTACATCAAACTTCTTGACTGCGTCCTTTTCCTTCTCCCCAGTACACCAACTCATCATTAATATTTCTATTCTTTTTCTTTCGACCTTGAAGCTCGGCCGATTTTACCCATTCAGATATCTAAAACAGATACAATACTTTTTTATCATTGGAAATAAACATATAAACTGACATGAACTTTTATTATTGACAACGTATCTGTTCACTATCATGCATATGAATTATCGTGGTACTACGATCAAAATTTGCATTTTGAGTAGATCTCTTAGAATTCCAGTAGCATATTTACTATGGTTCCACACATTTGCCCATCACTGTATACAGTGTGGATGCAATATAAATTGAATTAGTGCTACATTTAAAGAAACTGCTCCAAATAATAAAAGAAATAAAAAGTTAAAATATATTTCGAAAATATAAACAAAAAATAAAAATTAGAGAGGGACAAAGAAAAAGTGAGAAAAAGAAAATTTTCAATTGAATGTTACTTTAAATCAGATAAAAAGTGAAATATTGACATGAGGAACATTTAGATAAGATAGAAGATTGTTTTAGAGCTAACAGGAACACAGAAGTTTCAGCACATGTATGCGGAGAACAATTTCCTCATTGATGTAATCCTACAAAAGACATTTTCGGATTCTAGTTACCAACTTACTCCGCCGCGTCTGTTTGTCTACTCGCGATTCAGGAACTTCAACGAATTTTCATGCATTTTAACCACCGGAGTAATTCATTAGGAACATTTTGGTATATAATTTGTCCAGGTTTTCCATAAATTGGTTGAAATATAGCGATAACTATTGGAAGGGTCAAAAAAATACGATGCAGTACCGCATTTCCTAGACCAAATCTTTTATTTTCAAAAAGCGAGTTTTAGACTAAAACATGTAACTAAGAATACAAAGATTGCTACGAAGAACATGAGATATTTAATTTAAAACCCACCCTTTTAATGCCATCTGAGTTTCTTGGAAAAACTTTCAAACTACTTGTTTTGTTGTTCTTCCAAATCATTTGTTTTATTTGTCTGGGCTATATTTTTCAAGTTTGGACACGTATTTAGCAAGCAACTCTCACATCTGTCGACCATTAAGGTCTCATAAAAGAAAACAATTCATCACACACTGATAGCTGGGCAAAGTTCACGACATATGTTCCCGGTTTTCATCCACGATATTGAACGGAAATAAGGAGTAACTGAAACTTCTAATGAGAATTTACACTTTTTGGGAAGTAAATAAACAGCTATATTTATATTGCTTAAATGTTAGCGAACACGGAGACCCTAAAAGGCTTCTGGTTTTCGGCAGTAATGATATGCAAATATATGTTGTGTTTGTCCCAAAGTTTACATAAACACGTAAATTAACATTCATTGGAAAGGATAGTTAGTTATACGCTTGGCCAAGGAAAACAAAGCTGTCGTTACACACGTATTTTTATACAGGGTGGGTACATAAGTTAGTTTGATGGTTTAAATTAATGCAAAATTTGCATGTAATGTAGAGAGTGTTGTTTCTAACTTACTGCATAAATTTCAGAAATCATTTTCATGTATTTCATTGTTGAAGTTACAAAGGAATTAGCTGAAAATCTCTATGCTGGGAGAATATACAGGGTGAGTTTTTTTTGATGATCAGTATTGGGATCTCGGAAAAAAGCGGAATTGGGAAAGATTTGCAGTTTCACTGGCCCAATTTAATGACACTATCGGATTTTTGTAAAAAGTCATGGCTTACTAGATATTTTGAAAAAACGAAATTTTGTAGATTTAGTCAAATCCCTCTGGCTCCTTTGTTTTTGATTTTATAAAAAAAGGTAAATATCAAAATTGAAGGGAATTGTACCCTGAATATGATTGTCATGTCCTCGTTTGCGTGACAGCTCTCGTTTTCGAGATATGACACAAATTTATCTTTTTTTGAATGGAAACCATAGTTGGCTATGACCTCAAAAAAATCAAGATTGACATAACCGCTTTTCTCACAGACCGCCTATCAATTTCTTCAATTGCTTGTAATACCGCCTCCCTTAGGTCACCAACTGTCTCATACTTTCTTTTGTATACTTTGTTTTTTAGGGAGACCGGGGGTGGCCATTCGCGTGGGCCATTTCTTCCTATCCAAGAGTTTGGATAGATAATATTTAAGTGTTTTCTTACTAATAACGAGTTATGAGCAGGTGCTCCATCATGTTGGAACCACTTGATTTCTAAATGAGTTCTCAAATTCAAATTATCCAACATGTCTTGCAAAGTGTATTGCAAGAAATGCAAGTAGCGCTCCCCAGTAAATGATTCGTCATAGGAAAAAGGCCCCAGAATAGTAGACCCTATGATATCACACCAAACATTAAAACCAAATTTTATCTGGGGTCGTCTTTGTTCTACATGGAAAGGGTTTTCTTTAGCCCAGATATGCTCATTGTGTCTATTGAACATACCGCAGTTAGTAAATCTAGTTTCATCTGACCATAACACCTTTAATGAAAACTGAGGGCTGTTGACCATGTACAAAACAAAATACGTCGATGTTCGTCACCAGCATGCAAAGTTTGAGGACAGTTTGTACGGGTGGAACTTGTGCGCTTTCAGACTAACTAGCTGAGCAATGGTTTTAATATCTGCGGGAAATGATTTGCAGTTTCACTGGAATATGCCCATATTTTAATCTTTGACACTTGTCAATATCGACTGTCAGTTCAGCACTACTAATGGAATTACTCTCAAATGAGGAAACGTCAAAGTGAAAACAATCTTTTTCATGGCTACCTACGTTAAAAGTGAAAATAAAAGAGAAAAGCATCCATAACCCGTTATTTTTATGAATAACTATATCGAGTATTATATTGTTGAAAAGCTCTAAAAATGTCCGATTTTTGAGGTCATAGCCAACTATGGTTTCAATTCAAAAAAAGTTAAGTTTGTGTCATATCACGAAAACGAGAGCTGTCACGCAAACGAGAAATTAGAATCATATTCGGCATACAATTCCCTTCAATTTTGATATCTACACTTTTTTTATAAAATCAAAAACAAAGGATTTAGAGGAATTTGACTAAATCGACAGAAGTTCGTCATTATCAAAAATTGAAGTAAAACTGCAAATCTTTCCCAGTTTAACCATTGCTCTATCTCCGCTAGTTTCCGAGATCCCCATACTGATCTTAAAAAAAATCACCCTGTATACTCTTCCACAGACGTATACAAGAATTGTTCACATCGTTACTATAAGAAATACAAGAAAAAAAATTCTCTATGTGTACAAATAGAGACAAACAGAGACAAACTTTTCAAAACATCGTCATTAGAGGCGATGAAATTTGTCCGTTAAGTATTGAATTTATAATGTGATCAGTCATATATACTCTAAATAAGAGGATCTTCTAGGTAGAAAATTTCATGCCAAAGAAACCCTTTTTATTACGTTTATTACTCTCTAGCTTAATATAGACCACATATACTCAACAAAGAGTAAAGTAACTCATGGATATTTAAAAATAATCATTCAAATTTTAAATATAAAAATGTCGGAGGATAAATTTTTATGATAAGAGATACTTTACTATAAGAAGCGTTAACAAATTAAAGTAAAAATGTGAAATCACGTGCGTGGTTATTGAGTTTTTTCTTTACTTTATAGTAAAATATTTCACAGATGGTCACCAGATTTTATATATTGTAAAATATATTGTTTTCTATGTAGACCTTTTCTAATTTTTCGAATAAAAACCAAAAACGAGACTCTCGGGTTGCACTTTTTGTGGTCTCGGTATCGTTTTTCTACTATCTGTTGTTCTGAACTATCATAGCTTTCAATAAAAATACCTAACTCGATTAAAGCTATTGATTACATGTAATTTTCCTCACTAATCTGTTAAGACTTAAAGTTATAGTTTTCTGTGGCATTAATTTATTATTTACCAGCATGCAACAAGGAATTTTTTTGAAACGATTCAACACATCGAGTTTTTCAAAAGTTGGCAGTTAATATACATTATATTCCCTTGTTATAAATTCTTTCTTTTCAGTTTCACCCAATAAAGAACAATTTGCAGAAAATTTTCACACCCAAAAGTTACCAAAAATAAACCGTAAATTGATTTACGTCTATTACCGATGATAAATTTCGTTTCACAAAAGTTGTGAATCGAGTTGCAAGTTTTACTTTGAAACTTACCATATGCAGGCCATCCAGTGTGCTATCAATGCGAAAGTAGCCATAAGGAGGAGCAAAACGGCGGCTCCATATTCCGAATACCGGTCGATTTTCCTCGCTACCCTCACCAATCGGAGCAGCCTGGCGGTTTTCAAAAGACCAATAAGTGTTGTTGTCTGAAAAATAAAGAAGAGCAATTCATCAGTGAGGCGATAGCCATTTATAGGTATGTAAAAGGATCGAGGCAAAATTGATAAAAGGGCTGAAGCTTGAACAATGTTAAATTCGAGGTATTCTGTATATAGATGGTTTCGAAAAAATGAACTACGGGATTTCCTGTAATGTATAACATCTGCTAAGGATATATGATATACAGTGATGGGCAAACGTGTGGAACCAAGCAAATATCTCTGGGATTATTAGAGATATCAAAATGAAATTTGGAAGGTGGATACTGCAGTAGATTGCCTATTTGTTTACAAATTTTTTTACAATTTTGAATTCCTGTTTTACCGGAAGTAAAGACGATTTTAAAATTTGCAATGAAACACCCTGTATAGTTTTTTAGTTTCTGATGAAACATTTTATTGCGAGTACAAAAATATTGTTTACTTCAATACCTACCGAGATATTAACAGAAAAGTAATTAAGGAAAGGAAAAATCTAATATCCATTAAAGAAATACATAATCATAATTATTAACTTAAATCAAAACATTGAAACTTAACTTAACTAAACTTAATGCATTAGATGTTCAAACTGAGCACCGTTTACTTCTTGACAACAAGCAAGTGGGTTTTTAAATTCTCTAGTAACATTAGCTATTACTTCTGGTGTAATTCTCTGGATGACTTGAGTTATTCTTGCAAATTATTTGGTCTATCAACATAAACTTTAGACTTTAAGTCACCCCACAGAAAATAGTCTAGTGGATTAAGGTCGGGACTTCGTGCAGGCCATTCATAAGTACCCCTTCTTCCAATTCATCTGTGATGCAATGTCCTATCTAAATGATCTCGAACAATGCGAGCGTAATGTGATGGTGCTCCATCCTGCTGAAACCAGATATTATTTGGTAATTGTCCATTTACCTCCAATGCCGGAATAACTGTAAAGAGCTGTAAATACATATCTCCGTTTAAAGTTTCTTGTAGGAAGAAGGGTCCCACGATTCTGTTGTTATAAATGCCGACCCAAACGGTCAATTTTTGGGGATGTTGTGTATGAGCCTCTTGTACCCAATTAGGATTACTTTGCGACCAGTAGCTGCAGTTATGTCGATTAACCGTACCATTTAAACAAAATGTAGCCTCGTCTGAAAACACCACATTTCTTATAAAATTATTATCACGGTTACAAATATCCATCATCGTTTCACAAAATTGCAAACGTCTGTCGAAATCGTCTTCGGAGAGTTCTTGAACGTGGCGAATTTTGTATGGATGATATTTTTCTCGCCTTAATATCCTTCCTACTGAACGACGGCTAATTCCATGCATATTGGCGAGGTCGGTAGTGGATAAGTGAGGATTTTCTTCCAAAGATATAGCAACATTTTGAGCTACACCTTCATTACTTGCACTTTTTAACCGTCCACTTTTTGGTAAATTGCTAACTGTTCCATTTGTGTCGTACCTTCGTAAAGTTTTTGTCACTACTGAAAGGGATATTTGTGTATTCGGATGAACAATGTTAAAAAGGTCACAAACTGCTTGATGCGTCCTTTTCCTCTCTCCATACCCAATCATCATTAATATATCTATTCTTTTTCTTTCACTTAATTCGGCCATTTTACGATCAAATTAAAACAATACAATCTTTTTACGTTCAAATAAAAAATAATATTTGAACGTGATTTAAACAAACGCACGTGTATTCGACTATGGAACAAGCAGTGCTGTTGGCTGTGACGGTATAATGTCACCGATTGGCCAATAGAAATACAAATCCTTACCGAGCGGTTTGTTTATATCAGGCGTAAATGAAATCTGAACCGAGTTTAGCTACCATGGAATTTTTCCTTTCCTTAGTTACTTTTCTGTTAATATCTCGGTAGGTATTGAAGTAAACAATATCAAACCCGATATTTTTGTATTCGCAATAAAATGTTTCATCAGAAACTAAAATACTAAACAGGGTGTTTCATTGCAAATTTTAAAATCGACATTACTTCCGGTAAAACAGGAAGTTCAAAATTGTAAAAAATAGGCAATCTACTGCAGTATCCACCTTCAAAATTTCATTTTGATATCTCTAATAATTCCAGAGATATTTACTTGCTTCAACACATTTGCCCATCACTGTATACGAATATATAATATTGAATTAAATATTGTCTCTTGATAATGGCTCCGAAGCAGAAGCCGAAACGTCGAGTATTTCACAACTTTAAATGCCGCTTTTCACCCGGAAGCCTAGTCCCGTTCTTAATTTTTTTCTCTGGGTAAATCCCGTAATAATAATAATAAATACAATCAACTCATAAAGAGACGGGCAGAGATTACTAAAAGGAATTAACAGGTAAAGTAATAAAAGTCACTAATGAGACCGTTCAAGAACAACCATTATAATAACTTACGATCCTGAAAAACGAATACATAAAATCTATTTTGACAAAAAGAATAAAATTAAGGTCAGTAAACACTTAGCTAGATATGTTTGTATACATGGAGAGTTCCTGATGCACAGAGAATTTCTGTTGAAAAAATCTTCGAATGTTTAGTTATAAACAATTTAAATCCAAGCAAAAGTTTTTTGTAGTTTGATAGTTGTTATTGCTTGCAATAACAAACAGTTTCCCCAGAAGTTATAGACCTTTTGGCTTTTTAACAGATCCTATGATGTAATGTAAAGTCTAAATACTTCAGAAGTTTTATATCTACCTGATTGGAGTGATTTTGTTTTTGAAGTCGGCTGGTAGCAAAAAATACCAGTATCTTAATAGAACAGATAATTTTATTCATTGTGAATTTTTACAATTCCAAAGAGAAACTACATACTTTGAGCCTGATTCTTGAAATCTTGGGATGCGAAGAAAGTGCAATCAGACACGAAGTTATTCTATGGAAGTTCTTCTTGGTTCCATATTTACCTAATCAAGGGGAGGGGTTATCTTTGGTTGTGGATACATTTTATTTCCAGAGCTATTGCATTAAACATGGTCCAATCTGAGATAGAAAACAATAGGAATCACTTTAAAGTTTTTGGAGATTTCCACCTTCTAATCACTGACCTTAAGGCTGTCGGAGGGGGCATTCCAATCCCCCTCCTTTTTAAAACCGCCTATGATCGAAGGAACGGTAGAAGGCCATGAAGGAGTTGTCAAAAAATATTAATGCTTCGTTCTCCATTAGACAATATGCCGCAGAAGAAAAAAAATTCCTGGCCCCTTCTGGGGTACATCTGGCTTCCTCTGGGGTACCTCAAGGACTTCCACAATGATTGGGTTTACTGTTTGAAAGTTGTAGCTCCAAGGAAACTTCGAAATTTATCAGTTGATTATAAATATAATCCTCAAAATGATTTAAAGTAATTTGAATTTCTCTTTTATTCTAATTCCTCTACATTTGATTATGTGTAATTGTTCTGTACTAATTTATGATGTTTGTGTTGAACGTTTTGTGTTTATTCAATCATAGAAATTATTGGGACTAAATGCTTCTGCATTAAATTGGCAAATTATGAGGTATATTTCCTTAAATGTTTTTGGTGAGGTGAGGTGAGGAGGACTGTTTCTACCAATGAAAAAAAGTATTTATGACCACCAGTAGTTGTTTAATTCAAAATAAGTTGTTGTTGATACTATTTTGATTATATATATTTTTTGCTTTGATTTGGGAATATATGATGTATCAGGGGTTCTGTTATAGTTAATTATAATTAAGCATTAGAATACTTACCTCGAGTCTTTTACAATTGGGAGCATTAATACACAAGAGATTTATATAATGCTGTAAGCATGCGGTATTCTTTAAACATTTCTGACAAAATTTATACTTGGGTTCCCAAATAACTAGCATGAAATTATATTTCAATATACTTTTTTTTTCGAAACCATCATAACAGATTCTTACTGAACAATTGTTCTTTTTCTTTCTTTTGTATTTTAGCGAAATATAAAATAGGCGTGATTTATTCCAGATTATAAGAAAACTGATTGTACAAAAAAAGTGCAAAAAATGTCCTCGTATTATTAAAAATATGATAGACGTTATTGAATTTAATTAAGTATCAAAAGTATAATTATCAAATTACAAGATGGGGCATTTTGTATTCCTAAAACATAAAAAGCCTTTAATTTAGGAAAAGTGCCTAAAATTACCTGTTTGTCAAACGTTAAAATGAATATAATGAATTTGATTAATTCAATTATATGTTTGAATGTTTATAAAGGGTAGAAGAGAGTTGTCAAAAAACATGCCATTACTTAATTGACAACAGGGAATCAACATCAAAAAATGTTGATGTAAAGGTATACTCAAGGAATTATATATTCCACTTTGTTTAATTATTCTATTTCATAATTAATACGAGTTATCAGGTAAACACATACAGGGCTTAAATTTCAAAATTAACCACCCAAAATAACTTTTAAAATACCTTTAAATAAAGAAGACAAAAAAACACGTTAATTTATTTTTTTTTCTGAACGATATTTGTGGCATATTTTTTAATGTCTAAGTACTTTATGGGAAATAACACATTAAAGAAAAATTGCTGTATATTCCAAACGTTTCGGGGTCGAGGCCAGACCCCGTTGTCAATGGTTAAGAAGCTATGGATAAAAAAGGCACAATTCTAAGATCTAAATTAAAATATTTGACAATGTGTATTATTTGATTTCTGACGTAACTAAGAGAATTTTATTTGTAATATACAGGGTAGCACAGAAATTTCTAAAGATCATATAATCATAAAGTTCCTTTCAAATTGGAAGAATTTGAAAGGGAGATCTTCAGAATTTTATGTGGTGCTCCTAGGTGCGACTTTGTTATAAGATGCCAAAAATGCTTCCAAGGAACTTTGTTGATTCAGTGATCCCATTAAAATCATAAGGAAAAACCTAGGAAAAACCTTATGAACTATTTCGATATTGGGTTGTTCACAATGACATGACCATTAGCAATTTCTTCCTTAATCATCGGCAATCAGGAACGACTGAATTCTACGGAGGTAGTAGCGATACAATCGTTTTCAGTTAACAAAATTAAAGCGGACTCTTTTAGTATTCTTTTGGTGTTGTGTTCTTCTTTGTGTAATATAACGGAATTTTGAAACTGTATTTTATGACCAAGGTCCCAAAAATGTTCGCAAATTTTGGATTTTTCAAATTGTCGTTTTTTATGTAATTTTTGTGTTCGTTTATTCGAACATTCATAGGTCTAGAGGTGTCTCCAATATAGAATTTATTACATTCACAAGGGATTTTATAAATGCAATTTTTTGTATTTTGAGTTGTATAATTTGGTTTTGTTTTTGATACAATTGATTTTAGTGTATTTCTTGTTAAAAAAATAACATCAAACTTCACCAAACAACACTGACTCCCAAGATAATCACATTAATACAATAACTATAGCATACATACAGGGTCTATCAGAAAGACTAAAAAGAGTGGGAAACAGATATAATATCAAAACATCATTTAAAACAAAAGATATTTTAAAAGTTATTTTAGGCAGTAAGTCTTGAAATATATTGTATATTCGCTGCTTTATGACAAGATTATATATATTTCAATTTTTGGTTCAAATAAACTGGGGCGGGGTAAAAAGGTTTCTGGGGTAGTACTTACTAGATAATTTTCAGTGAAAGAATTGATCGGCAATTTGATTCACATTTTTTTCAGCTTCAATTCAGGTATCGATTTTCTTTGACACTAACTGTCAAACATTTAACTCTGTAATTTCAATTTCGGATATTCCAAGTAGAAATGTCTTGTTTTTTGTCATGTTGTCAGTAAGGTAGTATTTCGGTAAATTATGAAATTTGATGTAGCAATCAATGAAAATCTGTTGACCTAGGATTTGTGTTCTGCTGTTAAGGCCAGTGTCCACACAATTTTGGAGCAACTTGAGAAATTATTGCAGTTTGGTTTTTGACATTTATTTGTAAGTTTGCGCAAAAGTATTCGAATGGTTTGCTTTTCTCTGTTATTGTTGAATACCCAGTGTATATTCTTGGTGAGTGGTTTTTAAATTATTTCTTAAGATTATTGGGGTAAAGGTGTACTTCCTTCACTTTGAATTGCTAAAAATACTTTTGGAATTGTTATGGAGGGTGGTTTTTAGCTAATTTTTGTTACTTCAAAAGTCGTACTTTGTATTGTTGTTCTACTGCCCATCATGGTTAACTTTTTTAACAACTATGCTGTATATCAAGTAAAACAGAAGCTTCCTGCTATTTTTTTAAACTCTTATATTTGCTCAGGTCATTTACGGAAAAAAGAACTTTTGGTGACAAAATTAATAGTAGAATAAAACCGACATCACCGTTTTTTACTCATGATAAAACTTGACTAATTGACATATAATTTTTTATCGGTGCGTTTTTGTTTCTTATAAAAAAAAAACAGCGAAAAACAGGTAACAATTTAGTTTTTTATCGTTTACACAAAATCCACCGATAAAACCGTGTTTGCTACTGTGGGCAGTGTTGAAGAGAAATTAAAAACCTACAAAATGAGCTACTATTCGCTCAATTTCGTTAAATGGTTTCTTAGATAATGGAACCTTTACCCGAAATTCCAAAAAAATAAATAATGGCTTACATATTTTTTTATGTTATAGCTAAAACATTCTTATTAACTGAAGCAATAGATCTTCACATACCCAATTCATGTCTAAAAATAAATATTGTAGCTCCAGTAGATTTTTACAAAATTTCAGTCAATCCTATGGAAGAGATATTTTTTTAACGGCCATATTACCTCACCCGATGACCCTATCATTATGAATAAACCACCGTTGGAAAGTAGAAGAGTTGATCTAGATACCCCTGCTCTCACTTTTCTAAAATTTAAAGTATAAATACATATAAGTGTTGAAAATATTTGACCATTCCTTAAAAAATTATTTGGACGAGTCCATTCGAAAAAATGCTAAGGGGTGGTACTATATCCTTATAACTATAATCTTAATGCAAATTTAAGTTTTTCGCAGACACATTTTTATATTTCTTGCATAATATTGATTTATGTAATAAATTTAGCAAAAGCTGGAATACCTAAACTCCATGATAATAGTTAACAATAGAAGACAGTAAGATGTTATATTGGTGGAGCAATCATTTTTCAAATATGCTGTTATTTTAAATTTAAATAAAAAATGAATTTGCCTTCCCTATTCAGAGATTTTTTAAAACATTTAAGGAAAAAGAATAGTGGGTAATCCTTATGATTGCTCCACATCATTGGAGTGTAGTTATTCCACTTTGCTAATATTTTATTACATAAATCTATATTTTGCAAGAAATATAAATATGTGTCTTCTGATACAAATTGATAATAATTTGTTTTAAGATTATTTATAGAAGACATAAGATGGTTACCACCCCTTAGCAATTAGTTCGAATTAGACTAGTCGAAATATTTTTTTATGGAATGGCCAAATATTTTCAATACTTATATGTATTTATACTCTAAGTTTTGAAAAATTAAGATAAGAGGTCTCTAAACCAACTCTTCTACTTTCCAACGGTGGATTTATTCATAATGATAGGGTCATCCGGTGTGGTAATGTGGCCGTTCTAAAAAATATGTCTTCCATAGGATTGACTGAAATTTTCCAAAAACTATTGGGGCTACACTCTTTATTTTTAGAACATGAATTGGGTATGAGAGGATCTATCGCTTCAGTTAATAAGAATGTTTCAGCTATAAAATAATAAAATATGTAAGCCATTATTTATTTTTTTGGAATTTCGGGTAAAGGTTCCATTATCAAAGAAACCAATTTACGAAATTGAGCTTATAGGAGCTCATTTTGTAGGTTTTTCATTTTTCTTCAACATTGCTCATAGTAGCAAACATGGTTTTATCAGTGGATTTTGTGTAAAAGGTAAAAAACTAAATTGTTACCGATTAGTGCGTTTCCGCAATTGGTTTAGTGTATTGTTTTAAATTTGATTAAATTACTTCATTGATTTTTAAACTTCTGCATCTTTTACAAAACCTTCCATCGCGCTAATGCTAATTTTAAGTGTTTTTTGCGTGTAAAATATAGACAGTATTCATGATTTGTGTATTGTACTCCGAACTATACGGAAACTTTTGATTCCGTCTGAAGAGACGGCCGCTTTTTGTTGTTATAGTGTAACGATTCCGCGAGTTATTAGTGCCGGTCGTAACAACCGCTAAACCGCTTTCATTTTTTTTCTTTTGTGTTTACAAAAGCGCATCATTTGTTGTTAAACCCGCTTTTTTTGATTGCTCAATCAATGAACATTACGTCTCTATTTTTTGTGTAACGTGTTGTCCAGACGAAGCTCTAAAAAACAGTTCCTGCCGCTGCGGGGCTAGCCTCTGAAGAAAGAAGATCCAAGAAAACACCACCTGCAGAGCTCTGACGTAAAAGGTTAGTGATTAACTTTTATTTGATTTATTTACGCGACGGCACGTGTTTACTGATTGTTCCGCTAAAGGTCCTTCGTCAATTATATAATTGCATTGAACCAGCATTGAACTAAAACCGCAACATCTAATTCATACATTTTTTTGGATATTATATGTCATGTGTCATCGAAGACATTCCACCGATTTTTCGTTGTTTTTTTGTTAAAAAACAAAAACGCATCTATAAAAAATGTTGAATTTTATGTCATTTAGTCAAGTTTTATCATTGGAACCCGTTGATGTCGGTTTTGTTCTACTATTAATTTTGTCACTTAATTTCGTAAATGACCTGAGCTACATTTGATAGTTCTCAATGCGCAGATAAAAAATGACAATGAGCACAAGTTCTAATCTACAGTCTCTAAAATTTGAAGTTGTACAGCATCATTTCTGTATTCTCACCATGTTGTGCTACTCAATTTATTCCTTTAGTCACCTATTTCTTCAGATTTGGAATGGGTACTTTTCGGGTTTTAATAATAACATTTTGGTATATATTTTTTTCAGTTTATACTAGTATTTGTTGACAGTTAATTGTATGTTTTGACTGTCATAGATATCTTCGACTTGTTCATAGCCTCAGGAATGTAGTGTGGAACTGCTATTGATTGACTCCATGACAACTGTGACGAAAACGTACTGTTTTGCTTAGTCCTAGTTTGCTACTATTTTGTTTGTTGCAAACCACTAATCAGGCAGAATTCTGGTTTATCTGTTTGCAGTTTATACCTTGGGGAATGTCATCGGTGTATCCTAGGGCTTATGAAAAAGAAATTTATAAATTGACGCTATGGTAGAACCATTTTAAATAATTATTAAAAGTGGGCAATTACAGAAGTAACTTAGGAATAAAATAAAAGTTTAAGAAAATAAGATAACTGGTAATAACTACAGATTTCAAGATACTCTTTTCTCTTACATCTTTTAAAATAATTTCCGACAAGAATCATATATCTGGTTGTGTACTGTACATGTTCTCATATATAGTATTGGTTTGAATGTTTAATTGATTTTTGTTCGGTAATCTATGTATACTGAGTAGAACGGTAATGTTTGTTTATTGTTAATATAGTGATGAAATTTACACAAAACATTTAAAACATGTAATTATATACAAAGCATGTCTATTCATGCGATCCAAAAGCGTGCAATAACGTAGAAAAATGGAATCAAGCATATCAGTGGCAAAAGGCTTTCATTATCAGAAATGCGACAAAAATTCTTCACCTAAAAAAATAAACTACTTAACCATGAATATTGTTTTCACTTTTCATTTGGTAGTTGTTCTGGATCTTTTTCAATTCTGTTCTTTGCTTGGTAG
Organism: Octodonta nipae; assembly: GCA_034190945.1. Lineage (NCBI taxonomy): Eukaryota > Metazoa > Arthropoda > Insecta > Coleoptera > Chrysomelidae > Octodonta > Octodonta nipae. The sequence continues at coordinate 1,839,597 of CM067217.1, read as the reverse complement.
AGTTGGTAGCTTTATTTCGTTGTGGGGGGTGGGGGCGATAGTACAAAATATAGAACTAAATCACATGAATATGATTTCTAGCTCATTAAAGGAAAACTAAGGCAAATTTCGTGACCTTCAGTTTGTCGGTAAGCATAATACAGATTTTAGCAAAAAAATATTAATTTTTAGTTGTCCAATAACGAATTTAGAGGAACTTGTCTTTTACGGAGATTTTCTGGTGGACTTAATTTTTCATTGTGATCAATTTGTGCCGTATACAAACTGAGTTTTTTTCATGATCAGTATGGAGATCTCTGAAACTAGCGGAGATAGAGCAGTGGTTAAATTGGGAAATATTTGCAGTTTTACTGGCCCAATTTAATGACACTTTCGGATTTTTGTAAAAAGTCATGGCTTACTAGATATTTTTAAAAAACGAAATTCTGTCGATTTAGTCAAATCCCTCTAGATCTTTTGTTTTTGATTTTATAAAAAAGTGTAAATATCAAAATTGAAGGGAATTGTATCCCGAATAAGATTGTCATGTCCCCTTTTGCGTGACAGCTCTCGTTTTCGAGATATGACACAAACTTATCTTTTTTTGAATGGAAACCATAGTTGGCTATGACCTCAAAAAATTGGACATTTTTAGAGCTTTTCAACGATATAATACTCGATATAGTTATTCATAAAAATAACGGAGTTATGGATGCTTTTCTCTCTTATTTTCACTTTTAACGTAGTTAGCCATGAAATAGATTGATTTATTAATAACTATTCCAAAATTCATTGAACGATTTTGTTAGGTATATCAGATATAACAAAAAAAAAACTAAATAAGTAGGTACTTACTAAAAACTTAAGAAATTAAGGTACATAACAATGGTTACAATTTATGTTCGAAAAGTCCACCAATGTTATTTAGACAAAAATCTAAGAGTTTGGATAGATATTATCTAAGTGTTGTCTTACTAATAACTAGTTAAGAGTAGGTGCTCCATCATGTTGGAACCACTCAATTTCTAAACGAGTCTCAAATTGAAATTATGCAACATGTCTTGAAAGGTGTATTGCAAGAAATGCAAGTAGCGCTCCCCAATAAGTGATTCATCATAGATAAAAGGCCCCAGAATAGTAGACCCTATGATACCACACCAATCCATAACACCTTTAATGGAAACTTTGGATTGTCAAGGCACAAGTCTCTAAACCATGTATGAAACAAAATACATCGAGGTTTGTCACCAGCATGCAAAGTTTGAGAAATTGAAAGTTTGTACGGGTGGAACTTGTGCGCTTTCAGTATCTTAACTACAGTTCGTTGAAATGTGCCAGCTTCTACCGCAATCTCACGAGTTGATGTAGATGGATTTTGATGTACCATTGCCAAAACATCTATTTTTGCTGCTTCGTTAATTTGATTACGTTCCTTTGGTGGTTAAATTCTTAAATGTACATAGAGCAGGTTGACGTTGATTATAATATCTGTGAAAGTATTCCTCAGCTGCACGAACTGAATTTTCATGGCATATAATATAACATACCACCATATTAATTCTTTCTCCGTTAGAATATTCCATTTTAGCACGAAAACTTGTCAATATCGACTGTCAGTTCAGCACTACTAATGGAATTCCTCTCAAATGAGGAAAGGTCAAAGTGAAAACAATCTTTTTCATGGCTACCTACGTTAAAAGTGAAAATAAGAGAGAAAAGCATCCATAACTCCGTTATTTTTATGAATAACTATGTTGAGTATTATATCGTTGAAAAGCTCTAAAAACGTCCGATTTTTTGAGGTCATAGCCATCTATGGTTTCCATTCAAAAAAAGATAAGTTTGTGTTTTATATAATTTCGTTTTTTCAAAATATCTAGTAAGCCTCGACTTTTTACAAAAATCCGAAACTGTCATTAAATTGGGCCAGTAAAACTGCAAATCTTTCCCAATTTAACCATTGCTCTATCTCTGGTAGTTTCCGAGATCCCCATACTGATCATAAAAAAACTCACCCTGTATATTCAATATTTTAAACAGAGCTCTGCTGTATAATACCGTTGATAGATATTCTGGGGTTGTAAATTTAAATACACTTTATACTCCGCTATTTCTGATTTTGAACCACCCTGTATAACCATAATTTTTATATTCTATATTGCAAACACCCTGTATTCTGTTTAACTAATTACAAATTACCACTAATTTTCATACCTTACGAAAATAATCATTGTGATGACTATAATGGGTTGAGATAATTCATATAAATATTCTGAGGCATTACATATATATTTAATGTCTACATTTATACAATTTTACCATTTTCGAAATTCAAATCATAAGCGTGTTTAATACAAACATCAATTCAAATTTAATCTGCAATATTGAGATAATTGTATTTATATGAGGCATATTGATTGTTGTCACAGACAAAAGACAACAGACAACAACGTAATATTTGCAATCCTAATCGAATAAATAGATTTCCAAATCTCGATATCAAACATTTTAAACAAAATTGCATTCCTAAAATAAACCATTGTATATATTCTGTTTGAGCAACTCAGTGGATCAAACAATGTACTCTAAAGTGCTTGTGTTAGTTGCAATATAGAATTGGAATTTTAAATTTCTGTTGTTGATTTTGTCTACCAATTCTGTTTGTTGGTCGATAGAGGTAGAGCTTAAATAGTGACAAACAGAATAAATTAACTACAGAGTTATGAGCTTTGCTTTTCAGAACAGGGCAGTATTTTAGGATGCTGCTATATTCTAACTTTTATGTTTTACCGCTTTGATTCCCCTCTAGTTACCTGGAACACATCGTAGATATATCTTCAAGTACTCAGGCGTAGTGACTATTCACCCATGACTTCATTCACAGTCATGGATGAACATTTGTTCATTCCGTCGTTCTTTACTTGTTAAACATAGTCACATAATCACTAAATTTCTTCCACTCAATGCCGGCGGCGGTTATAATCTCCACTATATTTTGCGGCATAATTACTCTCTTTCCTAGCTCTGCTGTCATCACCTCTCTCAACAAATAGGATCTGAATGTCCCGTGTCCAGTAAGTAGTTGGGTCAGCCCATAATTCAGTTATCATCCATTCATTTCTCATTCCTAGTACTTGTTTGGTTCACTGAGCTTTTTTCACATTTGCATCCCATCTACTCTGCCATAACTCTACTCTCATCCTTCCCTTTCCAACTACACCGTAGAACCAAAAGCTCAAGGGGTACCTCAAATACAACCCTTCCATCGCCACCATCCTATATGTACATGGCACACTTAGGAGAATCTGTCTAACAGTTTTTTTTATAAGTCTGCCCCATACAACAAAATATACTTCACGACTCTATACAACAATACAACGTTTTTGCCATTTGAGGCCCGTCCACATTCAAAAGTAGCCTAGTTAGAGCTTCACTCATTTTGGCGGCCTTCGTTGTAACAAACCTGACATTATGGTTAAATCTCAGTTTGTCTTCTAAGATAACTCCCAGATACTTAATTGTTTTGTCTGGCACAACCACCCTTAGCCACATTAAAAATGTATCTCCCTCCAAATTACAGCCACCGTCTTTTCCTCTGCTACTTCCAGGCGATTGCTCCCCATCCACCCGAGCATCCTACGAATTGCCTCATCACCCTTCTCTATCACCTCATCCTTGCTCCCTGCTCTCACTACCACTGACAAGTCATCTGCGTAGGCTAGCGCCTGACACACCTCCAGTATCGTTATGCGTAATACCTGATCATACAATATGTTCCACAGAGTCGGACCTAGCACCTATCCTATATCGGCTAACTACCCTGTCATTTATACTGCCTTCTCTTATTCTCACATTATCTCCTTCAATAATTCCCCCTCCTTAAATAATTTCCCTCTTATCAGATGTTAATATACCTTGTCAGTGGTATTTAGCAATGTGAGAGACCTGTATTTTATCACTCCTTGTTCATTTATCCATGTTTTTGGGATAAGTATCGTTTTCCCCATCTGCCACTTGCATTCTCCCTCCATCCATTCCCGGGGTCTTCCGATTTTTCAGTCGACCCACCGCATTCATCACCTCATCAGCTTTGAAATCCCTAACATCCACAGTTTCTTCTACTTTGAGATCATCTTTGTCCCCATCACTTCCGGGGATAACAAATTCTCCAATCTATAGTTTATGTTCACATGCATATCTGAACACTAGCTGAGAAGTTTAACACACTTTATTTTCACCCTCTAAATTACACTAGCTTAAGTATTCCTGCTCAAAACAAACGGGTGGGGACTATCCCACTTCTGACTGTCACTGATAATAAATACGTTATTAGAAAAAAAAGTGAGTGGTAATAAAAACCTAACTAAATAATTATAATTTTTCAAAAGTTGATTATCATCGGTTAATGAATCAAGTCTAAAAACACAGATAGTAACAGAAAAAATATTATACTTCCTATAATTGTTAATTAATAGAGTGTTTAATTGATATATTGAAATTAGAAACCTAAAAAGGATTTCGTAGTGCAATTGGTTATCTTTAAATTCGTTTAATTTCAAACGACGGACGGAATCACCTCCGGAGCAGAGGAGATCAGCTTAATATTGATTTTCTTTCGCGAATTTCAAACGGTCCCTTTCACAGAATTATCGGATAATCCTGAGGAGAATCGGAATTTATTTGCGAGACTACGGAATTCTTTAGATTGGATCGTTGATGGCGATATAATCAGAATGGTGTGTTTAGAAATAATTTGGCTTTTCAAACACTTCAAGCGGAGAAATTTGCCTCGATATTGAAAAAAATAATTTATTTTGCAGCTGTTTTAAGATAAATGATTATAATTAAGTTGTTCACTCTTTAATTAAGTCGTATGCAATTTTTATATCCTAGATTTATAGAAAATAGTCTTCTTAAAATAGTATAAACTTTTTTTTGCTTCTCGTTTACCTCGGCTAACCAATGCAAAGGAATTTTGATACGATTTTCACTGTCAGTTAGAGATTTTATAATTAAGTTTTGGAAGCAAAAGGTTCTTAACGGAGGCCCACACTTACACATATGAAAATAGATGAGCAAGGGAATGAAATGTGTAACTTGAAACTTCATTTGTTACGACCCGACCGACACTACACACTGCTTGAATGTTGAAATACCGATCCAATTCAGTTCTCTGTGTAGAAAATCAATAATAAATATGAAATAAACCAATATAACATTCAAGTAATATAGAATACCTTCCCAAAATTCTTTCTATAAACATTAAAATTTTCTGTTTGTGATATATTAAATTGGAGACATGACAGAAATTAAAAAGAATACTACACAAAAAGGTAATTTGGCATCAAATTTTCATATTATAAACGAATATAGACTCGAAGAAGGATACACATTAAGCAAAACATGTCCTTTGTTTACATTGTTTTGTTATCGTAATAAACAAAGTACGTTTACCACCCAATAGATTCAATAGAGGGACTGATCTATTATAATCATCCGGAGCTTTTATATCCTCTAATTAAAGCAAAAACAAGTGGTCCAGAGTCTAAAGCCCACGGCTGCGAATCCAAAGTTCTCGGGTTCGAAATCGAGAAAAAATATACTTTTTTGTCATATGTCGTTATTTGGTTACTATTCTCAATTCAAAGTAAAATACACAGTATGAATATTGAAACTAATCATTAATATCCATACTTTCTTTCTTGAAAAAAGACATTACTATAATACTTATTTACGATATTTGTATATAATCCTTGATTATAAATAAATGTAATAAAGAACATAGACTAATAATAATAACCTTACAAGTATAAAAGAAATGCGCTGTAAATAATTTAGGAATAAAACTATGTCCTTACCTTTTTCTTTACGGACACCAATGAAAAGTGAAAACAATATTTCAAAATGTTCATTCAAATAATGCAATTTTTGTCGCAGCAAGAAGTGTCAAACTATCATAGACTACCTCGTCTTTATCCAACAAGCCCAACTATAGAAAAGAATTAGAAATTCGTTTAAAAAATCATCGATTTTCCATGAAAAAAATCTGGCAAAAACAATTTTTGAAATGTTGCAAAACATGACTGGTGAAGTGGGTTTGATTTTGCGAGTTCTTGTATGCTTTAAAAAACTTTTTTATTCACTTCATTAGTATTTAAATACAAACTCAAGCTTTTCACGGTTAAACCATTTCTATGAGAACAAATATTCAACCTTTGTTGAAACAAAGAAAGATTGCTCAGTTATTTGAGAAATTCACAAACTATTGAAACCATTCAAGCATTTAACGAGTAAAATTGCTTGGCAATTTTCACAAAACAATCTAAATATGTTTTGCATAGTAAAATCTGTTTAATTAAACAAGCAACTTCAATTAGGAAGTTGAATTATATTCAGAAACATTTGTAAACTTTTGAAAGTGTAAATTACACGACAACTTTTTAGGTAAAGTTTAATAAAGCTTCAAAGTGACAAAATTTGAGGTTTCGTTTCAATATGCATTATTTGTTTGTATGATACGGATACGAAAATTTAACACAGGAGAAACGATACAAATGAAAGTCTTAAGTCGAGCAAAACAATCCCCTAAAATCTTTCACACAAAAAGCACTATAGATATTGTTACATAATACTGTAGTATACCTCAAGGACATCTTTAAGTACCATAGTAGTTGCGTCTGAAAATTGAAGGTAATGAACGTGTGTTGATCAAAAACTGATTAGTCAAAGTAAATTAAATGAAATATATTATAGCTGTAGCCTGTTGTCTTGGTCCTGTGTCTTCAATAATGTTATTCGTAAATATAAGGAATAACAATGATGGTAAGAGTGGGCCCTAGTTTTTGAGGAAGAAATACACATCAAGGTAGTCGATAGATTTATCATTCTGGAAATTATGGGTTTCGTGTGAATTAAAAACTCCTTTTACACGAGAAGATAGTAATATAATTAATGAAAAGAATAGTTTTTATCTTGCTACAACAATTGTAGCAAATTCTTCAGGTACAATCTTTATAAGCTCTTCTTAAAAAATACAATTGAATATGGCATTTGGTATTTCTGAAAATTTACTTGAATCAAATATTTCCCTATATTATTGTCCTTGACATATTTGAATGAAGCTTCAGCACACTGAGATTGACACTCAAAGAGCCTTGGCCCAGTAATTGTTGACTGAAAACAGGGCTATATCAATATTTTCCCACGGTCTTCATAATTTTCCCACGGTCTTCATAATTTTCCCACGGTCTTCATAATTTTCCCACGGTCTTCATAATTTTCCCACGCTCAAGTTCCCTTCTGTTAGTTCTATATAACAACGTGAAATTTTGTAAAATTTGCAAGAAATATTCAGGATATTCTTATTGAAGATTCCTGGATTGAAAATATATGTTTCGTTGATATTTAGTTTTCCATTTTAATATTTGTCCAAATATTGACGTAACAAAATTTTTAAAGCATACAAGTTTCACCACAACCACAACATTGTTGATATGACACCTATAAACTACGAGTTATTCCTTAAATATTCCAAAAAAAATCATACAAATCAACAATAAACATTTCAAATAGAAGTTATGGAAACCGCAGCATTCATTTTAGAACATTTCATCAAAATGCAACATTTAACATTTAATTAGTATCTCATATTCCAGTTTGATTTGGAAAACCACATTAAAAAATACTTGCATGTTAATCTATTTATGTTGCCGATTTATAATCAGAATCAATCTATATGTAGCATTTCCTCTGGGTGTGAAGTAAAATATTGAATGGAAATCTCCATCATTGCTCAGTTTTATTCATACTAGCATACAGGGTGAGTTTTTTTAATGATCAGTATGGGCATCTCGGAAACAAGAGGAGATAGAGCAATGGTTAAATTGGGAAAGATTTGCAGTTTTACTGGCTCAATTTAATGACACTTTCCAATTTTTGTAAAAACTCATGGCTTACTAGATATTTTGAAAAAACGAACTTCTGTCGATTTGGTCAAATCCCTCTAGCTCCTTTGTTTTTGATTTTATAAAAAATAGTGTAAATATCAAAATTGAAGGGAATTTTGTTCCGAATATGATTGCCGTGTCCTCGTTTGCGTGAGAGCTCTCGTTTTAAGATATGACACAAACTTATCTTTTTTTGAATGGAAACCATAGTTCGCTATGACCTCAAAAAATCGGACATTTTTAGAGCTTTTAACGATATAATTCTCTATATAGTTATTCATAAAAATAACGGAGTTATGGATGCTTTTCTCTCTTATTTTCACTTTTAACGTAGGTAGCCATGAAAAAGATTGTTTTCACTTTGACGTTTCCTCATTTGACAGTAATTCCATTAGTAGTGCTGAACTGATCGTCGATATTGACAGTTCGTGGAGCTGAGGAATACTTTCATAGATATTTTAATCGTCGTCAACCTGCTCTATATAGATTTAAGAAGATATGGATCTTTTAGTAAACCACCAAAGGAACGAAATCAAATTAACGAAGCAGCACAAATAAATATTTTGGCAATGGTAAATCAAAATCCATCTACATCAACTCGTGAAATTGCGACAGAAGCTGGCACATCTTAACGAACTGTAGTTAAGGTACTGAAAGTGCACAAGTTCCACCCGTACAAACTTTCAGTTTCTCAAAATTTGCATTCTGGTGAGGGACATCGACGTATTTTGTTTTGAACATGGTTTAGAGACATGTGCCTTGACAATCCAGTTTCCATTAAAGGTGTTATGGTCAGATGAAACTAGATTTACTAACTGCCGTATGTTCAATGTAGCATATCTGGGCTAAAAAAACCCTTTCCATGTAGAGCAAAAACGAAATCAGATAAAATTTGGTTTTAATGTTTGGTGTGGTATAATAGGGTCTCCTATTCTGGGGCCTTTTATCTATGACGAATGACTTACTAGGAGCGCTAGTTGCATTTCTTGCAATACACTTTTCCAGACATGTTGCATAATTTGAATTTGAGAACTTATTTAGAAATTGAGTGGTTCCAACATGATTATGAACCTGCTGATAACTCGTTATCAGTAAGACAACACTTGGATAATATTTATTCAAATTCTTGGATAGGAAGAAATGGCCCACGCGAATGGTCTTCGAATTTGGCAGTTAAAGAGTTTATTTATGGGGTGTTTAGCGCACCCCAAAATAAACAAAGTATACAAATGAAAGTATGAGACAGTTGGTGACCTAAGGGAGGCGGTATTACAAGCAATTGAAGAAATTGATAGGCGGTCTGTGAGGAAAGCGGTAATGTCAATCTTAAAAAGATGCAATTTTTGTGTAAAGAACAATGGTGGACTTTTCGAACATAAATTGTAACCATTATTATGTATTTTAATTTCTAAAGTTTTTGGTAAGTACCTACTTATTTAGTTTTTTCGTTATATCTGATATAATAAAAAATCGTTTAATGTTTTTTGGTATAGTTATTAACAAATCAATCTATTTCATGGCTAACTATGTTAAAAGTGAAAATAAGAGAGAAAAGCATCCATAACTCCGTTATTTTTATGAATCACTATATCGAGTATTATATCGTTGAAAAGCGCTAAAAATGTCTGATTTTTTGAGGTCATAACCAATTATGGTGTCCATTCAAAAAAGGTAAGTTTGTGTCATATCTCGAAAACGAGAGCTGTCCCGCAAACGAGGACGTGACAATCATATTCGGGATAGAATTCCCTTTAATTGTGATATTTACACTTTTTTTATAAAATCAAAAACAAAGGAGCTAGAGGGATTTGACTAAATCGACAGTATTTCGTTTTTTCAAAATATCTAGTAAGCTATGACTTTTTACAAAAATCCGAGTTTCATTAAATTGGACCAGTAAAACTGGAAATCTTTCCCAATTTAACCATTGCTCTATCTCCGCTAGTTTCCGGGATCCCCATACTGATAATCAAAAAAAAAACTAACCCTGTATAGAGAAAACCTGAAACTTAAGGATAGTATTTATGAATTAGAAATATTGAGCTTTTACAACAAATTCTTGCGTAAATTGAAGCAAACTTTAGAAGTGCCTAATTCATTATTTTTAACTCCACAACAGTCAGTTCTTCTACTGAGCCTAGTGCTTCCCATAACTCTGATATTTTCCACTGTTCAACTTATATTTTTGGCTCGTGATCTTGGGACTTTGGCGAAAGTTTTCATTTTCTCGAATTTGTTCATAATATAAAGTTTGAAGTTAGTTTTTTAAAATGACTGGTAGATAACCATGGTTTCACTTTTGTCTTATTGTTTACTAAACTTTTATGATTTTCTTTAGCATGGTAAAAGTCGTGAAAAGTTTGTATGGTTGAATTATGTTCACCAAGCTGTAAACTTTTTAGTTTGATTACCAGAGAATCAGTAGATGAACATATAATTCAAAATTATTTACTCTGAACGAACACAGTCTCAGTGGTTTAGCTGGCTGTTTATATAGCGGTATTGATCAGTAGTATCCGGCTTCAAAACTTACAATAATACTAGAACTTTGTTTATAAATTGCTTATATTTTTGCCCTAGTTCTTTAAATCAAAATTTTTTTCTCATACTAGACAATGTGTAACATTAAAATCATCTTATTAAATCTGGTGTCTAATGACAGAGGAAACGCTCTGTTTCTTTATGGAATTTTCATGGTACTTGTGAGTCTGTTTATATTTAAATTAGTTCCTGTTCTTGTTTTTAAATCCTTCTTCCACAACTTTGGGCGTTGTTTTTGCTTCTTCTTTCCCTATCTATTATACTTTTACTTTAGAAAGTGCCATCAGTGAAGGGATTTACGGGATTAGCTGCCCCGTTCCTGTAATGATGTGACTATTTTAGCTCCATTTGTGTTAAAGGGAGTCTCATCGTATTTACACTCTATGAGTTGAGAAGCACGGGGCATTTAGTTTGTCTGGTAGACACGTTTTCTAGCTTTACAGGAGTAATTCTGTCAGAAATACAATGACTGGAGAAAAGAATGAGAATTCAACCGTATTAGTAATTTAAGTAAGTATTTAATAGCAGTGGAAATAATTTAAGAGATCAAATGTATTATAAAATTGCTCCAGTAATGCTATAAAAAAATGGAAATTGTGAATAATTTTACTAAAATCTTTGGGATGTTTGAAACTTTGCAAATGGTTTTTGCCAGAGAGGTTTTTTTCAATCACAAACACTCATCTGACATCTAGTGTATGAATATTCTGTTTTATTTAATTTCAAGAACACAATTATCAGTTCAGATTCGATTTGTTTGCCTTAGTATTGTAATTTCAAAATGTGGTTGTCCAAATCATCACAGTATGCAACAGCAAAATCAAAAGCATGCACAGCACTTACTTCATCGGTGTCTGTACCGAAAAACAAAAGGTCGAAGGGTACAGCCGCCACTAGGTCTATGAGAAACCATCCTTTAAGATAATGGTAGGCTATCCGAACTGGATCTGATATGATTTCGTCGTTACCCGCCACGTAGGTCGTACGAAAATTGATTAGGATGTCAACTATAAATGTTACGTCCACTGAAACAAAAAATCAAAAATTAATCGGCTTCCAACAAATAGCTAGGAGACAGTTACAACCACACTGAACATTGAATATTTATGTTTTTATATTTATTGACATAATAACTTGAATATCTGTGAAAATATTAATATTGTTATAGCATTCATTTTACGGTGCCAAATTCAAAAAACATTGGAGAAGTTAAATAAAAATAAATAATTTGGTCAAGTGCGAGTTCGACTCGCATACTTAGGGTTCCGTACCACCTTCAAGATTCTAATATTCCAGTTTCAGACAAGCAGGGAATGAGTGCATTTTCTTATATTTTGCCTTATATCTTTTAAAGGAAGCGTTTTAAATTTATAAAATTATACACTTTCATTTTCCACCCATATACTTATTTTATCTACTTCTGGATTCGCTTGAAATTTCTCAGAATACATATGTATTTAATTTTCTAATTTGGCCCCCAAAAAGTAATATTAGAGTTTTATTTTACTAATAACCTTTCAGAGATGCCTTTTATAATCTACTGTCTGAGTTTTGAGGCTCTGTAGATTGGAAGATAAAGGGCAAAATAGATCAAAGTTTAAATTATAAATTATTAAATCTGTTATTCAAATTATTTAAAAATATAAATAAAATATATTTTTCAAAATTTAAATAGTGTAGTTTCTAAAGTGGGAATTAAGACGATGTTTAATACTTTTGTTAATATTTTTTTAACAAATGATTTAAAAATATGATATATTTGTAATTCACATAATGAGCCTTTTATCTGATATATTACATGATGCGTTTGAAAATTGAATATTTATTTCCCATTTAATTGTATAATTTGTCCCTAAAATTACTATGGGGATTTTCTAATAATGTATTTTCCAATTTTTTTCATATTTTTCCTATATACAAAAAAATTGAGGTCTTATAGTTTGGGGAATAACGGGGAGAATGGGTAATTTTTTTAAAATATTTTTTTAATATATTTTAAAATTAAAAAAATATATTTGTATTTGTCATAATGAGCCCTGTGATTTAATATATTACATGACCCGTTAGAAACCATTATATTGTTGTAAAGTCCGTGGGTTCAATTCAAAATTATAAAACTAATATTCACTTTCACTTTTCTAGAACTTTATTTACATTAAAACAGATTCAAATACAATAACCCATATAAGCTAGTCGTCGCGGTAACTGAACTGGCGATCGTGGCGTGCTTCCTTATAACACCAGCGTCGAATTCTCCAGTAAAAATCATCATCACTCCTTCCGCTGCCGAGTCTTTTCGAGAATCGTTTTTTTATCTTAAAGCGTTTGTTGTCGTACTGAAATGAAACAGGTTCGGCTTTGGGTAAATTTCGTAACAATATTTTTTTATTTTCCATATAATTCTATAATTTGCCCCACAAAATGAATATTAGGGGTTCCTCCTTATTTTTCCAGTATAGTTCAGGTGAGGGGCTATACTTGCAATTTTTTTTCCAAATTTTTCAGCTTATGGTTTCGGAGATAAGGGTGGGGGAATGGGTAAAATTTTTTATATTTTGGTTAATATCTTTTAGTTAATTTATTTTATAAATATGAGAAAAAAATTGTTTACTTCATCATGAACCCTTTCATTTGATATATATCATGATGGGTTAGAAACAATTTTAATTTTATATTTTCCATTTAATTCTATAATTTGCCCCCCAAAATGAATATTAGGGTTTTTTTCCTTATTTTTCCAGTAAAGTTCAGGTGAGGGGCTATACCTCCATTGTTTTTTCAAAATGTTCCAGCTTATGGTTTCGCAGATAGGGGAGGATGGGTAAATTTTTTTATATTTTTGTTAATATCTTTTAATTAAGTAATTTTAAAAATATGGAAAAAACATATTTGTCTTCGTCATAATGAGCCCCTTCATTTGATATATAACATGATGGGTTAGACACAATTTTAATTTTATATTTTCCATTTAATTCTATAATTTGTCCCCCAAAATAAATATTAGTGGTTTCTCCTTATTTTTTCCAGTAAAGTTTAGGTGAGAGGCTATACCTCCATTTTTTTTCAAAATTTTCCAGCTCATGGTTTCGGAGATAAGGAGGGGAATGGGTATTTTTTTTTATATTTTTGTTAATATCTTTTAATTAATTTATTTTAAAAATATGAAAAAAATATATTTGTTTTCGTCGTAATGAGCCCTTTCATTTGATATATAACATGATGGGTTAGAAACAATTTTAATGTTATATTTTCCATTTAATTCTGTAATTTGTCCCCCAAAATTAAAAGTAGAGGTTTCTCCTTATTTTTCCAGTAAACTTCAGGTCAGAACCTATACATCTAATTTTTTTCAAAACTTTACGTTTTATAGTTTCGGAGATAAGGGGAGGGGGGAATCGGTAAATTTTGGTATACTTTCGTTGATATATTTTTAAATATATTTTTTTAAATATGAAAAAATATATTTGTGTTCCTCAGAATGAGACCTTTCATTTGATATATTACATGATGCGTTTGAAATTTTTTTTATTTTTAAATTTTTATTTAATTATATAATTTGCCACCTAAAATTAATATTAATGGTTTTTCCTTATTTTTCCTGTAAAGTTCGGGCAACGTTCTATATTTGCTATTTTTTTCAAAATTTTAGGCTCGGTAGTTTCGGAGATCAGGGGGGGGCGGTCGATTTTTTTAGTTTGTCCCCCCAGAAGTACCCCTAAAATCTTTTTTTTCTTTTACGATATGTACTCCTGATCGGGTCACTAAACTATACATTGATACCAAATTTCAACCTCTTCCATCCAGTAGTTTAGGAGAAAATTGCTGTGATGTGACAGAGGCAGAAATCCGGAGTGATATTATAAAGGTATCCGTATATTGTATATACAGAACTCTAACTAATGTGCGAAAACGATAAAATCGGCCGAATATAAAAAGAGGAACAATGTTAGTTTCGAAGACTTCGATTGATCAAAATCTGAGGCGATTCCGGAATAGAATAAGGTATACGCTGGCAGACCAGAAATAAGGGCAAAGTTATCGACCTGGATGAAACCTATTTAAAAAGCGATTGCCTTATGGGTGGCAGTTTTAGTTGAAGGCAGCGTGTAGCACATCAATTGTATAGTTTTAGTCAGTTTTGAGTGAGTTTTTTTCGGTCAAATGAGTTTAAAAATTTGTGCATTTGAACCCATGGACTTTGTAATAATTGGTGTCAGAAGCGGGATTAAGAGCTGTTCAAAATCTCGATTGGTTTAAAGTTACAAGTAGTATGGCAGAAATGGAAGAGGAAAACTATATTCAAGCTGTTACCGATAAAGTGGACGTGAAAATAAGCCAGATTACAAAACCATGTCCCTACTATGAAAAGTGAACACCTAATACGAATTAAAGATTTATTTGCGAAATTTGAATTAAATATAAAAGACGAATTTAAAATATTAATAGAAAAGAGACAAGATGAACTTGGAATATAAACAGAAAAACGGCAGGTGGATGAATTAAAACGATAGGTTGAAGAATTAAAAAGGCAAGATGATTCAAAGATGCAAAAGGAAATGCAATGGAAGCAGTTAACCAGAAAATAGTAATTATGAAATCAGACATAAAAGAGATAAACGATGACATAATGGTCCTAAAAATACAGTGGATACTCTTGAAACTGAAGTAGATGATATCGGTTCCTGCCAAAGCCAAGTAAGATTGAAATCAGTTAAATTTAAAACACGCTCAGAACAGCGTAAGTACCAACGGTTCCATTAGCAAGCAAGTAACATTTGACGGTAGTTCATCTTGGCCTATGTACAAACAATAATTTCAAGCCGTAGCTACCGCTAGTTAATGGGATAACCAACCAACCAACCAACCAACCAACCAAACTTTTGTAATTTCTTCCCATAATTAGGACTCCTCTAAAGCATTTCAATCGATGAACAAGGTACCATCGACAATATCATTGCAGTCCTAGCTAAGAGATATGTCAACCAATCCTTTAGCCAAGTATACTAGGTGCAACTAAGTGGGAAAATGCAAATATCTGGAGAGAATCCACAAGGATTCGAGGCAGAGAAGTTTAGTACACCTGTCCAAATAAGTGGGAAAACGCAAATATCTGGAGAGAATCTACAAGAATTCGAGGCAGAGACGATCAGTACACCTATCCAACAGAGATCTACCAAAAGCTACACAGAGTTTTATAAAATTCAAGACCTGGTGGCATTAAGAAGAACATTGAAGCTTTACTTAGGGCTTTGGAAGTAAAGTCAAGAGTACGAGTATATTCATTCAGCTAGGAAGAACCATAACCATCCCTCCAGGCAATGTTGATCAGAATACACAAACTATTAGAACGGTCACAAAGAACTGACACCAGAGGAACATGTTACCGTTGTGGACAGACGGGACATTTTCAACTTGACTGCAGAGTAAGGCTACCAGACAAATCCCCAGTCAGAGTTGGGTATCGTAAAGAACCAACCTTCAGGAACAGTAAGTGAGTCAGCATAAGAGAGGAAATGCTGACTAATCCGTAGATTTTGCTCAGTCTAGTTGTCAAGGGTACCATCAATGGCCGAACAATTACTTTTAACACCGGCGTCGCTGTGTCCATTGCCAGGTCCAGAGTTTTGAGGTAATCAGAAATCCAGCCGAACAACAACATTCAGCTAAGAACGGTCAATTCAGGGTGAGGCAAATGTAGAGCTAAAGCTAGGGAACAATAGAATCCGGCATAAAATCCTGTTAGCGCATATTGAGGACGATTTTATACTGGGTATGGACCTAACTAGCCAACATTGGTTCATGTTCGACCCGGGATATGATGTTCTTCGATTCCCAAATGAGAAATTTGTATTGAGACGACCCGTCAACAGCTCAGCGACATCCTCAACCAGAATTTCCGGTCGAACGGAACAAATTATTCATGAGTAACTGGAAAGATATCCTGAGAGCTGCGTTCAGATGGAGCCCGTACATTTCGTACTTGGTTGGACGGGTTGTAGTTAAAACCGGACATACCAATTAGACTCCTGAATATGACCAACAGCGACATCCGAATTGCCAATGGTCATCAAATAGATTGTTTCGAGCTAGTAGACACTATAATCAATAGTGAAGAAGCTTACCAGATATATTATTTATATTTAGTACATTTTTGTTGCTTAACATTTATTTTTATAACAATACTTAATATCTTTAGAGCTAGTTGTTCAAAGAATGCAATAAGGCGGTTACTTTCGGCGTATCAGGAAATTATGGAGAACTAAAATTTATTAGACAATAATTTGTTAAAACACAAGCTTTTAAGTATGTAGCTATTTTAGCAGCATCATTATGGAAAAGAAAATGTCCCGAATAGGCTAATTTAGACATAAAGTAATAAAATATTAATATAATATGATTAATTTCTTACCTATGAGATCTATTATCACGATGGGATCCTCGCTGTACTTCTTATGTTTTTTGCTGTTGAAGTCCGGTTCGTTAAGCAAAAAAGCGGCGACGTAGGGGGTGAATATGGCCGTGTAGATAACAAGGATAAGTATGATCCAGTCCCAAACGGCTTTGAAGGGCGAATAATGAAGGATAGTGTAGTTGTGGATGCGAGGAGTTTGAAGTTTGTACTCGGGAAGGACGTCAGCCCCTAACGACAAAACCTGAAACAAGAAATGATAATTAAACTTTGTACGACGTAATGGTTTTGTTACAATACTAATTATTTGAGTTACAACAAGTTCATATATCAAGTTTTTTATTTTCATTTTTCGGTGAAGATTATACTCGAAGAATTTTTTTTTATTTGTTAACCATACTGGTTAAACTTATGGGTGGTCTAAACAAAGCCAGTGGAAACAAGTTTGATTTTTGTGATAAATAATCGTGAGGGTATTTATTGTTAGTTACAAAATTATCACACTAATCAACATCTTCAATAATTTGTTAAATAAAGATAAGAACAAGTATAATATGATTGTAGGCTCATCATTATGATTGTAGAAAAAGAATTAATCTATATATAAATTGGCAAGACAAAACGATTAGGTACCATTTTCTCCTCTGTCTCTCAACCGATTTTCTTTATTTTTGTTTTGTTTAGTAGCTACTGATAACCTTCAGTGCAGAATGCTCATCTTAATTTATAATATTGGTTCATTCATTAAATAAAAAATAATAAAAATTCATTATTTACGTCCATAATGTCAACGCCAAACAACTGATGTGCAGTGTTTTTCAAAATATGAAAAAAATATATTTGCGTTCCTCAGAATGAGACCTTTCATTTGATATATTACATGATGCCTTTGAAATTTTTTTTATTATTAAATTTTTATTTAATTCTATATTTTATTAAATTAATGGCCCCAACGTTCTATAAAATTATCAAACGGTCGTTTTTTTAGTTTTTCCCCCAGAAGTACCCCTAAAATCAAAATTTCTTCTTTTACGATATGTACTCCTCGGGTCACCAAACTATACATTGATACCAAATTTCAACCTCATCCGTCCAGTAGTTTGGGAGAAAATTGCTGTGATGTGACAGAGGGAGAAATCCTCAGTAATATTATAATAATAATTTATATTGTATATACGGAACCCTAAAAACAAAGGATTTTTTAAACATTGCATTGTTTTTCAGTTATTTCACGATAACCCTTTCAATTTCTCCGTTAGAATTGATTCTACAGAAACCATAAACCGAACATTTTTTTTTGGTTTTTATAATCTACATTTTTTATCCAAATCATCCTTTTCTTAAAAAGCATATTTTTAAAGTTAGTTACGAAAAACCGTATGAAGACATGTTTTTTTGTTTGAGAAATCGATACTTTCACATCCGATTAATGGAAAAGAATTCACTTTCAGAAACAACAAAGTTGCTTAAAATTAGTTAATTAGGGTAGCATCCCCCCCGGGAAAAAGCAGCCCCCTGCACAAGATGAACTTTGAAGTAGAGGGTAAGTAGCAATTAAATCCAAATTTTTAGGAAAATCCATGCTGCTTGGACAAATTACCAAATATTAACGTTTTTCGCCATTATTGACTGGACTATAGGTTTTGCAGGTTAATATGGTTCAAAATAGAAAATTTTGGGAAGTTATTTGCAGTAAATATTGCTCAAGTTATTAACCAGTGAAATTTTAAATGAAAAGTTCTAGCTTTTCGTAAATTGCTAGAAAATTCTGTTCATTGTTTCTGGTTCCTATAAATTGAACTGAATAAAATAAAGTAGGATACGTTTTTTAATTGGTTTCATTTTGATTAGTTTCGCTTTGTTTATCTATCGTCACTGAATAATATTTTGTGTGCTCAGTTTTGTGTGTCAGTTTATTCCCATGTACAAAGCGTTTTTACACTCATTGGAAAAACTGCAGCTGTAACGGGAAAATTTGAAGTCATTGAATAGTCTCCAATTGTGCGAACGGGAAACAGTAGAGAATGCGATAATCTCAGTATTTGTATGCAAATGAACTGAATAGTTAATTTATCCCTACAAAGTTTGAATTTTCTGTAGGCGAAAATGCTGGATATGAATTCTGAAAAAAAAACTATAATTTGAAATATTAAATAAATGTATTATTTTGCTGATCTAACGGTTTTGGTGGTATTTATGTTTATGATAGAGACTTTTTCAATAAAATATAACATCATGTAAAAATTAACACTTATTTTTTGTTTATGAAACTTGGTATACAGGGTGAGTTGTTTTTTGATGAACAGTATGGGGATCTCTGAAACTAGCGGAGATAGAGCAATGCTTAAATTGGGAAAGATTTGCGGTTTTACTGGCCCAATTTAATGACACTGTTGGATTTTTGTAAAAAGTCATGGATTACTAGATATTTTGAAAACACGAAATTCGGTCGATTTAGTCAATCCCTCTAGCTCCTTTGTTTTTGATTTTATAAAAAAATGTAAATATCAAAATTGAAGGGAATTGTATCCCGAATATGACTGTCATGTCCTCGTTTGTGTGACAGCTCTCGTTTTCGAGATTTGACACAAACTTATCTTTTTTTGAATGGAAACCATAATTGGCTATAATCTCAAAAAATCGGACATTTTTAGAGCTTTTCAACGATATAATACTCGATATAGTTATTCATAATGGGTGCTTTTCTCTCTTATTTTCACTTTTAACGTAGGTAGCCATGAAAAAGATTGTTTTCACTTTGACTTTTCCTCGTTTGAAAGTAATTCCATTAGTAATGCTGAACTGACAATCGATATTGACAAGTTTTCGTGATAAAGTGGAATATTCTAACGAAGGAAAACTCATTATGGTGGAATGTTATACCATATGCCATAAAAATTTAGTTCGTGCAGCTGAGGAATACTTTCATAGATATTTTAATCGTCGTCAACCTGCTCTATGTACATTTAAGAGGCTTGACGATAGTTTAGGCAGTTATGGATCTTTTACTAAACCACCAAAGGAACGTAATCAAATTAACGAAGCAGCACAAATAAATGATTTGGCAATGGTAAATCAAAATCCATCTACATCAACTTGTGAGATTGCGGCAGAATCTGGCACATCTCAGCGAACTGTAGTTACAGTATTGAAAGCGCACAAGTTCCACCCGTACAAACATTCAGTTTCTCAAACTTTGCATGCTGGTGACGAACATCGACGTATTTTGTTTTGTATATGGTTTAGAGACCTGTGCCTTGACAATCCACAGTTTCCATTAAAGGTGTTATGGTCAGATGAAACTAGATTTACTAACTGCAGTATGTTCAATAGATACAATGAGCATATCTGGGCTAAAGAAAACCCTTTCCGTGTAGAACAAAGACGACCGCAGATAAAATTTGGTTTTAATGTTTGGTGTGGTATCATAGGGTCTATTTTGGGGCCTTTTATCTATGACGAATCACTTACTGGGGAGCGCTACTTGCATTTCTTGTAATACACTTTTCAAGACATGTTGCATAATTTTAATTTGAGAACTCATTTAGTAATTGAGTGGTTCCAACATGATGAAGCACCTGCTCATAACTCGTTAATAGTAAGACAACACTTATATAATATCTATCCGAACTCATGGATAGGAAGAAATGGCCCACGCGAATGGCCACACGGTCTCCCGATTTGTCAGTTATAGACTTCTATTTATGGGACGCGCTAAACAAAGTATACAAAAGAAAGTATGAGACAGTTGGTGACCTAAGGAAGGCAGTATTACAAGCAATTGAAGAAATTGATAGGCGGTCTGTGAGGAAAGCGGTAATGTAAATCTTAAAAATAAGCAATTTTTGTCTGAATAACAATGGTGGACTTTTCGAACATAAATTGTAACCATTATTATGTACTTTAATTTCTTAACTTTTTAGTAAGTACCCACTTATTTAGTTTTTCTCGTTATATCTGATATACATAATAAAAAAATCGTTCAATATTTTTTGGAATAGTTATTAATATATCAATCTAGTTCATGGCTAACTACGTTAAAAGTGAAAACAAGAGAGAAAAGCATCCATTTCTCCGTTATTTTTTTGAATAACTATATCGGGTAGTATTATATCGTTGAAAAGCTCTAAAAATGTCCGATTTTTTGAGGTCGTAGCCAACTATGGTTTCCTTTCAAAAAAAGATAAGATTGTGTCTTATCTCGAAAACGAGAGCTGTCAAGCAAAACGAGGACATGACAGTCATATTCGGGATATAATTCCCTTCTATTTGACATTTACACTTTTTTATAAAATTGAAAGCAAAGGAATTGAGGGATCGAGAGAATTTCGTTTTTTCAAAATATCTAGTAAGCCATGACTTTTTACAAAAATCCGAAAGTGTCATTAAATTGGGCCAGTAACACTGCAAATCTTTCCCAATTTAACCATTGCTCTATCTCTGCTAGTTTCCGAGATCCCCATACTGATCATCAAAAAAAATCACCCTGTATGTTTCGCCGTTTTAGTGGTTTATCAAGAGTGTCAAATAGTAACTACATGTCGAGTATTTTCGAATACAATTTTTTGAAATATTTAAAAGCTATATAATTGAGAAACCTTTTTCTTGGGTTATTTAACATCAATTTCACTTTTGTAATTCTATATGATTTTATGCTTGCTTAGGATAAACATTTTGAATTGCTTGTAAAAGATTATGTGTTCAATAAGTGGTAAGTCCTAATCTGCATAAGGAACAAGCAATCTGAACAATAACTCGTATCTAGTCATCCAATTACTTGGGGGTTTAAGTCTGATCACATTTCCCCGAGTTTCACTTAAATAATACTTGAACAACGGCTTTGCGGTAAATTCGCTTAAAACCTAACAAAACAGACCTGGATTAATTCCTTTAATTGAATATTTTTTACTGGGATAAATAAACTGATTTAGTTGACAACGGTTTTGAGTTCAAAACTGGCCATTAAAAATTGTAGTTGACATTTAATCATCTATAAATGGTGTTCTATATCTTAGCAGGTGATTTTTTTGTTTATTTTTTTCCAATAATGTATTTTAGTTCAAGGCACTATCCAAATTTTCACGTTTTGACTTTATTATGAAATTGTCACAAACTGAACTCATTAGTAAAAAAATAAAATGAGAAATATTGTGCACTGCAGTGTGCACAAGTGATTTTATTTGTTTAACGTATGGCATAGTTATACACAGTACATTACTAAAAAAAACAGAAAAATACAGAGCGATATTTAGTTTATGAATATATTCAATCGACGCCAGAAGTCTGCGCAGATTCCGTGCTCAGTACGTAGTCTGTTCAACGTGGACCAAACCTTCCGGGGCAGGCTGAATCCCGTAGGGACAGTGTCGATGCTGGGGGTCTCTCGGATAGATGGAATGGCTTTATTTTGTTGTGTGCTGTGCCACTGGCTGGTCAAGTGGAAGTTGTTGGCCCACAGATGTTCAGCTATTCTCGTTGGTGGGTTTCTAGAACCAGGCCGTTGTGGTTAGCACCGGCTATGTCGTTATGGATTGGCAGGTTAGGGTTGTTTTGTATCTTCTGCGAAGGTTTCAGTTAGGCGTTTTGGCGTCGCAGTTCTGGAGGTGGTATGTGGCTTAGTAGTGGTAACCATTGGGTCGGGGTGGATTTTATTGTTCCGGATATTATTCGCATTGTTGTGTTCAGTTGCGTGTCGACTAGTCTTGCATGGGTGCTGTTTAGCCACAGTATTCGGCAGCTGGGTAGACAAGCCCTAGGGCTGAGCATCGTAGTGTTATAGCGTTTGAGTCCCATGTTGTTCCAGACAGCTTGTGGATAATGTTGTTCCTAGTCTTAAGTTTAGCTGCTGTATTTCGGAGGTGTTGTCTAAAAGACAGTGTTCTGTCTAGGGTCACTGCTAGGTATTTTGGGGTGCTGTTGTGTCTTAGCAGGTGGTTGTCAGCGAAGAGTTGGAGCTGTCTGTGTGCCATTTTGGTGTTTAGGTGGAAGCAGCATACCTGTTTGGGTTAAGTTTGAGTCGCCATGACCTGAAGTACGCCTCCAAATTTTTGACTGTGGGTAGCTGGCATACCTGATATATATATATATATATAGGTTGAATAAGCTTGGGGCAAGTACTGATCCCTGAGGGAGTCCTTTGTTAAGGGTTCTAAGAGAGCTTTTAACATTTCCCATTGACGCAGAAAAGCATCTACTGCTAAGCATGTTGTTCATTAGTCGGTAAATTGTTTTGCGTGGGATTGCTTTGAGTAGCTTGAAAAGTAATCCATTCTTCCAGACCGTGTCGTAGGCTGCCGTCAAGTCTATGAATGCCACCGAGGTTTTCGAGTTCCTTGGAGTCCGGCCTCTATATAAGTTGTGAGGGCTAGGACCTGGTCTGTTGTGCTGCGGCCTGGTCGGAATCCAGCCTGTTCAATTGTTAAGGACGAGCCTTTCGAGGGGTTCATATGTTGTACTCAGCAAAGCAATCGAGCGGTAGCTTTCTGGGTTGTTGTCTTCTTTTCCAGGTTTTAGTATGGCTATTATATTTGTTTGTTTCAGCTGTTTTGGGAGGATTGGCAAAGCGTGTCCAGTTTTTGGTTTATTGGCTCAAATTGGCAGGTTTAAGCTATTATATGGGGGGGGGGGACAGGAATGCATATGTTTTGTTTTGAGGAGAGCAAAGCAGAAGTTTTGTGTTAACATATATTAAAATTAGGTATTAAGAGAAATAATTAATTATAGATTTATTTCACATGTAATAAGAGGCAATGATCGGCAACACAAGTCCAAGACGAGAAAGTTGTCACTGTTCCTTTGACTAGTTCCTAGGATAGTAACACGAAAGAATTCATAAAACCTATCAAGGCAATTCTATGTCCTAAAATGGATTATAATAATTGGTCACAATTTTTGAATTATTTCACAGAGTGGCATATCATTTTTGGCCTGTAATCGATGTTGCCCTGAATTTCGTCCCTATGTATTAACAATCTTGTAAAAGCAAACTACAATGTACCCTAAAACATTAATGGCTATTACTCTGTATCTCATATTTTCCATGAGATATACTGCAAGTTATATATTGTTAAGGATATCGACCGCAAAAGGTAAATTGCCTCATAACAGATTTCCCAAGGGGAGTATATATACGTATAGGCAGTATCACACTCCCTATGAAACAAGATCCACATCGCATAGTAAATATTATTGTGAATTTTAATTCCAATTATTGCTTAAGTGACAGTTTATGACATCTGATTAGTGGTATTTGGTGGGCAGATTATTAATGGTTTTGATAGGCAATTAATAATTTTAATAGAAAATATCATGTATGAATGTAATACATGAGAATGTTTAACGGTTTAGTGTTCTAGAGGCTACTGATTTCTCACTAGATTCATATACAGTTTAAAATTTTATTCAAACTTGTCATGCATCTCAATCTGCCAACAAAACATTTTGCATCCTATGACAAAGCTGTTATCGTCATCGATGACAGCTTGTCTATAGCAAAAAAGGTTTCGTGTTAGGTGCAAATTTTTGTGTTTATACACTGTGACGCACTAAAGACCCAACAGGTTTACTAGGTTTCTTAATCTGCATGCTTTTTAGTTTTTTAAATCTCATTAAACGCTTCTATAAAGTAAACGGCACACCTTAATTCGTAGAAAATTAAAACAATCATAGTTTTTTACTTGAGATCTCTGTCTAACCATATGATCGAACAAAAGATTTGAGATATTTCAGGAGAATCTTGGAGTGGCTACCGCAAACACAAAGTTTGTCAAAATTTACTTCACAATTTTGACCTATATTTTGTTTTCTGAAGCTGGCAGACAATGTAACTCGTTCCTCGAAGTTTCCTTGGCCTTGTGTATCTGCTATCGTCATCAGGTGAATGATGATTGCAGATACAAAGCTATTGAAATATTGTGAGATCAACCACTTCAAGACGATGGAAATCCAAGGAAATTTCCAGGAACTAAATTTTGTTTTTGACATAGCTCAGGTATATCAGGATACTGTTTCTCAACCAATCGTACAGATATTTGCAGATTTTGCATATCAAACAGTTTAATATGGTTTATTCCGTTTGAAAGAAATGTCAAATTACAGTACAGTTTGGAACATACCAAACAAAATCTTGTTAACAAGAAAAAGCCCTCGTTGAACGAATGCAATAATGAGAATATTTGGACATTGAGTGTTTTTAAATATTTGATTTAGGTTTGATGCTTTCGTTTGTAAGTGAATTTACGTCAACATCCACTAAAGATTTAAAGTTTAGACTACTTACTCCTCAATTATAAATTACTGAACAGTAAATGGTGTGTGGAAATAGTTGTTACTGTCGGGGAAACACTTGTTCTCATAAACTAGGTTAGATCACGAGAAAAATTTGGTTCAGTTTTGTACGAAAGAATGACACCTTTCTAAGAGAGTATTCAATATCTCTGACAGCTGAAGTTTACCTAAAGATTTTATTGTGACATTCTAACCTAGGATTTATGGGATAACAATTACAATGAAACGGCTCCAGATTCGGAACCCCTGTGTGCTAGTTCCCCGAAAATCCTAGATGTCGCGTCTACAAATTTACCGATATATATCAAATACATAAATAAGGGTTCGAGAGGACATTTTCTTGTGGAAAGCGCAACTGATGAAGGCTCCCTAACCGGAAACAATAGACAGGGTAGTAAATGGTGGCCAATTGCTTTGATCTTTCTTATTCTTTTGTTACATTTATACCTTTCAGTTGATTTTTTTGGTTTCACGGAATAAAAGAGAGAGAAACGTTTTTTCGAAAAAAAAAAACTTGTTATATTGAATTGCTGGGGCTGATACTTGTTATGTAAACGATACAAAATTTAAACGTCCTGTATATAGAATTACTAGAGCTTTCGAATCGATATATCAAATATTAGAATGGCCATTTAGTAAAATTGTGTGTGACGTCATACAGACTACATTAGTGACGTCACGAAAAATTTATTTGTGTTGAAATTTGCGCATTATTATAATTAAGGTGACGTGTCCGAGGGTCTTGATAGATTTTATTTGGAATCTTCTATATTTTACTTGCTCACTGTATATTGTAGAAAATTCAATAACTAAAAAATTCTCTATATAAATGGTTCATGTTTGCATAATAATTTAGTTGTTATAGTCGTTACATGTGAAATTTATAAACATTTGCTAATAGGCTATAGTATGAGAGATAAGATAAATCTGTATAGTGCCAGATTCATCACAAATTTACAACTTACAACAATAGTCACTCTTTTATAAATAAGATTTATTCATATTTTTATGAAATTTTCATCTTCAAATGCGATTGATAAAGAACACACTCGTCTTAACTGTACGGACTTTTCATTCTCTACAAAAATCTTATAGCTAAAATTCGTAAAAAAAATTGTTAGTGAGCAAAAGAAAAAAAATGTTACAGGTCAACATTTGACCTAATCGTGAACACGGCGTGCCGTATAAGGTACCAGGGGTTTTTCAGGTCGCTGATTACGATGAAAGGTTTGGTTGACCTTCACCACGTCAGAGTCAACCGCATTTGAAGGTCAAATCGAGAGAGTTCTACTAAAAAATCTGAAAAAATTCTTGCTTATGTTTTTGATGTCTCTGAGTCCGAATACTTAGTTTGTTTGACTGCATTTTTTCCCAGAGGTCATTTGAGGGTCATTGGAAGGTCAAATCGAGAGAGTTCTACCAAAAAATCTAAAAAAATTTTTGCTTATGTTTTGATGTCCGAATCCGTGGTTTGTTTGACCTTGCGCTTTTTCTCAGAGGTCATTTGAAAGTCATTTGGGGGTCAAACCGAGGGATTTCAAAAACATAAGCATGAATTTTTTCAGATTTTTTAGAAGAATCCTAACGATTTGTCCTTCAAATCACTTTCAAATGACCTTCAAATGACCTCTGAGATCAAGCGCAAGGTCAAACAAACTACAGATTCTGACTTAGAAACCTCAAAACATAAACATGAATTTTTTAAAATTTTTTGGTTGAACTCTCTCGGTTAGACCTTCAAATGACTTTTAAATGACCTTCAAATGACCTCTGAGATCAAGCGCAAGGTCAAACAAATTACGGATTCTGACTCAGAGACCTCAAAACATAAACATTTTGGTTGAACTCTCTCGGTTTGACCTTCAAATGACCTCTGAGATGAAGCGCAAGGTCAAACAAATTACGGATTCTGACTCAGAGACCTCAAAACATAAACATGAATTTTTTCAAATTTTTTGGTTGAACTCTTTCGGTTTGACCTTCAAATGACTTTCAAATGACCTTCAAAGGACCTCTGAGATCATGAGCAAGGTCAAACAAATTACGCATTCTGACTCAGAGACCTCAAAACATAAACATGACATTTTTTCAAATTTTTTGGTTGAAATCTCTCGGTTTGACCATCACATGACTTTCAAATGACCTTTGAATGACCTCTGAGATCAAGCGCAAGGTCAAACAAATTGCGGATTCAGACTCAGAGACCTCAAAACATAAACATGAATTTTTTCAAATTTTTTGGTTGATCTCTCTCGGTTTGTCCTTCAAATGACCTTCAAATGACCTCTGAGATCAAGCGCAAGGTCAAAAAAATTACGAATTCTCACTCAGAGACCTCAAAACATAAACATGAATTTTTTCAACTTTTTTGGTTGAACTCTCTCGGTTTGACCTTCAAATGACCTCTGAGATCAAGCGCAAGGTCAAACAAATTACGGATTCTGATTTAGAGACCTCAAAACATAGACATCACTTTTTTCAAATTTTTTGGTTGAACTCTCTCGGTTTGACCTTCACATGACTTTCAAATGACCTCTGAGATAAAGCGCAAGGTCAAACAAATTGCGGATTCTGACTCAGAGACCTCAAAACATAAACATGAATTTTTTCAAATTTTTTGGTTGAATTCTGTCTGTTTGACCTTCAAATGACTTTCAAATGACCTTCAAATGATCTCTGAGATCAAGCGCAAGGTCAAACAAATTACGGATTCTGACTCAGAGACTTCAAAACATATACATGAATTATTTCAATTTTTTTGGTTGAACTCTCTCGGTTTGACCTTCAAATGCCCTTGACCCTGACGTGATGAAGTTAACCGATCCTCTCATTGTAATCAGCAACCCGAAAAACCCTTAGTACCCTACAAGGGATGCCTTGGTCCCGCTTAGTTAAAATGTTGACCTGTGTAAGTGCTATTTGAATGGAATTGTTTCAATAAGAGAACAAAAAGGCTGAAAAGTTTAGGTTTTACAACTGTTTCCCGATTTGTTGGTTCCAAAATTGAGCACCTAGTACATATATATCGCCATCGTTCATAAATATAACTGAGTAAAAATTGCTAAACAGTAGCAGAAAACGAGTACAATGCAGACTGATAACTACGACATCAAAACAATCAACAAAGCCAAGCATTTACGTTTAGCACTTACGTTTCCTATGTTGTTCTTCATATGCGCCTGCGTGGGACTTTTGACGTGTTGAAAGTTGACGTTCATGTTCGGTATCCCGTTGCACGGCTCGATTTTCACGACACTCCTCCGAGAGTCCTCAAACCCGGTACCTTTGATCCGAACGCTCGACCACTTCACCGGGAAACTCAGTATCGAGTGGTTCCTACCGAGATCGTATTTCAAACTACCCCCGACAACAGTTCGGCTTTTCCTGCGAGGGTACTCCGCACCATCGGGAGATTTGCTTTCGCTCGTTTTTCTGCTGTCCGACTTCCAGCTTTTGGAGTCGGAACTTCGTTTAGACGATCGCTTGTTCTTGGCATGTCTTCCCGTTTCCGGTGTTGATGTGGACGACGTCACGATCAAAGGGATGTCCTTTAGGTTTGAAGGGTCACCCATTTTTCAGTTGGGCAGAAGCACAGAATGGTTTTGGAAATGTCATAAAGGACTGAGATTCTCTAAATTAACGGACGACAGATGGTGAGAGTTAATTCAAAGTCTTTGTTTGAGCAAAACACATAGTAAATACGTTTCTAGATATATATATGTATATATAGATATGTTGAGAGGGAACTTCACACAGCCTTATCTTTTGCTTTCTTATTTATTTCGTAGTAAAAATTGCTGATTTTTCACTTTGTACAATTCCTTTACTTACTTTTAAAATTACCTGTGAAAGTTCAATGAAATTGTTGTACACGAGAAACTTACATTTGATAATTAACAAGACTGGTGCTTATATTAGTGAGTATATGTTAAAAATACATTTTTTTTAGAATCTCTAAATGTAAATAGAAGTAATGAATTAGTTTCCTATAACTGTAAATGATGTGGCAAGTGTAGTTTTTCCAAAATGTATAATGTGTCAAAGACCAAGCGAAAAAAATTGTACTATGTTCGGAAAAATAGCGTAGTTTGATGAACTTTTTTTGGATGTAGAGTTAATTAGTTTTAAGTGTAGTTCGAATTCATCATTCCTAATATTTCTTTGTGGTATAGTAAAATCGGGAATAAAATCTAGATATCAACATAGTTAAAATTTTCGAGTCAGCATAGCCTGATTTATTTGAGACGTTGGAAATTTATTTTCAGTGTTTGTAGGCCACATATTGGCAACAAACTCTAATAATCTTATAAAATTTTATTTTGTTTCATCCTAGATGAGTATCATTGTTGGTTCTTTCATCTAACGCATATACAGTTAATTAAAGCAATTCGAAATAATGTTTGTCTCCAATAGTTAGGAAATAGCTATCGATTAAATGTCGAAATATGTCAACATGATAGATAAAATGAAATGCTTGATTGTGTTCGTGCTGATGAATATTTGATTTGAATTATGGTTATTATTGATGATTACAGAATAACTTTCACGGTGCTTATGGAATTCTATAAATAGTATACAGTGTTTGTGTCTTCGTACGGTATGATCATGATGTGTGAAAATACTCCAAAATGTTATCAGTTAATTATTGTAATAGCTAAATTTTGTAATTTAGTTTACTAATATTTTGTTCAAATCGTTTGTTTACGCTCACATAAGTACCTTACAGCATAGGAGAGGTATATGTGGGTATCACGTATTAAAAACAATTTTTAACCGACTTCCAAAAAGGAGGAGGTTATCAATTAGTCGCGTATTTTTCTTTTACTTTTTTTTGGTATGTATGTTACCTGATTTCTTCTGTGGTGAACCGTTTTGAATGAGTATTTGCTTGTTTAATAGCAGTTGCAGTTTTGCAGAAAATCGCCGAAAATTCCAAAATTCTTATCAAAAATTTCTTCGAAATGACATAACGGACATTTCTTCATAAATATTTTAATTCCAACGTAATAATGCGGTAATTTTAGGCACTGTAAGTTTTAATTGCGAATTTGAAAATTTTCTATTTACATCTCAAGCATATGGGTAGTAAAGCATAGTATTTTCGGCTCCTTAAATCAATGAGTACGAAGCTCGTTTTGTTTGTATACCAGGCAAATACCTATTTAAATGCAAATATTTCCATTTTGGGAAGACGGTGCTTTTGGTTGTCACATTCTACCGGCCTAATAAAAATTCAGTGACAACACATGACAAACTTTAAACTGCTACTTGGTGCGTTTATACACAAGGTGTTTACTCATAGCAAACAAAATCACAAAGTAAAGTGATAGAAGGAGTTGCATTTATATGATGATTGAAATATAGTACGCAGTAGAATGATAGTGGTCCATAGGCAGCCGTATATACAGGATGGTTGGAATATAGTGGACTGGACGTTTGGTGGTATAAAAATGTTGGAAAAAATGTGAAATTAAAATTATATAGGGTGATTAATAAACTGTTATATGATGTGGACATAAGCAAATCATATACAGGATGGTTGAAATATATGCTGAGAGTTGAATTATATTTATACTGTGTGATTAAAAAATTATTTCTTTTATAGCCCATAAGAAGTTGCATAAAGTGTGGGGAGGAATTAATGTTACACAGGGCGATAATATAAAATGTTAAAAATGAAATAATTTATGGGGTAGCCCACAAGAAGTTATATACTATGGTTGAAATATAGGACGGATTTAACTCCGTAAATATGGGATGGATTCTACTCCGTCCTATAGTTTACAGAAGGCAGCTAACAAATTTATGCTTTTCCGTGGCCAGTCGTATGTACATGATGGTTGGTATATAGGATGGAGTGGATTTATCTATAGTTATACAGAGTTGTCAAAAAAAGTTGAAAAAAGGTTACACGGCATAAATATATTTTTGGCTTATTAAGTCAACGCGTACTAGTACATTTTGTTCGTAAACATTTACCTGTCAATTTAAATGAAAATGTATCACTGTGTAATGTTGAGGCTTTCGATGTTACCTGGTTCTGTCTATTCAGGTTATACATACAACATAAAAAATAAAGAATGAAAACAACTTGAGTTCAAAAAAACTAAAAATTGAAAATAAAATATTAAAAAAAAAATTATAACCGACTTCCACCTATAACTAAAAAGCTAAATATAATTATAAAAAAATACAACTCTAGCAAATAAATAACACATTCAATGTTGTTAGGTACCTACCCAGGAAGTAAAAAATGTAAACATTAAAAGGTGCTCATTCGGTACAAATTAATTACCTACCAATCTAGTATATTTTTGAAGTCGGTGCCGAGCAACAATCAAGTTTGATGAAGTAGTAGAAAAAAACGCAATGAAGGATTTTAGATTTGCTTGGCACCGACTCCAAAATATACTAGATTGGTAGGTAATTAATTTGTACAGAATGAGCACCTTTTAATGTTTACATTTTTTACTTCCTAACAACATTGAATGTGTTATTTATTTGCTAGAGTTGTATTTTGTTATAATTATTTTTAGCTTTTTAGTTATAGGTGGAAATCGGTTATATTTTTTTTAAAAATGTTTTATTATTGAGTTGATCTACATGAAATATTTAAAATATTAAATAACAAACTAAATAGTTCAGAAATTTTCACATAAAAAATGTTTTACACTACACGTGTTTCGCCATATTATGACTTCGTCAGGTGTATAATGAATTTTAAACAACTACTGTTGTAGGCCAAATTTATTCTATTTATACTAATCTCATACAAAACCATTAGAGATTAAGGAGAGGAATTTGTATCTGGTTGGCCATTTACAACAGGCCTGTATTTAAGATTATTAAGTTTTGGTGAAATATATTGGGAATTAATGGATTTTATTTATAGTTAGACACTGTGGGCCAAAAAATGTTATACTGGGTGTTCGATAAGTAGTTGCACATAAAAGGTATTTGAAATCGAGGGAGGAGTAGAATTATAGTTAACTATGGTGGTTAAAACATGAAAAATTTTGTAGGATAGAACATGAGCTCTTGCAATATCTGAAACATGGGGCGAAATAAAATTATAGTTATCCAATGTGATTAAAACAATGTTAGAAAAAATTGCATATGAGGGGTGTTTGAAATATAAGGTGGAGTCAAATTATACTTTCCAGGGCGTTCAAAAAAATATCGGAAAAATGATTATATTAGCGTAGTTTATAAGCAGTTGCATGTATAAGACGGTTGAAATATAGAGTGGAGCAGAGTTATAGTTAAGTGTTTAAAAGAAATATATTTTTGGGGATCCCTAAGCAGATGCATATACAGGGTGGTTGAAATATTTTGTAGATTAAACTTATGATTATACATGATGGTTCAAAAACTGATAGACAAATAAATTATAACGGTTGACTAATTGGCTGTAGTATAAACAGGATGGTTTGAATATAGATGGAAGTAGAGTTGTAGTGATACAAGGCGGTTCAATTAAAAAGTTTAAAAATATTGTTATATAGGGTGGTTAAGAAGCAACTGAGTTTGGGAGAAATATGTTTTGTGGATTCATGGTTATGCACAGAGGTACAAAAAGTGTTATATTGTGTAGTTTTATATACAAGGTGGTTGAAATCGAGAGCGGTGTAGAATGATAGTTTTACAGCGTGGATCAAAAAATGTTAAAAACATGTTCTTATATAGGGTGGACCGTGAACAGTTGCATCTTGCTATGTGGAATACCTAAAATATGGAGCGAAGCCAAGTTATAGTTATACAGTGTGGTTAACACAATGTTAGAAAAAGTTGCATATAAAGGTGGTTAAACTTCAGGGTGGAGAGAAAGTATACTTTACAGGGTGGCTCAATAATTCTCAGAAATAATTGTTGTATAGCGTAGACAGTAAGCTGTTGCATAGCTGAAATATAGGATGAAGTAAAATTATAGTTAGATGTTTAAAAAATGTAATATTGGTTGACAAATAAACGACAGCATAAACAGAATGGTTCCACTATAGGGTAAAGTAGAGTTACAGTTGTACAAAGTGGTTTAAAAAAAATTAAATTAAACTGTCATATAGGGTAGACCATAAGAATTGGTGTGGGTGAAATATATTCGGGTTTGGTGGATTTATAGTTATGTAGGTTGGTTAGTTAGAAAAGTTGTTAAATAGGATAGCCCATATGTTTCATAAATTATTTCTTTTTGCACATAATTGTACATTCCATACGCGGATGAAACCGCGGGTAACGGCTAGTACCTACGATAAAATTAAAGGTATTGAAAATATCGCATAAAATAATTAACTCATATGATAATAGAGAGTTTCCAGTTCGATATTATTTGAAAGCACTGCATGCTTGCGGCAAGAAATAAAACTTCGCATTAATATTCCACATTTCCCGAGCATAGAGCTTATTACATATTACGCGTGATTGTTGTTTACTATCACAAACAGTGTTTCATTTATCCACACAACAAGTAGCGGAGCTTCGCTTTGTTTACCTAAGAGCGCTGATAAAAAGAAGCCTTTATCTTTCTATTTTCTTTTATGTTCTCCTCTGAGATTGTTTCGAGTACATAGAAAAAAAACATGGCAATCTCGGCAAAGCAGCCCCTTAGTTTAAACACAGTGAACATTTCATTACTTATGGGAATAGGTGGTGCATAATTTGAACGCATGTTTCTGTAATCTTTTTGTTTCCTCGAGGTGCTTCAAAATGAACGTAAATGCATTTCTAATGTGGTCTTTGTTTATTGTGAAAATGGAAAACTTCTTCGGTTACATGTACCCACTGGCACAGAAATTTCATTATACAGGGTGAGTTTTTTTTTGATGATCAGTATGGGGATCTCGGAAACTAGCGGAGATAGAGCAATCGTTAAATTGGGAAAGATTTGCAGTTTTACTGGCCCAATTTAATGACACTTTCGGATTTTTGTAAAAAGTCATGGCTTACTAGATATTTTGAAAAAAAAAACGAAATTCTGTCGATTTAGTCAAATCCCTCTAGCTCCTTTGTTTTTGATTTTATAAAAAAGTGTAAATATCAAAATTGAAGGGAATTGTATCCCGAATATGATTGTCTTGTCCTCGTTTGTATGACAGCTCTTGTTTTCGACATATGGCACAAACTTATCGTTTTTGAGTGGAAACCATAGCTGGCTATGACCTCAAAAAATCGGACATTTTTAGAGCTTTTCAACGATATAATACTTGATATAGTTATTCATAAAAATAACGAGGTTATGGATGCTTTTCTCTCTTATTTTCACTTTTAACGTAGGTAGCCATGAAAAAGATTGTTATCACTTTGACGTTTGCTCATTTGAGAGTAATTCCATTAGTAGTGCTGAATTGACAGTCGATATTGACAAGTTTTCGTGATAAAATTGAATATTCTAACGAAGAAAAACTGAATATGGTGGAATGTTATGTCATATGCCATAAAAATTTAGTTCGTTCAGCTGAGGAATACTTTCATAGATATTTTAATCGTTGTCAACCTGCTCTATGTACATTTAAGAGGCTTTACGATAGTTTACGCAGATATAGATCTTTTACTAAACCACCAAAGGAACGTAATTAAATTAAAGAAGCAGCACAAATAAATGTTTTGGCAATGGTAAATCAAAATCCATCTACATCAACTCGTGAGATTGCGGCAGAAGCTGGCACATCTCAACAAACTGTAGTTAAGGTACTGAAAGCGCACAAGTTCCACCCTTACAAATTTTCAGATTCTCAAACTTTGCATACTGGTGACGAACATCGACGTATTTTGTTTTGTGGATGGTTTAGAGATATTTGCCTTGACTATCCACAGTTTCCATTAAAGGTGTTATGGTCAGATGAAACTAGATTTACTAACTGCGGTATGTTCAATAGACACAATGAGCATATCTGGGCTAAAGAATACCCTTTCCATGTAGAACAAAGACGACCCCAGATAAAATTTGGTTTTAATGTTTGGTGTGGTATCATAGGGTCTACTATTCTGGGGCCTTTTATCTATGAAGAATCACTTACTGAAGAGCGCTACTTGCATTTCTTGCAATACACTTTTCAAGACATGTTGCATAATTTGAATTTGAGAACTCGTTTAGAAATTGAGTTTTTCCAACATGATAGAGCACCTGCTCATAACTCGTTATTTGTAAGACAACACTTAGATAATATCTATCCAAACTCTTGGATAGGAAGAAATGGCACACGCGAATGGCCACCCCGGTCTCCCAATTTGGCAGTTATAGACTTCTATTTATGGGGTGTGCTAAAAAACAAAGTATACAAAAGGAAGTTTGAGACAGTTGGTGATCTAAGGCAGGCGGTATTAGAAGCAATTGAAGAAGTTGATAGGCGGTCTGTGAGGAAAGCGGTAATGTCAATCTTAAAAAGATGCAATTTTTGTCTAAATAACAATGGTGGAATTTTTGAATATAAATTGTAACCATTATTAAGTACTTTAATTTCTTAAGTTTTTAGTAAGTACCTACTTATTTAGTTTTTCGTTATATCTGATCTACCTAATAAAAAATCGTTCAATATTTTTTGACATAGTAATTAACAAATCAATCTATTTCGTCACTAACTACGTTAAAAGTGAAAATAAGAGAGAAAAATATCCATAACTCCGTTATTTTTATGGTTTTCATTAAGACACTGATGTTTGAGTTACCAATCTGTGATTTGGTACCAAATTCCAACTATTTTTTGGACAAGTAATTTCGGAGATAATGGGCTCATTTTTTGATGTTTGTGTATTTAAGATTCCTAATTCATGTACATTCCATCTTTATGACTCTAAAGTTTAAAAGTTCTATTGCAGCTACTCCTGAATCCTGAATATGAAGAAGATTTAATCAACATTCCTGCTACAATTTATTTAAAGTATGTTTCCCCTGCTGGTAAGTAATGCAAAGTAAAAGAAAAACGGCAAAGTTTTCCCAGAGTTCATTTCTCATTTCGCTATACACTGTAGTACCTATCTCTAATTAACAAATTAATAATTACAGCACGGATTTCAAGTTTAGTTCGTTAAAGGCTGTGTAAAAGAAAATTAAACCTTTCGTTTTGGTCTTACATTATTTTGATGAAGTTGTGGAAAGATTCTACAACTCTCAAATAGACACAGTCTCCTGAAAATTTGTTACTTTTAGGAAAAATCTGGATTTGTCTTGAATTACTTTACTAATTGGCCTAACCTCAGTTGTGAATGACGGCTGAGTGATACTGTATTGTTTTTCTTTTATTACGAATTTATCAATTTGGAGAGCTAGAAATCACATGGTGCTAGGTCTGGTGAAAACGAGGGACGGTTGAAAATTACGATTTGGTTTTTTTGTGTGTAAACAAACCTTAAGGCTTGGTAACTATGATTTTATCCTTCATGACTTTTTTGATCGTGGAGTCAACTTAACAACAAGTGGATTGTTGAGTAACTACAGTGTACGTATCGGGCGGTCTGAGTGTTCTCTAAATTTGCCGAAAGCTAAAAAAATTCCTCAAATATTGATTGTTTTCTGCTTTGTGTCCCAAAGTTTACTCACTATTTCCTCCTCTGAAATCTCTTTGTAGGAGAGTAGAAATCTTTTTAGCTAGTCTCCGCGTTCACCTGATTTGACGTTGTGGGATTTTTTAGGACATTATAAGGTATCGGGTTGAAGTTTCGCCACTACCTAGTGATTTGCCAGAATTGAGAACCGTATTAGAGGATGCTATTGATTCCATTATTGCGTCCTTGATGAGGAAAGTACGACTAAAATTTCTATGTAGTTTAGATGAATGCCTTATGACAAAATAATCATTTGTAACAAAAACTGGGCTAGTTTATCATCACTGTAATGTCTAATTATTTGAAGCAATCAAAGGTAAACTGCTATAATATATTACTTATGATTAGAGTTAGCCAAGGCACTGCAGTAAAGTATTGAAGTCTGTGCGAAACAACAATACAGGGATATATTAATTTTTGACATCGTGTTCAATAATATATGATAGAGATATAGGTAAATAATTTTAGAATATACTTCTCAGGATTTTCAAGAATTTTATTCTAATTTGTAGACGTAGTATTTTATAACTAGTTCGTTAAAATGCTAATAATTTTTTAAATTGTAATCATTGTTGCATATTAGAAATAAATGCCTTCATTCAATTAAGCGGAATATTCTCCAAAATCGTTAATTATGTAATCTCTAAGAATCTGAAAATCGTGCTCATTTATTTAGCTCGACTTCATAAGTACTTGTATTCCCGTGGCAAATGGAATGGTAGAACGCTGTTAGGTATTTAGCAGTTAATAGGTTTGTTTCGCAATTCAGTAAATTGTAAATTGTTTGGAGCTTCATTAATGCCAGTGAATAGAGGAAATGCAGCGTTGAGAATTTTTGCATTGTCAAGTGTGGACTTTTTACCATGAATCAATATAATGCTGAATAAACTTTTCTTAAAAGTGTAGATAAGGATGTTAAGTAATTCATTTTGTTTTGCGGAATAAAATCACGTCATCGTGAAAGAGTAGATTCTAAGCAAATCTGGAAAAAGCAAAGAAGCAATGAGAACTGAAACTTAATTTATGGATCTTTTTTATCAGACAATGCAACTGGAGTAACTCAAAATGAAGTAAATAATCCATGTTGTGGAGTTGAGACATAAAATAGTCACCAAATTATAAATTTAATTTTTTTTTAAATATCCTTTTGCCAGATCACTTTATAGTTTCGTTTGCTAAATTCGTTGTGCATATTATATAATTTATATATATGGTCTGATATATAGTGTTGTTGCATTTTCTATTATTTATTTTTACGTATAGTTTAAAAACTGAAAATCATGCTTGTTGCACTGTAATACCTTCGGAATTATATAATGTTGTTATGTAGAAAAAATTAAAGCCGGACCTGTCCACCGCTTTAGTTTCTTTAACGCAAGTCATTGTGTCGCCGTTTAATTATCGTCTTAGTGGGGAGAATCTTTCAGGCTCGAGTTGAATAAGTGGTTTGCTCTTCTCGTTTTGATATTGTTGAGCAAACGTAAGTTACCTTAACCGGGTGTGCGAATTTTTTCCGTACAATATTTTGAAAGGTACGGAGAAGACGTATA
The DNA here is from genome assembly GCA_034190945.1 of Octodonta nipae. Taxonomy (NCBI): domain Eukaryota; kingdom Metazoa; phylum Arthropoda; class Insecta; order Coleoptera; family Chrysomelidae; genus Octodonta; species Octodonta nipae. Next base: position 1,801,348 of record CM067217.1, on the reverse strand, counting down.
TATTCTATAGCGTTTAAAGTAATTTGGAAGATAAGCCGATGGTTCATGAGTTTTTAGATTAAAAGTGAACCCCTTTCTCAAAGAGGTAAGCACGGCCATTTTGTGTTGAATTAAGGTCGTCATGTGCAATATTATATTTTAGAGTTTGACTTTGGGATCCTTCTTCCAGGCTGGGATCTTGCTTTTATGTTTTACGTTGGGATTTTGCCTTTATATTGGAATCGTTCATCACAACCTCATATTGTTTTTTGATTTTTAAAGTATGTTCACTTACAGGTTTTTTAACCAAATGGCTCCCTTAATAAAAATAATTTTTGTGTTTTAATATCTTGCCCACACCCCTTATTCTTCCCGATGAAAAGCAGCCGCTTAGCAATTGTGAGCAGCATGTTTTTCTCTAATTTTTATAAATACCAGTTCAATGTCACAATTTTGCAAAGTTTCATCTGACCATAACACCTTTAATGGAAACTGTGTATTGTCAGGGCACATGTCTCTAGACCATATACAAAACAAAATACGTCGATGTTCGTCACCAGCATGCAAAGTTTGAGAAACTGAAAGTTTGTACGGGTGGAACTTGTGCGCTTTCAGTTCCTTAACTACAGTTCGTTGAGATGTACCAGCTTCTGCCGCAATCTCACAGGTTGATGTAGATGGATTTTGATTTACCATTGCCAAAACATTTATTTGTGCTGGTTCGTTAATTTCAAAACGTTCCTTTGGTGGTTTAGTAAAAGATCCATATCTGCGTAAACTATCGTAAAGCCTCTTAATTGAACATAGAGCAGGTTGACGACGATTAAAATATCTATGAAAGTATTCCTCAGCTGCACGAACTGAATTTTTATGGCATATGATAGAACATCCCACCATATTCAGTTTTTATTCGTTAGAATATTCCAATTTATCACGAAAACTTGTCAATCATATTCGGGATACAGTTCCCTATATTTACACTTTTTTTATAAAATCAAAATCAAAGGAGCTAGAGGGATTTGACTAAATCGACAGAATTTCGTTTTTTCAAAATATCTAGTAAGCCATGACTTTTTACAAAAATGCGAAAGTGTCATTAAATTGGGCCAGTAAAACTGCAAAACTTTCCCAATTTAACCATTGCGCTATCTCCGCTAGTTTCCGAAATCCCATACTGATCATTAAAAAAACTCACCCTGTATAAATATATCATATTATCTGACCCGCCTCGGCGTCGCACGGAGTAGAAAAGTTGGTGTTAAATTTAAATACAAAAATTCTAGAATCCGATCGTAGCACCTCTACCTGGTACAATTGTAAATATAAAGCTTCCAGGTTTCCAGTTTCATTAAAAACGTTTAGGAGGACTTAAAAAAATTACAACCCCATTGAAACGATCCCTATTGGGTCAAATTGTTGATCAGACCCACTGGAATAAACATAAATGTTTCAGCAAAATCAACCCAACCGTTAAAGATAAAATTCAGACAACCCGATGGCTGCGCCACCTATTGGGTTACATGGTAAATCTAACTCATACAAACATACACAAAAAGCTTCATCACAATCGATCCAACCATGTAGGGAGAATTAAAAAAAATCCAACAACCCGATCATAGCGCCACCTACCGAGTTAAATTATAAATCTATCGCACTCAAACTAACACAAAAAAAAATCGTCAATACCCGCCCAACCGTTAAGGAATTATTTTTCCCCTCTAAGACCCAATCGCAGAGCCATCTACCGAGTCAAATGTGACTTTAAACCTTCCAAGAGCCTACTCAAATACCCACGAAGCCATAAGGCAGCGATTTTGATGAAATATTCTATGGGGCTTGACTTTTTCTGACACATCTAACAATTATTGTTATATTTAACCAATTTAAATAAAACCTTGAGAAATCATATACCTAAACCTTGATCAGAAGTAGTTTTTGTGTTTATCGCGAACAGACAGACAGACGCGGCAGAGTATTGTTTTATAATATGTAGTGAAGTGGAAGACAACTTTTGATGACACGAGTGAAATGGCACAAAATATTCCATTAGTGTATCGAAAAGAAACATTGTTAGGTGAGCGACCTTTTCGTTTAGTCTCGATAATTTAAAATTCGTGTTATGATTACTAACCTCTAAGCCTGAATTAAACAATTAAATTGTTTGATTATAAATCTAATATAGTTAATATCCTCCTAAAAAGATCGACTGAAAATAATTCATTACACATGTATCATAATTTTCCGGGCTCTGCTTTTACTTTAAAAGAAAATTTGTCTTAATAGAAAACTCCGTAAATGCGCAAAATCTGTTTCACTCTGAACTGGAAATTTAATATGACCGAGCGGTTTATCCGAAAATCTTTAGGAAACGGCAAACATTTCAAAGAAATTGTCAAAAAGCAGAATCCCTGGGGACGTTCATTTCACTGACGTAATCACCTTCCTGTGCGAATACTTTCAGAAAAGTTTCGTGGATATTGAGGTTCTTAGAATGATGATAATTGTAAAGATGAAGTGAGTTTTCAAATACTTTTTTTGTATGGAGTCTATAGAAAAAAATCATGGCTTTACTTTTTAAAGCAAATGCAAATGAAGCATATTTAAGCAGTTATTGCGACAGTGTTCTGTTTATAATAGAAAAGTATTCCCAGTATAACAAATGTATTGTATTCTTTTGTAAATGAATAATGACTGATTTTTAAAATCATACCTCTTCAATACATGCAATGCACTAAGTCTGATCAACAAAGTATATATTTTGTAAAAAGGTTACATGCAACACAATGCTGGGATCTTGAACACGGTGATACGTTTGAAATTTTAAGAAACACATTTTAGCGGAAATTGAGTGTAACTTGGTTTTACATGAAACCGTATACTTTTTGTGTTGAATTCCGTACAAAAATTAAAGGTAAGAAATTTAACAAAGTCAAGAGATACACTGTTCTTCTAACTAGTATTTTCATATCAAAACACTGTGTTCAAACAAGTCCGTGGTGGGTCACATCTTTGTACAGTGCACATTATGTTCAACACCAACCATTGCTCATAAATTTACATCACATTATATCCAATCAACTTCGAGGGCAGTAGCACTATCATATCCCTCAATTTACTTAGATCATCCACTATTCGAGAATTAGAGAAACGACTGCTCTGTCTAAACCGACGCGAGGATAGCAAACGCGTTCCTATCACATGGAGCGCCGTAAGAGCCACACTAAACAAACCAGACACACCCACCAGCACGAAACCAATCATCACACAGCCTCCTCATCAGGTGATATCCCTTTCGAATAGACCGACAACTGTAAATAAACGAAGCATATCAGTTCAGTTATCTAGTGACACTTGGGAAGTAAGCAGGTATAGAACCTGATTTTCGTTATTTTCATTTTCTTTTTCATCTGTCTCCTAATAATGGCTCTAAAGCAGAAGTCGAAACATCATATTTCATACATTGAGAGACGGTTCTCACCATGAATCTACTCCAGGTTATATATGTATGTAAGTTTACTTATAAGAATTAACTTTGATATTTATTATGTATTAATTACCAAAATTTCTTCTCGGTTTTCAAAAAAAATAATTAGATACATCTTTACATAGAAAGGCATGTTTATTTTGTTGTAGCATTTTTTTCTCTAAAAATTTCTGCCAAAAGGACTTACTGGTTACTACTAAATGCTTATTTGCAGCAGAAAAGAAGTAAGAAGAAAAAATCCCAATGAACCCCATTAAAATTAAACGCTTATCTTTTACAGAAATGTGTAATGAACAGACCGAATAACCAAGCTAATAACTAGAAACTACAACAATATAGTATACGAATGTGCCATATTTGAAATAGCACGAGATAACTATGAAACTAGAGCTAATTATACCCAATTAGTTTTCACCTCTACCTCTATCATTCCTGACAAGTTTGATCTTTCAACTTGTTCACACTCGACGTAGCACGTTTATTCCAAACCCTCCAGGTGCCACCGATAGCTGCAATATCGTGTAAAGATGTGATATGATAAGCATCTAACTCGAATACCCCCCCCATCTCCATGCCCTATCGTAAGAATCGATCGTGAACCAGGAGGCAAATGTCAGGTTGATAGTGTATTCCTGCTTTGATCTCTAGAACTTAATATTAAGCGCCTCAAGTGTAAGGTTTGTTTTATTTTGCGAATGAAATTACTAAACCCCTTAATTACATCTTTGTTTTAATCTATTTGTGGAAATTTATAATTTATTATGACTTGTTATACTATAAATACTCTTTGTTCCTAATATATTGCAAATACAGTGTCAGTGTGTCAAAAAAGCTATAAATACTGTTACGAGAATTCGTCCGATAGCTGGTGTCGACCCGAGGCCGGCGGCTGACTCTCACAGACATTCATGGAATTTCCTCCATCTTCGAGAACACAGAAAGAAATTTCCGATGACTCGTTAACCTAACAGAGAATTCCGAGAGAAATATTTAAAAACGGACAGCTGGTGATGGAATTCAATCAATATTCGACTGCCGTATAGTTAAGTAGAGATAAATTGTAAATAGATCTGTGAATATAAATTGTGTGAATAAATTAGAGTGAGTTGGACTGTGTTTTTAAATGAATCAAAGAACTGAACAATACCCGATCGTGAAAATACAAACATTACAATACTGTCATCATTTATATAAGAAATAGTAAAGTAATAATTGAATTTATGTATTAAAAACAATGTTGTTTAAATGATGGGTTCTACGTGTTAACCACGATCGTTTGACTGAGATCTATGAAAGATAACACAGAATATAGTTCAGTAAAACCTAATAAATTGCTGTAGAAAACATCTAACACAATCCATTGCATTTCTTCCTGATCATCTCTAATGCAACATGCATGTGCTTTTTGTGGTTATAGGCTTTAACACCTGTCCAAAGGTGGTCTTCGAAGTAATTCACCAGTAGTACCGCTGGCGAACTTTGTCTAGGGTTTTATTCATGCTCAGGTGGCCTCCGGTAATCCCATCATGTACTTCGGTAAGGATGGCTAGTACCTTTTTCTTCGGAACTACCAGTTGGGACTTGGTTTCTCGTCCATCAGCGCTTTCCCAAACTCGCTTGAGCATTCCATTGTCTACTCTTAGAGAGTCTCATTGAGCCCATAACGATTTCAGCACGCTGGAGTGTCTAGCTACCTCGTCCCATCGTGGCCTGGGTGCCCCCCTCGTTTTGAGTGACAAGATTGGTTTGATGTCTGGATCAGCAATTTGGTCCTGGATGCACCGTTCCGTTGTCCAGTCTTCATTGGTCTGCACTCGGATCTGCCTGATGGAGATACCCTCTCGCTATTCCCTCTTCAGACAATGTTCGCATTCTGCTCTACAGGGTCTTCTGGATAGGGCATCGGCATTATTGTGCAAACGGTCGGCACGGTGTTCCACCTTGAAATCGAATTGCTGTAGTTTCTCCATCCACCTGGCCAGTTGTCCTTCCGGTGTTTTGATGTCCAGCAGCCATTTGAGGGCGGCATGATCTGTCCGGATTAAGAAATGACGACCATAAAGATATTTGTGGAAATGGTCTACAGCCCTTATTATTGCTGCCTTCAGTCGCCTGGATGATGTTTCGCAATCCTGATTCCAATAGAAGGTCTCTTTCTCAGTGGTCTGCCGATGTAGAGGGGCGGCGATATGGCAAATCCCTCAACAAAACGCCGGTAGTATGAACAGAGGCCCAAGAAGCTTCGGGGTTCATGTTTGTCTCTTGGAACTGGCCAATCACGGATGGCTTCTATCTTGTCTTCGTTGGTGCGGATTCCTGACTCGGACACAACGTGGCCCAAAAACTCTACTTCTTTTTAGAACAAGGAACACTTCTTCGGATTGAGTCTCAGGTTGGCATTATTAATTCTGGAGAATACTTCGTCCAGGTTCTTCAGATGATCGTCGAATGTCTGACCTATGACTAGAATGTCGTCGAGGTATACTAAGCACGTCCTCCATGTTAACCCGCTCAGTACATACTCCATTAGCCTTTCAAATGTAGTGGGTGCATTACATAACCCAAAGGGCATGACCGTGAACTGAAACAGCCCTTTACTGGTAGAGAACTCTGTCTTCTCTCTGTCGTTTATGTGTAGACCAACCTGCCAATATCCACTTTTTAGGTCTAGTGTGGAGAACCAAGGGGAGCCTGCTAGTGTGGTCAAAGTGTCATCGATTCGGAGTAGTGGATAGGTGTCTTTCTTCGTGACGTCATTCAGCTTTCTGTAATCCACGCAAAATCGGGTGGTTCCATCCTTCTTGTTAACTAGCACGACGGGAGCAGACCATGGGCTGATGGATGGCTCAATAACTCCATTTTGTAACATGGACTCGATGTTTTCCTCGACTGCCTGTTGTTGCCCCAATGGCAGTCGTCTAGGTGGTATTCTGATGGGTTGAGTCTTTCCGGTATCTATTCTATGCTGGATGATGTTGGTGCGACCGGTGGTTCCATCTTGACTGTTAAAAATTTGCCAGTGCTTTGTTATAAATTGCTTGGTTTCTTATGGTTCTCTGGTGTCAGGTGTGCTAAATGGTCAGCCAACTGTTGAAGGAACTATTTACTGGGCCCTGTCTCCTTCACCGACGTCTGGTACTCTTCTTCGCAATTGATGATGTTCTCTGCTGGCTAGAAACAAGCTATCTCTTGATAATTGGCAATTCTGATGTCGTTGTTGGGCAAATTCAGGACTCTGATTGGTATATCTCGTCCGGTTTTAACTATAGCCCGTCCAACTAAGTAGTCATGAGCTGAGTGTACGGGCTCCACCATTCCAACGCAGCTCCCAGAATTGCTGTACAGCTGCCCATGAATAATCTGTTCCGTTCGACCGGGAATTCTAGCTGAAGACTTTGCCAAAATTTTTATGGAGGTGACTGAACTGTTGACGGGCAGTGTCAATACAAATTCCTCATTTAGGAACCGAAGAACATCATATCTCGGGTCGAACATAAATCCGTGCTGGCTAATTAGGTCCATACCCAGTATAAAATCGTCCTCATTATTCGCTGTTGCATTTTTTAAATTTCTGTTTCTACTTTGTTTTGAATAGCACTGATTTCAAATTTCACATGGCTCTGTATGGAATCGATGTCATCTATTTTTTCAAATTATTTTTTAGGATCTTTATGTCGTCGTTTATCTCATCTGATTCTACTATTTGCATTCTTTTATTAACTGTTTCATTAACTTGTGATACTATTTGCATTAGTTGTTCAAATTGCATTTATCTTTATTCTTCAGCTATTTTAAATTCATTTTGTCTCGTCAATTCAGTTTGATCTTGTTTTTCTACAAATTTCGAGAACAATCCCTCAATTAAATTTTGTTGTTCGCTTTTCATCGTAGTGACAAGATTTTCTAATTCTACTGTACGTTTTTCATCAAAAGATTTTACTAACCTTTGTTGAATTTCTTCTTGATGTTGTTTTTCCTTCTTGTAACGTTTTTCTAGAATCTGGGTATTTTTTCGTCTAGTCCCTCCGTAACCTGCTTGACTATCTTTTTGGGAGTTTCGTCCAGTTTTTCCATGCTACGGGTAACCATAAATAAAATTACGATTTTATCTGCACTTAATCCTGCACTTCTGATCACCAAATTTTTATATATAGTCCGTGGGTTCAATTTAAAATTGTAAAACTAACATTCACTTTCATTTTTCTAGAACTTCATTTACAGAACAGCTGATTCACAATAACATTACAATATACGCTAGTCATCGCTGTATAACTAACTCGCGATCGTGGGCTGCTTCCTTTTTAAAACCAGCATCGAAAATTCTCGTAAAATCAATTTCATTTCGAGAACCATTTTTTTTCTCAAAGCGATCGTTGTCGTACTGGAATGAAACAGGGTAAATTTCGTAACAATATATTAGATTTCAATATTGTGTAGGTTGTAATGCGAAATTCCAAACATTGTAGTTCATCTTTACGACAGAACATTATTATCAGTACAACTCAAAATAGTTTCATATATGGAACTAAAATTTTAAACTGAAATATAAATAACCAACATAAATTTTGTCTAATTGGTGTCATTAAGGATGTTTGAAACAAACGTTTCATAGGAATATTACTTGAACAACACGTCGTTAATAAGTTTTAACAGCTAGAAATCATGGGGTATTTGTAATCAATTCTAAAAATCAAAATTCCTCATATCGTGATTAATCGATTCCCAGTTCCGGGAAACAATCTGGCGGTCAATTGGAAACGGCACGGAATTCAAACGAAATATTAATAATGCAAACAGCAGCGACAAATGAGTAGACATGTCGCCATTGTGATATAAAATCGTTACCATTTCCGGAATAATGAAATGTTGATTGACAATAAAGCGTTAGTCCTGAGGGATAGTAGCAGGAACTCGATTCATATGCGACAACGCCCAAAAGTACAAATCAGATTAAATGCAGTAGGAACATACCTGCTTTGAAAATAATCATGATTGATCGTTAGTGATTATTAAAATTATTATGATCCTGTCTACGTATGTAACATGTCCTAAAGGTATAAAGGGTGTTTCAATTTCAGGTTCATTTTTTAATTTTTAATAAAATACACAAATTATTTGACAATGATCAAATCTTTTATTTCAAATGATAGTACAACTGTTGGTTTAATAAAGAAAAACAATATTTTGTAAGTGACCACCTGCAGCTGTACGACAAGCTTCTAATCCTTTGCCAAAATTTCTGGCATAACTGCGGTTCAATTACTTGAAAACAGCCAATAATGTTCTCCTTTAGGTCATCAATTGTTTGTGGATCGTTGGCATAGACCTTTTCTTTCAAATAGCTCCATAGGAAAAAATCTAGAGGTGTTAGATCACAAGATCTAGGTGGCCAATTATGTTTCCTCTTCCAGCAATTATTCGGTTACCAAATTTCTGTTTCAAAAGATTGATTGTTTCTGCTGCTGAATGACATGTTGCACCGTCCTGTTGGAACCACATATACTGCACAACAATATGTTCCAATTCATCCCACAAAAAGTTAGTAAGCATCGTTCGATATCGATCACCATTCACAGTAACAGCATTTCCATTGTCATCTTAAAAAAGTATGGACCAATCACTTCACCAGCCCAAAAACCACACTAAACAGTTACTGTTTGTGGATGCATTTTGGTCTTTCCATTATTTCTCGTGGATTTGCTTCACCCCAGATTCGACAATTTTGCTCGTTAACAAATCCACCCAATTAAAAGTGTGCTTCATCATTGACGATGATTTTGTTCAAAAAATTCACATTTTCAAGTTTCTGTTGTATAGCCCAATTAACGAATTGACGACGTAAACCAAAGTGTGTTGGATTTATTTCTTGCGTTATCTGAATCTTGTAAGCCTTAAAATGAAGATCTTTGTGCAAAATTCTGAATGAAGTGGTTTTTGGAATGTTCAATTGCTGTGCAGATGTTTTTGGTTGCTCAACAACACTAGCAGTAACAACTGCAGTATTTTCTTCTTTTGTTTTGCTTTCACCAAGATTTCATATATGTTGTTATTTCAGATAACGGACAAAGTGTAGGAGACAATTTTGTTTAGTCTGTAGAAAAACATGCTCGTACCTAATTACTTCACCAATATTAAGAGGTAAGACAATGAAAATTACCAAACTTTTATGACTTAACATAAACATGTTATGTTTTCACAGAAGCCGTTGACAATCAGAAAAACAATAGGAATATTGCAATTAAGTTCATCCGGCTACGAAATCTAGTGAAAGTATCAGTGAAAGTAGACAAGAGGAAAGAAACTCTTTAGTATGAAAATTGACGAAAATTGTTTGTCTCGAGTTGCGGATGTGATAGGACTTGCTGTTATATCATTTGCATAACAAAAATACCTGAAAAATTAGGCATTTTTATAGAGGTTGTTGAATAATTTATATTTTGATTTTGTTAGGGACTTTATTTTGTCATAAAATGTAACATAATGTTATTATTGTCAAAAAATCAATTACATACTTTTATAATTTTATGAGTGAAAGTTTTATGCCATAAAGATCATAATGAAGTTTAGTAAAAACACACCAACATTTATAACATGTTACTGTTCTATTTGTTCCTATTTTTGCCTTTAATTTTATAATATGTGTTACATATAAAAGGATTAAAACAAAGGATGTCGTAATGTAAAATGTTTGCTATTTGTTGTTATATTTACATACTTTATATTTATTAAATTAAAGGTAAGTTAGTTAATAAGGCAGGGAGTTTCACAAAACCTTGCAGGGCCCTGGTATACTATGAGTGTCAAAAATTGTCCAAAAGATTTATACTGGCGAAATTGCGAAATTTACAGGAAAGATGTATAAAATCTTATTCTATATCCTCTATTTCGTGTAAACTCTATTAAACTATTTCAACAACTATGCATGTTGACTTGAACAACAACTTTATAAATATTTAATTAATACTTGTATATCATTTCGTTCTATATAGTTTTTATACGTCTCGTTTATCTTCGCAGGTTTTCCCATAAGAACAAAAAACAGCATGGGATATCAGAGTTTCAGGCCACATGGGACAACGAAAATTATATTTTTTCCATTTATAGTGATACTGGCTGGTTACTTTCACACGCAAGCACTGAAGGAATGTAATTTAATTTTACAACTCACAGTGACAGTTCATGATAATACGTGTTATAACAGTAAATAATTTCCAATACTACAATTTTTAGAGGTTGAAAACTTTTTAAAAACGCTAAAGAAGAAGCTAAACTGTGAACCTAAATACGGCCTATTGCTTTAAAATAATACTATACAAAGTTAGAACTGGTACAAAATATTCAAATATCCTAAATTAACATTTTTGAATAATCATAACCGCAATTTTTTGTATTAAATTATATCAAAACCAAACCAAATAACACAACTCAAAATACAAAAAATTGCATTTATAAAATCCCTTGTGAATGTAATAAATTCTATATTGGAGAAACCTCTAGACCTCTGAACGTTCGAATAAACGAACACAAAAATTACATAAAAAACGACAATTTGAAAAATGCAAAATTTGTGAACATGCTTGGAACCTTGGTTATAAAATAGTTTCAAAATTCAGTTATATTACACAAAGAAGAACACAACACCAAAAGAAAACTAAAAGAGTCTGCTTTAATTTTGTTAAATGAAAACGATTGTATCGCTACTACCTCCGTAGAATTCAGTCGTTCCTGGTTGCCGATGATTAAGGAAGAAATTGCTAACGGTCATGTCCTTGTGAACAACCCAATATCGGGATAGTTCATAAGGTTTTTCCTAGGTTTTCCCTTATGATTTTAATGGGATCACTGAATCAACAAAGGTCTTTGGTCGCATTTTTGGCGAATGCACTATCTTATAACTAAGTCGCACCTAGGAGCGCCACATAAAATTCTAAAGATCTCCCTTTCAAATTCTTCCAGTTTGAAAGGAACTTTGTGATTATATGATATTAAGAAATTTCTGTGCTACCCTGTATATTACAAATAAAATTTTCTTAGTTACGTCAGAAATCAAATAATACACATTGTCAAATATTTTAATTTACATCTTAGAATTGTGCCTTTGTATCCATAGTTTCTTAACCATTGACAACGGGGTCTGACATAGACCCGAAACGTTTGGAATATACAGCAATTTTCGTTAAACTGTGGTGTTATTTCCCAAGAAGTACTTAGAAGTTAAAATACTTATATGTTAGAGGAAGTGATGAAAATGAAGTGTAACCCAGAATCTGATAATAGTAGTTATTTCGACATCCTTATTTAGCTTCCCTAACTAGAAATAGGTGTATTAAATTATCTGTTTTAATATCTAAGTTTTCGAAACAAGCTGCTTGCTCATTAAGTAAAATATCAAAGTCTATGTTTTTCATTAAATGTCAAAATTAATACGCATATTAAAAAGTATCATTTTTACTTCATAACTTTATTCAAGTAATAACCAGGAAGAGAATGAAACATGCAATTTACGGTGCTATTAAAAAAATATTGCAACTCACCGGATGATGAAGGGAAAATCCAAATTAACATGATTTTTTGCCTTTATTGCCAGCATGCTGGGAACACTCCAAAAGCGGGAAGATGGTTAATATGAAGGATAATTTTGTAAGCTCACACAACATTCACATTCACTGAACATCGAAAATTCGGGGGGAGGGGGGAAAGCGTATAACATTACATTATGCGTTACATTGCAAGTTTCTGTTTATTCAGCATGGTCGATGTGTAATTGTATCGGAGTGATATGAAATGTAATGAACTGTATTGAATTTATGGAGCTGTTACTTGATGCAAATCCATTTTTTTGATAATTTTCATTTATTTAATCTGTATAACGATAATGATTTCACTACACACTATCTTTATCAAATACAAACTATATTTCAGTCGAACCTGATGGCAAATAGTAATCTATATCTAACAAATACAAGAGAAGAAAGGGAATTTGGAGAGATCTGTAAAGTAAGGGCTCTAAAACGAACTTTTTTAAATAACACAATTGTGAAGATAAACTATGAAAAAGAGTCTTTCTGTCATCTATATACAGGTTGAGTTTTTTTGATGATCAGTATAGGGATATCAGAAACTAGCGGAGATAGAGCAATGGTTAAATTGGGAAAGATTTGCAGTTTTACTGGCCCAATTTAATGACACTTTCGGATTTTTGCAAAAAGTCATAGCTTACTAGATATTTTGAAAAAACGAAATTCTGTCGATTTAGTCAAATCCCTCTAGCTCCTTTGTTTTTGATTTTATAAAAAAGTGTAATGTCAAAATTGAAGGGAATTGTATCTCGAATATAATTGTCATGTCCTCGTATGAGTGACAGCTCTCGTTTTCGAGATATGACACAAACTTATCTTTTTTTTGACTAGAAACCATAGTTGGCTATGACCTCAAAAAATCGGACATTTTTAGAGCATTTCAAGGAGTTAAGGATGCTTTTTTCTCTTATTATCACTTTTATCGTAGGTAGCCATGAAAAACATTGTTTTCACTTTGACGTTTCCTCATTTGAGAGTAATTCCATTAGTAGTGCTGAACTGACGGTCGATATTGACAAGTTTTCGTGATAAAATGGAATATTCTAACGAAGAAAAACTTAATATGGTGGAATGTTATATCATATGCCATAAAAATTCAGTTCCTGCAGCTGAGGAATACTTTCATAGATATTTTAATCGTCGTCAACCTGCTTTTTGTACATTTAAGTGACTTTACAATAGTTTACGCAGATGTTGATTTTTTACTAAACCACCAAAGAAACGTAATCAAATTAACGAAGCAGCAAAAAATAAATGTTTTGGCAATGGTAAATCAAAATCCATCTACATCAACTCGTGATATTGCGGCAGAAGCTGGCACATCTCAACGAACTGTAGTAAAGGTACTGAAAGCGCACAAGTTCCACCCGTACAAAATTTCAGTTTCTCAAACTTTGCATGCTGATGACGTACATCCACGTATTTTGTTTTGTACATGGTTTAGAGACATGTGCTTTGACAATCCACAGTTTCCATTAAAGGTGTTATGCTCAGATGAAACTAGATTTACTAACTGCAGTATGTTCAATAGACACAATGAGCATATCTCGGCTAAAGAAAACCCTTTCCATGTATAACAAAGACGACCCCAGATAAAATTTGGTTTTAATGTTTGGTGTAGTATCATAGGGTCTACTATTCTGGGGCCTTTTATCTATCACGAATCACTTACTGGAGAGCGCTACTTGCATTTCTTGCAATACACTTTTCCAGACATGTTGCATAATTTGAATTTGAGAATTCGTTTAGAAATTGAGTGGTTCCAACATGATGGAGCACTTGTTCATAACGCGTTATTAGTAAGACAACACTTAGATAATATTTATACAAACTCTTGGATAGGAAGAAATGGCCCACCCGAATGGCCACCCCGGTCTCCCGATTTGGCAGTTATAGACTTCTATTTATGGGGTGCGCTAAAAAACAAAATATACAGAAGAAACTATGAGACAGTTGGTGACCTAAGGAAGGCGGTATTACAAGCAATTGAAGAAATGTCTGTGAGGAAAGCGATAATGTCAATCTTAAAAATATTAAAAGGGGGGAAAGGGGGGTTAGGAATGTTTCATTAAGAATTAAATATATTCGAAATAGAATGTAATAATTGTGTGACTCTTCATCAATATACTCCTCTAAAACAAATAGAAGAATTCTGTTATCCGAAAGAGGATAAGTGGGGTATTTCTTTAAAAAAATTCACTATTTCTCGGGAACAGAAAATAATACACAAAAGAGAATTAAAATTATTTTGCCTGTTCACTGGGGTTTTCTCTCCACAAAATTTTTTCTTATCTGTTTATAGACGTTTCAACTCCGACTCTGTAGTCGTTGTCAACCGTTTTGTTGAGTATTTCGAGGTTTTTTCAAAAAAATTTCGTTCTGAAGTGGATTTTGTTGTTGTGCAGTATTTATATATTACATGAGAATTGATAAATTATTCCGTTCTTTAAGTTAATAGAGATAAAAATGTTCATTATTTAATTTATCTCAGGTGAAATCTCAAAAAATAGAAAATGTTGAAATGTTAATTTACAGATAATATTAATAAAATAAAAACATATGCCAAAAAATTTAAAAAAATCTCTTAGAAACCTTTAAATGTTAAGAATACTAAAGGCACGAAACATCGCAACAATATGAAAAGGAAAATTTAAAAAAAGTTCTACAAAAGGTCAAAACTTCCAAAACTAACAGAAATAACTAAAAATACAAACGCAAATGTAAAGGGACGGAAAAACAGTCAAAACCGCCAAATATGTCAAGACAATAGAAATGTCAAATATGACAAACAAAATTTGTCAGAAATGTTAGAAATATTAGAAATGTCACCTGTGCCAGAAATGTCGAAAATGCCAAAAAGGTCAAAAATATCAAAATTGTCGACAATGTAAAATATGTAAAAAATTTTAAAAATTTCAACAAATGTCTAAAATATCAAAATTGTCAAAACCTCTCAAAAACCTCAAAAATGTCAAAAAATCCGAAATAAAAACGGGTAAAACACAATATCAAAAATCAAAAAATAATATATTTTTTGACGCAGTTGTTGAAATATAATCTGGCTCCTGAATGGTGATATGAAAATGGTTTTCACAAAAATCTACGGGATGTGAAAAATAGCAAACTAAAAAAATGTTAATGATAAATATGTCAAATAATCCGGGACGGGTCATATAGTATGTTTTATAAAAAAATATTTATTGTGTAGGTATGTAATCTACCAGTCACTTACTGTTTTCTGAAAATGTGAAAAGTAACTTATAGTCAATTTATTTTACATTACTTGTGCAAGCCTGCATATCTCACTTGTTTGGTAACAATAGTTACTAAAAACAATTGCAAGACAATTTGACCCTCAACCATTCAATAATCCAATAATCAAACAGAAATGTCAGCTTGTGACAAACACTGGCGGTAAGTTTGATTTCCCTCGGGTAACTACTGAAAATGTTCAACTCATGCTTCAAATCTAAGTAGTATCGAAACAATCAATAAAGGAAACAACCGTTTCTATTAATAATTCGTAGATTACCTCAATAAAATCAATTAGGTCACAAATGTACGAGTACAGAAGACACACCACTTTACTTGTGACATTTTAAGGGAACACGTAAAACGTAAATTTTCTAGTCATGTAAATGCCAGGGAAATAAGTTATTCAGCCTGCTTTTCATTTGCAATGGAATTGATTTTTGGTAAATGTCGATTGATTACTTTTTTATGGACAACTGTTCACTCTCAAGTTAAGATTGATATAATGTATCAAATTTGCTAAAATTTAATATTTTTCACAAAATCTATCCAAGGCTAGATATCTATTAGTGAGGTTGACATCTGTGAAAAAGTTTGTACTTACAAAGACTTTCAACTTTTTTTTCAGGACTGTTCAATGGGATTTTTTTTTCTGACTTGTTTTGTTTAGCAGGTGGTTGGTTGACATTACTAGATGTCTTCTTCAATACTCATTTAAAAATTAATAATTACTAGTCGGTAGGCTTGGTTATTTGGTTATGCAACCACACATACCAATAGTTTCCCGACTTGACTTTACATTGTATGGCATCACACTCCCTCTAAGATACGGGGAAAATTCACTAAACCCTAGATATCCTGGATATCAAAAGGGTTTAGCTCTGTGGGAGTTCTTGCCAGGTTTTCAGGCCCGTGGTTGGAGTCGTCGCGGCAGTTTCCCATGAATTTTCTGACCGTTCAGGCTGTTCCTAACAGGACGGCTTTTTGCATTGTTGGTAAAGATCGTACGTCGAGACAGAGGTATCTTAAATTATTTAATAGCCGTTTTGGGACTTCTTCTGTCGTTGAAATAACAATTTGTACAGTTCGTGTGTTGTTCATGCTCCACTGAGTCTTTATTTGAAATTCCAAATCCCTATATTTGGTTATTTTCTCAGCCTGTTTGATATTTATATTATTGTTGTTAGGAATTGCTATGTCAATTAAAGTTGAGACTTTATCTACCAAAACTATATCTGGTCTATTGTGAGCAACAGTCCGATCAGTCAGTATCGTGCGGGCCCAGTACAGTTTGTAGTTGTTATTTTCTAAAACAGATTCTAGTTTGTATTTATAGCATGTTAATCTCACCGACGGTGATAGTTAACGTTTCAGTGCTAGTTCCTGGTGCACTATTTTTGCCACAGCATCGTGTCGTTCTTTGTATTCAGTTGCAGCGAACGCTTGACAACCTCCTGTGATATGCTGGATAGATTGAAAAGTACCTGCATCTGTCGTTGTCAATAGAAGAGGGTCTTTAACGAGATCAGCCAGTAGTTCGACGCTGCACTGTCGACATAATCTTGGTTAACATCATTTATAAGTCTTCCATGAAGGGACTTCCCTTTCCATTTCAGCAGTTTCTGATCAGTGGTCTGGTGGTTTAATTGGAAGTGTTGTTTTACGTCAGTCGTAGTGGTGTTGAGTCATCAACTTAGCATATGACTCTGTGTAGATCGGAAAATTCTGCTAGTTTCTGGAAATGACAGGAAAAATCGAAATTTGTTGATCTAATAGTTTGCTTATATCTGCCAATCCTCTTCCTCCTTAACACCGTGGCAAAGTTGTATGTTCGACAGAGCTCTTTGGATGGTGATTTTGAGCTTTTGTTAGTAAAACTCGAACTTTTCGTTGTAATTGTTCAATGTGAGTCTTGCACCAACTAACTATACCGAAGGAGTAACTGAGCACTAAACACTCATAGGTGTTAATAGCCTGAAACAGATTTTTACCGTTTAGTTTGGTTTTCAATAGTCGTCTTACCCTTCTATAAATATCTACTGTTAGCTCCTTTTTCATGGTCAAGTGATCAATACGTTGAGCCTGTTTTATTCCAAGGTATTTATAAGTATGGCCTTCCCCCATAGATTCAATTGAGGTGCCATCTCCCATTTCGTAGTGCCCCTGCTGTATTTTGCCTTTAACTATATTTATAATTCGGCATTTGTCTGGGCCACTATGGATGTCACTAGAGAACCCTTCTGACATTTCAAGCATATCATGCAGCTGATGTTTCGTAGCTGCCATCAACTTTAAGTCGTCCATATATAACAATAATAGTATTGTAATATTGGTTGCATAACTAACAGAATATTGGGTTAATAATCTCTTATTTGTTTACCAAATCCATTGGCCGTTTATTTTGTCAATGTGGCTTTTTTTATTTTTTGTATTTTGTTTCAAATTGTCGGTTTTGGAGTTGCATATTAACATCCTATGTTATACCTATTTTGCTTATTTTATCTCTTAATATGCAACTTCTGATTTCTCTTAGAGCTGTCATTTCTATAGCTCTGAGTTCAGTATCTGTATACTTTTCCACATTGTATTGGTATTTGTGGAGTTTATTTTTGATGTTACTATCGTTGTTATAGTTCGAATCACATTCCAAGAAGTTGAAGTGTAATATCTGTTCTATTAACTGGTTGTCAATAATTATTTTAGATCTAACTCGATCCTTTCGTATAAATGAGGTCACTTTTCTTTTGTTATGAGATATTTTCATTTCATATGTTTTACAGTTGGTATACTGATCTTTGTTTGCCGTCTTTTATCTCTGCTATCCCTTATATCTGAAGTTATAATTATTTTTAATTCGCAATTAACATCTTTGCAGTTGAATTTGTATATCATCAATATATAGGGTGCTTTTAAAATAGGGTTGCAAACTTCTGCTGTTTATAGAACTCATTAAAATCGAAAATAGAAAAAAGGTAACTTTTTACGTTAAATAACGCCTCCTATTTAGGTTATTTTGATTTTTTTTTTTCTATTCTATTTCTCTACAGATTAATAAAATTTTAACAAGTTTCTCGTAAAAAATATTATGTCTGTTCAAATTGGTATTTCCAATGGTTTTCAAGTAAATTAAGTTATTAGCCAATAAAAAAATTAAATTAAATTAAGTTACTCTGCTCTTTATGTTATTAGGCCAAAAATTTGTTTACCGTAGCAAATAAAAGACGACCTTGCCACAACGCTTTACAAGTTTAAGTTATTGATAACGCAGTGTTCAATTAGTAGAAATAAAACGGAATCATATTCAAACACGGAAGTGACATAATTAAAAATTATATCAGAAGCGATATTAATAATTACATTACATTTCTTCTCTACTTATAAAAATGTCCAACGATTCTTGAGATACTAATATACGCAGTATATTTGCAGCATTCCTTGCTTCCTTGTATTTACTATAGTCTTTACATATTCAGCTATTTTTATAGTGCAGATAAATTCTATGTTTATTTATGATGGACACAGATGTTGATGATCTTATGAAAAAACATATGCTGAATAATTTTTGGATTTTACACCATTACAGATACTTTTTTCTCATATCCTAATGATTCTAAAGATTCTTCTTAACTATCTTGAATTTACGCATTTTATATTACAAAGACAGAAAATGATTTCTTTTCCATACCGATACAATAAATACATTTTGTCAGAAAACTGAACACGCGCAAGTGCTTTATTTCTTCAGCAAACAAAAGCTTGTTCAACAAAAAACAAACGAATTCTCGGAAACAATAAAAAAAGGAAATAGGTTTACAAGCCCAAAAAAAGGAGTTTCATTTGTTCAATTTATTGCACCGTTATTCTTTACTGGCAACTGTCAGATTTTATCTACCATGATGAGAAATGTGTTTTGCCACAATGAACGGACATTTGATGCGTTATTATCTTGTCGAAGTGTCTATTAATTATTTTCACAACAGACATTACTGAGACGTGGACTTATATACGAGACGTCCAGACGTGATATTTCTGTCTTGTGTTAGATGGGGAGAATTAAATAATTCAATTTCCTCCAGTAGAATTTGTCAAATATTGTTTTCTTTACAACAGAGTATTTGAAGTGGCTCTTATAAGTTTTCTCCTTTTTAATAGGAAGCAATTTTATTTAGCTTCTACTTGATTACATATTAAATATATAAGTGAAGGGTTTCCTGGTACTAATTATCATGATTAAATACAGACTGAGTTTTTTTTGATGATCAGTCTGGGGATCTCGGAAACCAACGGAGATAGAGCAATGTTTAAATTGAGAAAGATTGGCAGTTTTACTGGCCCAATTTAATGACACTTTAGGATTTTTGTTAAAAGTCATGGCTTATTAGATATTTTGAAAAAACGAAATTCTGTCGATTTAGTCAAATCCCTCTAGCTCCTTTGTTTTTGATTTTATAAAAAAGTGTAAATATCAAAATTGATGGGAATTGTATCCCGAATATGATTGTCATGTCGTCGTTTGCTTGACAGCTCTCGTTTTCGAGATATGGCACAAACTTATCGTTTTTGAATAGAAACCATAGTTGGCTATGACCTCAACAAATCGGGCATTTTTAGAGCTTTTCAACGATATAATACTCGATATAGTTATTCATAAAAATAACGGAGTTATGGATGCTTTCTCTCTTATTTTCACTTTTAAAGTAGGTAGTCATGAAAAAGATTGTTTCCACTGAATATGGTGGAACGTTATATCATATCGTCGTCAACCTGGTCTATGTACATTTAAGAGGCTTTACGATAGTTTACGCAAATATGGATCTTTTACTAAACCACCAAAGGAACGTAATCAAATTAACGAAGCAGCACAAATAAATGTTTTGGCAATGGTAAATCAAAATCCATCTATATCAACTCGTGAGATTGCGACAGAAGCTGGCCCATCTCAACGAACTGTCGTTAAGGTACTGAAAGCGCACAAGTTTCACCCGTACAAACTTTCAGTTTCTCAAACTTTGCATGATGGTGACGAACATCGACGAATTTTGTTTTGTACATGGTTTCGAGACATGTGCCTTGACAATCCACAGTTTCCATTAAAGGTGTTATGGTCAGATGGAACTAGATTTACTAACTGCAGTATGTTCAATAGACACAATGAGCAAATCTGGGCTAAAGAAAACCCTTTCCATGTAGAACAAAACGAC
This sequence comes from Octodonta nipae, assembly GCA_034190945.1. NCBI lineage: Eukaryota > Metazoa > Arthropoda > Insecta > Coleoptera > Chrysomelidae > Octodonta > Octodonta nipae. Next base: position 1,780,853 of record CM067217.1, on the reverse strand, counting down.
CCCTCATAAAATTTTGTTTTAATGTTTGGTGTGGTATCATAGGGTCTACTATTCTGGGGCCTTTTATCTAAGACGAATCACTTACTGGGGAGCGCTACTTGTATTTCCTGCATAATTTGAATTTGAGAACTCGTTTAGAAATTGAGTGGTTCCAACATGTTGGAGCACCTTCTCATAATTCGTTATTAGTAAGACAACACATATAATATCTATCCAAACTCTTGGATAGGAAGAAATGGCTCACGCGAATGGCCACCCCGGTCTCCCGATTTGGCAGTTACAGACTTCTATTTATGGGGTGCGCTAAAAAACAAAGTATACAAAAGAAAGTATGAGATAGTTGGTGACCTAAGGCACCAATTGCAGAAATTGATAGGCGGTCTGTGAGGAAAGCGGTAATCTTAAAAAGATGCAATTTTTGTCTAAATAACAATGGTGGACTTTTCGAACATAAATTGTAACCATTATTATGTACTTTAATTTTTTAATTTTTAGTAAGTACCTACTTATTCAGTTTTTTCGTTATATCTGATAAACCTAATAAAAAAATCGTTCAATGTTTTTTGGAATAGTTATTAATAAATCAATCAATTTCATGGCTAACTACGTTAAAAGTGAAAATAAGAGAGAAAAGCATCCATAACTTCGTTATTTTTATGAATAACTATATCGAGTATTATATCGTTGAAAAGCTCTAAAAATGTCCGAATTTTTGATGCCATAGCCAACTATGGTATCCATTCAAAAAAACATAAGTTTGTGTCATATCTCGAAAACGAGAGCTGTCACGCAAACGAGGACATGACAATCATATCTGGGATACAATTCCCTTCAATTTTAATATTTACACTTTTTTTATAAAATCAAAAACAAAGGAGCAAGAGGGATTTGACTAAATCGACAAAATTTCGGTTTTTCAAAACATGTAGTAAGCCATGACTTTTTACAAAAATCCGAAAGTGTCATTAAATTGGGCCAGTAAAACTGCAAATCTTTCCCAATTTAACCATTGCACTATCTTCGCTAGTTTCCGAGATCCCCATATCATAAAAAAAACTTTCCCTGTATAAAATTTTTTTTGTATGGTTTCATATAAATAAAAATAGCTGTTGTTAAATAAAATAAATTATACAGTTTCATCTGCAGTGTCTTTTTTGTTTGAGAATCATGCGTCCTGTTGGGTTTTTTCAGGCTTGGTCATCCAAACATGTCAACTGTCAAAAACATTAAGAGTTGTGTCTGTATTTTTTACTTGTGAACAAACAAAATTTGAAAATATTTTTCGTGTACAACAATAACAACAAAGAACATAGATAGCATTACCAATTCGAGATCACTCATTTGAAAAGAGTTATAACCGCAGATCACTTTCTTTTCTAGGATATGGTAGAAAATAAAAATTAGGTGAACACGCACTAGTTCACATTCTATCAGTCGAAATGTTTTTCGTCGCACTTGAAGCAATTTTTCATTGACGTTTTTTGTTTGAGGCTTATTGAGCGTACGGCGTCCAGACGCGGCGTGTGTCTCATCCTGGAAGCCGAAATCGAACTGTCTTCATACCTTATTTTCCTCCTGGACCCGAGAGTGTACAGCTGGTTGTAGGGATGAAACACACCACGATCTTGCGCACCTCATACGCGAGGCGAACTCTAACGCTAGCGATGGATGTTCGCCCTTACAGATACAGGGGTGAATGCGTGAACTGATGGGGATTTAGTATAGGTCTATGGTATGTTTGGAATATCTTTGCTAATTAGGTTGGTTGTTTGAGACGTTGAAGATTAACTGGAGAAGTTATCATATTTTGAAAACAAGACGGTAAATAAAAATTTGTGAAATAAAGGGTTTGGTTTTGTTCTAATACACTTATTACAAACTTACACTTTCTTTAAAAAAAATGTGACAATTGCTTCGCGTTCGATGGAGCTTATTCATACAATGGTAGTACCTTAAGAAATTCAATACTTATAAACTAAAATAATAAAAAAGGGGGAAGTTTACAAATGTTTCTTTAATCTTCTAGTTGTGTTATTACTAAGAAATAGGGATATAAAATTAACGGGAGATATCAGATTATGGGTTTTTCCAGATGTAATTTACACAAAGAACTGCCATTGAATGTGACGGTTCAATTTTTATGGTTCTAATGTGATTCAGGTAAACAGTAACAGCTAAATGTTTGCCTCATTTTGACATATCTTTCATAGTTATTATATCTAATCTAACTGATTATGTAAATAAATTTAGTAATGGGGACAGATAAAGGTAATACAGTAATAGCCCTTGATAAAGACAATTATATAGAAAAAAACCTTAGAATTCCTTAATCAAAATCACAAAATTACAAAACGTGACCCCACTGATCAATTCCAGAAATCTATTAAATTAACTCTACAAAATTCTCAAAGTTTATTTACAGACATATACCTGTCTAGACTTATAATAATGAACCCGCAACCTCCTAAATTATACTCTCTGATAAAACTCCGCAAACCAGGATACCCGATTAGGCCTGTCGTTTCATTCATGAACGCTCCGTCATATAACATTTCCAAAAAAATTATTAATATTATTAGAGATAATACTAATTTTGTAGGAAAACACTCTATAAAAACTCTTTAGAACTAGTGAATAAAATAATAGACGTTAAAGTACCGAACAATGCAAAATTAATTACATTTGATGTTACGAATTTGTTCCCAAGCGTTCCAATTACTGAAACCATTAACCTAGTAGAAAATTTACTTTCCTCAAACAATATAAATTTTATTAAAAAACAATAAATTTTAAATTTACTGTCCATATGTCTAGAACGAAACTACTTTGAATCCAATAATAATATTTACATAAGAGACGAAGGCTTAATCATGGGTAATCCACTTAGCCCATTACTAGCAGAAATTTTTATGGATTCCTTAGAAGAAAAAATAAAAAACACCCGATATTTAGTCAATTTGTATACTGGCACAGATACTTAGATGATATTTTAACTTGTTTTGTAGGAACGGAAAGACAATTATCCAAATTTACTGATTTTATTAACAATATCCATCCCAACATTAAATTCACAATAGAAGAAGAACAGAATAATTATATAAATTTCCTAGACTTAACAATCAAAATAGTAAATGGTATACATGTTTTCTCGATTTATCACAAACCCTCACACACAGACACAATAATTCATAATTCATCTTGCCACCCTATTCAACACAAATTAGCTTTTTTCCATAGTACGATTCATAGATTGACAACATTACCACTTAATGAAAATGACTTCGAAATAGAACTTAATATAATAAAACAGATCGCAGCCAACAATGGGTATGATACAAAAATCGTCGATTCTATTCTACGGAAAAAACAATATCTCAAAACAATCCAAATGATATATCCAAAAACCACAGACGTAGATAAAACATATAAAATTATTACATATCTAGGTTCCCCTAGTGTTAATATTTCAAATTTTTTTTAATCAGCAAAACATCAAAGTTAGCTATAGAACCAATAACTCTCTAGGCAAATTAATTAAGAACAATAAGAGTAAAACAAATAAACTCAAATCATCAGGAGTTTATAAATTATCATGCAAAGATTGCCTTAAAAGGTATATAGGTCAAACAGGTAGATCTTTTCAGACCAGGTTAAATGAACATCGCAATTCTTAAAAAAAATAAGATTCCAATTACTCACAATATTTACTTGAATACAATCATAATTTTGACAATGACTTCAAAATTTTACATAAAGAAAATAAAGGTAAAAAAGTAAATTTATTAGAGAGTCTTGAAATTAATCGTTTAAAATACTCAGAAAATTTACTCAAAGACCAAATAGATCTTAATAATTCCCCATTACTAAATTTACATAATAAGTTAGAGTATATATAATAATTATGAAAGATATGTCAAAATGAGGCAAACATTTAGCTGTTACTGTTTACCTGAATCACACTGGAACCATAAAAATTGAACCGTCATATTGAATGGCAGTTCTTTGTGTAAATTACATCTGGAAAAACCCATAATCTGATATTAACAGAACTAGAAGATTAAAGAAACATTTGTAAACTTCCCCTTTTTTATTATTTTAGTTTATAAGTTTTGAATTTCTTAAGGTACTACTATTGTATGAATAAGCTCCATCGGACGCGATACAATTGTCACAATTTTTTTTTAAATAAAGTGTTTGTAATAAGTGTATTACTTAAATCATTATGAATTTCAACTTCCACCAAGTATCAGCCAATTCAATCCAATTGTTCTAATACTTTGTTGATGGTAGAAGCCGTTGCTTTGTGATACTCAATCAGAATTATAATGAACAAAACAAATTAACTAAGCAAACTGATGAATGAATTACCAGAATATTGTAACGTGTAAAAAAAAATAAAGTCTTATTGAGATCTTACCGTTTGTTGTTGGAGATGTACCTCTGGTACTGTGGAGTTGCTGTGGCTAGAGCTGTTTTTTTGTAGGCTCTCTGAACCACTAGTGCCTCTTTCCGTACCTTGTTCGTTGTCTGTTCGACTTTCAGCTAAGCTGGCGACATCCAGGACAATAGCTGATTCTGCTTTTTCCGCTTTGGACCGCCTGATTTTTCGAATTAGTTTATTTATATACCTAAACCGGGATATAAACAAAGTTTTTCGAGGTTTCGCCCACACTTATAAGGGGCTTTTTCAAGGCTGAGACAAAAAAACAACAAAAATGTTACTTTACTTGCGGCTACTCCATTCATTTCATCTTTTTTTCACGAACACTTCAAAACTTCACTTTTTATTCAACTTGTCACAATGATGCACTCAATAGAACGACGTAAACCCTAGTAGCAATCTACGGCTACTGTTTAAATTGGATTTACGGTGTGTTAAATATGAATGTTAAATTTATATTGACGGATTCATTTTAAAACTTAAGTAATTATTCTTAGATCAGAACAATCCACGGTGTATAAAAAACTTCCGTGAGTATTATGTTGCGAAAATAATTATATCAAAACTTTGACACTAGAAATATTATACAGAGCAATGAAAATCGATAATGAAAGTGGCAAGCCTCATACAATTTAGAGCTTGAATATGCCGAAAGCCATCTCATCACGGTAAATAAACCACGTTGTAGTTATTCATCGTCACGTAGTGTCTAGGTGCTGGTTTCAAGAGATATTTCTCTCTTTTATATCATTTATTTTGCTACATAGAAACCAGCTCTTCGTATTATAAGTTAGTATCAAGACAATTGCATTGATTCCTTACAAAATTAATGGGTGACACTATAGAATAGCATAATTATGAAGAAGTATTTTATTCTGCGTGTCAATTTTTTTGTTTCTGTTTGTACGACATAATTTATTCCCCGACTTGACCATACAATGTATGGCATCACACTCCCTCTAAGGCACGCTAAGAGTGCTTTTAGGGGAAAATTCACTAAATCCCAGATATCCTAGATATCAAAAGGGTTTAGCTCTCTGGGAGCCCTTCCCAGGTTTTCAGGCCCATAGTGGCAGTCGTGGCGGCAGTTTCCCATGAATTTCCTTACCGTTCGGGCTGTCCCTAACAGGACAACTTTTTACATTTGTTTGTAAAAATGTTCGTCCAGACCTAGGTATTTTAGATTGTTTAATAGATGTTTTGGGACTAGTCCTGTCGTTGACATAACAATTGGTACAGTTCGTGTGTTGTTCATGTCCCACTGAGTCTTTATTTAAAATTCCAAATCTCTATATTTGGTTATTTTCTCAGCCTGCTTGACATTTATAATATTGTTGTTAGGAATTGCTATGTCAATTAAAGTTATTTTCCGAGCGACTTTATCTACCAAAACTATATCTGGTCTATTGTGAGCAACAGTCCGATCAGTCAGTATCGTGCGGTCAGGTTTCAGTGCTAGTTCCTGGTGCAGTATTTTAGCCATAGCATCGTGTCGTTCTTTGTATTCAGTTGCAGCGAACGCTTGACAACCTCCTGTGATATGCTGGATAGACTCAGATGTTTGGCAACCGTACCTGCATCTCTCGTTGTTAATAAAAGGGTCTTTAAAGATGTACTTTAGACAGTTCTTAGATGGGATTACTTGAACTTGGATTGGCAATATAAAGTCTTCCTTTTCAGGAAACATATGACCAGAGATCAACCAGTAGTTCGACGCTGCACTGTCGACATAATCTTGGTTGACGTCATTTATATGTCTTCCATGAAGGGGCTTCTCTTTCCATTTCAGCAGTTTCTGATGAATGGTCTGGTGGACATAATTTTATTATTATTATTTATTATTTAGATTTAAGTGTCTCGACTACTTTATGGTCATTGACACAGTTATAGTGTGTATTGATATTAATAATACAATATTTGTTACTAGGGCTATGCGGAATATTTACAGTTACTATTTACATTACAGGTATTTCAGTTTATATTTATATTTTGTGGTATAGGTTGGTACGGCAAAGAAATTGTATTGCTTTATCCTGCTGCTCTGGTATACTAAGGATTTCCCTGAGAGTATTCTTGACGTTATGTTCTTATGAGTGAGCTGTTTGGGTCACAGTGCTGACATGTTGGTGGATTGTCCTTGGTCATCAGGAAGCTGCGTGTAAGTTGCGTGTGACTAATTCTTAGCTTTCGAATTTTTATTTTTTACGTGTGGTTGGATGTTACTCAGTTTGGTGTTTGACCTGTTCCCGATTTCCTGCCATTTTTGTAGACTGTTCTCATTTATAAGTTTTTTGAGGTCTGTGAGAATACATAGGTTAATTGTTTTCTGAACGATACTTGTGGTATCTTTTTCAATGTCTAAGTGTTTATTGGGAAAGAACACCACACTTTAAAGGAAATTGCTGTATATTCCAAACGTTTCGGGGTCTAGATCAGACCCCGTTGTCAATGGCTAAGAAACTACGGATTAAAAAGGTACAATTCCAAGATGTAAATTTAAATATTTGACAATGTTTATTATTTGATTTTTGACGTAACTAAGATAATTTTATTTACAGGGTAGCACAGAAATTTCTAAAGATCATATAATCATAAAGTTCCTCTCAAATTGGAAGAATTTGAAAGGGAAATCTTCAGAACTTTATGTGGCGCTTCTAGGTGCGACTTTCTTATAAGATAGTGCATTCGCCAAAAATGCGACCAAAGAACTTTTTTTTTGGCGAATGCACTATCTTATAAGAAAGTCGCACCTAGGAGCGCCACATAAAGTTCTGAAGATCTCCCTTTCAAATTCTTCCAATTTGAAAGGAACTTTATGATTATATGATCTTTAGAAATTTCTGTGCTACCCTGTATATAACAAATAAAATTCTCTTAGTTACGTCAAAAATCATATAATAAACATTGTCAAATATTTAAATTTACATCTTGGAATTGTGCCTTTTTAATCCGTAGTTTCTTAGCCATTGACAACGGGGTCTAGACCCCGAAACGTTTGGAATATACAGCAATTTCCTTTATAGTGTGGTGTTATTTCCCAATAAACACTTAGACACATAGGTTAATCTTTGTAGTGCTCCTTGATATAGCTTCTTTGGCTGCTTTGTCGGCTAACTCATTTCCTTTTATGCCTTTATGAGATGGTTGGTATCCATACAATAACTATTTGAGTTCCTCGAGATTTTAGTTGATGATGGTTTTGTGAATTTCTTGTACCAAAGAATGGTTTGTGTAGATATCTTTTAAAGAGTATACTTCGGATAAGGAGTCGGTGCATATTGCTACTTTCTGATTGTTTCATTCAATTGTCTTCGATGCTTTTAATATGCTGTACAGCTCTGCTGTATGTATGCTACAGTGGTTTTCCAATCTACTCTGTTTAAGGCATGTTTGAGTGTTGACAACCGAGCATCCCACTCCCTGGTTGTTCTTGGCAGCATCTGTATAAAGGGTGGTATCGGGTTGAGTTGTGTTGAGGATTTGGAGAAAGGCTTTTTTCAGGATAGTAGGTTCGGTATCGTGTTTGTTGTATTCTGTTAGAGTTGTGTTGAAAGTGGGCAACATGGGAGTCCATGGTGGGATATTCGAAGTTGTGAGTGGAGTTATTCGTCGTAGGTCTGTCTATGCTTTCCATCAATGGTTGAACGTTTTGGATTCAACGTCTGTGATGGGGATTGGATGGGATGTGTGGAATGAAGAAGTTTATAAACTGGGTTGTTTGGAGTAGTCGATATTCTCGTTGCATATGATAGGAGTAGTTTCTGTTGTCTGAGGGGGAAGGAGAGTTCTTGTGATTCACAGTGAAGTGATTCTATTGGGGTTGTTCGATATGCACGGGACAGATCCTTAGCGCTGTGTTTTGAACAGTATTTAGTATTTTTCTATTTGTTTTTGAGGCAGAGATGATCTGTAGATTCTTAACAAAGTTTCTTCTTCCGCCCCCCATTGTTGGGGTGCCAGGGTTTTGAGAATATTTAGGCGATTTAAGCAGCTTTTCTTAGTTTATTCCATATGAATTCTACAGGTTTGTCTGCTGTCGAATGTCAGTCCAAAAAATTTGATATGTTTTACCAGTTGTAGTGGAGTTCTGTTGATTTTTAGCTGTAGGACTTGTGTGTTACAACGTCTTCTGCTAAATCTTATTATTTTGGACTTTGTGAACGAGAAGTTGAAGCCTTGTTTGCCACCCCATTCGGTTAGGTTATCGATTGCACTTTGCAGGAGCTTACAGGTACTTATTATGTACTTACCCTGATAGAATAGAACTAGGTCACCTACCAATAACCAGTGTTTCACAGGGAGTTGTACTGAGTTGCATATATCGTTTATAGCCATCAGGAATAGTGTGGTGCTAAGTACGGAGCCTTGTGGCACGCCATTTTCAGTAGAGTGTGAGTCTGATGTTTTCCCATTTACTTCTACAAAGAAGGTTCGGTTTGTGATGAATTTTTTTATGAAGTGGAAGATGTTTTCAGTTAGTTTTGTTTCTTGGAGCTTATTGAGGATGGTCTTCTTATGTGTGACGTCAAAAGCACCCTCTATATCTAGAAATGCTGCTATAACCTACGACATAATTTAATTTTCGACTTGGAATGATACTTTGCAAAACTTTATTACTCGTATGAGCAGAACAGCAGCTGAAATCATGTGAATTTTGAAAAGGTACTTATTTCTAAAATGCGTATAAGCAAAACATAAAACAACGTTACAGTAACTCACATCAAATACAGCTACAAGTGTGCAGTGGCTTCATTACCTGCAACAAAAAGATTTTTTGTAAATTGTATGCTTTCAGGAAAGTGTTGTAGTAATTAAAATGATACCGTTACTTTCTGAGTAAGGGGGTCCGCGTTTTAAAATCGAAGAATATTGTGGTACAGTAATTATTAACTGTTAGACGAAAGTAACGTTAATATTTATAGCAGTTATTTATAAATCATTTAATGAATATTGAGAAGGCTAATAAGATTAGGATATCCTATAAACTATTAGAACACCGCCTGTATATGAAATTTATATTGTAATATAATTCAGATTTGAATTACATTGACAAGAGGACCGATTCCGACCTCCAAACGTTTAAATTTTCAATTATACAATTTTTGTTGTCAATTGAATTAGAAGATAAAACAAATAATCTTCGAAAAACAGCATTAATGTTGATTTTTTACAGTCTATGTTCATACAGGAAAGAAACTATAAAACGTAAAGTTTTGAAAAAAAAGTAAAGGTATAGGGTCTGACCTGAAGTTTACTGGAAAAATAACGAGAAATCTCTACTTTTAATTTTGGGGGGCAAATTATAGAATTAAATGAGAATATAAAATTAAAATTGTTTCTAACACATCTTGTTATATATCAAATGAAAGGGCTCATTATGAGGAAAACAAATATATTTTTTTCATATTTTTAAAATAAATAAATTAAGAGATATTAATAATAATATAAAAAAGTACCCATCCCCCCCCCTTAACTCCGAAACCATAAGCTGTAAAATTCTGAAAAAAATACAGGTATAGCGCCTCACCTAACCTTTACTGGAAAAATAAGGAGAAGCCCCTAATATTCATTTTGGGGGCGCAAATTATAGAATTAAATGGAAAATAAAAAATTATAATTATTTCTAACGGATCAAGTAATATATCAAATCAAAGGGCTCATTATGACGAACACTAATATATATTTTTATTTTTTTTAAATAAATATTTCAAAATATTTAAAAAATTACCCATTCCCCCTTATATTACCCCAACCATAAGACCTAATTTTTTTTGTTTGTAGGAAAAATACGAAGAAATCCATAATACTAATATTGGGGGGCAAATTATAGGATTAAACGGAAAACACAAAAAAAAAATATTTTTTAACGCATCATGCAATACATCAAATGAAAGGGTTTAATATGAGGAATACAAATACATATTATTCAAATTTTTAAAATTAATTGTTTACAAGATATTAATATAAATATATAAAAAAATCTAATTTCTCGCTTTATTTTCGAAACTATATACCTAAAATGTTGAAAATAATTAGGTGCACTGGTGCTCATTTGAAATTTATAATAAAAATTATTAGAAAACCCCCTAGTAATTTTAGGGACAAATTATACAATTAAGTGGAAAATAAAAATTCAATTTTCAAACTCATCATATCAGATAAAAGGCTCATTATGTGAATTAGAAATATATCATATTTTTAAATCATTTGTTTAAAAGATATTAACAAAAATATCAAACATCGACTTAATTCCTACTTTAGAAACTACACTATTTAAATTTTGAAAAATATATTTTATTTGTATTTTTAAATAATTTAAATAATAGATTTAATAATTTATAATTTAAAACTTGACCTATTTTGCCTTATATCTTCCAATCTACAGAGCCTCAAAATTCATGCAGTAGATTATAAAAGGCTTCCTTGAAAGTTTATTAGTAAAATAAAACTCTAATGTTAATTTTTGGGGACCAAATTAGAAAATTAAATACATATGTATTCTTATAAAAATCAAGGGAATCCTGAAGCAGATAAAATAGAAATTCTATGTGTGGAAAATCAAATTCTATATTTTTTATAAATTTAAAAAGCTTCCTTTAAAAGATATTAGGGCAAAGAAAATGCACTCATTCCCTGCTTGTCTGAAACTGGAATATTAAACAATTTATTTTAAAAATATGAAAAAACATTGTATTATTTTTCATTTGATGTAGTGCATGATTATATATATATATATATATATATATATATATATATATATATATATGATATATTTTTTATACTCCATTTAATTTTATAACTTGTCCCCAAAATTAATAAAAGAGATTTCCCCGTGTTTTCTGTGTAGAGTTCAAGTGAGACAATATAAGCCTAATTTTTCTTAAATTTTAAGTCTTATAGATTCCGAAATAAAGGGGAGAATGGGTACATTTTTTACATTTTTGTTATTATCTTTTAAAATATTTATTTTAAAAATATGAAAAAAACACATTTTTGTTTCGTCATAATGAGCCCAAGGATAATTGAAAAATTGGATCCCATTATGTCATAGTGGAAAAAGTAATTTGATATAGTTGGTAAAGGTTATTAAATTTCTTTGTAATACTAGTTACAGTAATATTTTTCTTATTAATTAAACTGTATGAAAAGCAGCAGCACTAACGTGTGTAGTAAGTCTTCATTCCATGGAAAAATATCGTTTGAGACGGAAGCTTTCACCTTGATTTTTCATAAAATTTTCCGTTTATTTCTGCCTTTAAGAAGATTGCCCAAGGAAACCATCTAATTACTCTTGAGGTAATTTCCTTGTCATATTCTTTGAAACTCAAGGATGTCCTAACTAATTTCAATTAAAGAACGACCCTTACTAAGAACGACTTCCAAGTATTAAATCTAAATATAATAGTAATTCTGCACTTCAAAAGGAAAGCTCTGTGAGATTTTTCAAATGGGATATCTGGAAAACATAGCTATGCCCAACTTATGGACGACTGACTTCAGAGAGATTTTTCTCATAAAAAAGTAATTCACTGTGTCGGCTTTATTGCCAGAAGAAAGCTCAGAAATCATTAGGTAGGTACATGTAGGAACGCCTAGAACTTCACTAAAGTTCCTTAACTAAGTTAATTATGTTGAAGCTACAAAGTTAAGTATATGAAATGCAAAGTATCTTCGTCATGATATTGTGTTTCCTGTTTGGTATAGAAAAACAGCGAACTCATTAAAAACGAAAAAGTTGAACCAGCTTTAAGCAACTGCGACCGAATTTAATTGTCGTTTAAAGTTTAAACATCAGAGGATACGAGAAGACTATGAAGAAGGTTACCATAGAAGAGAATCACATCAAGTTCCTACGCTACGCCAGAGACCTAAAGATCATACCAAATGGTTTCAAACTGAAGTCGCCAATCCCAGGGAAACAAGCACAGAAGTTACTTGACAAGGCCAGCCCTTCTTTACCATATTGTCTTTGCCTATTTATGTATAGATATTAAACACTGGCACTGGCAAATGTTTCTTACGCTGGAAACATTGTATGTCTATAAAGCAATCCTCGGTCTACCATCCTGTTGTTATACCCGTTGGCAACACTATTTCTAGCGATAATCCAGTTAATTTGCTAGCTGTTTGTGAAAACAATTTGACTCGAAAATCTTGGTTGAAGTCGTTAAACCTAGATTTTAAAAATAATTTGTTTAAGTGTGGGTTGGACTCGAATACATAGGGTCCGTACCACCTTTTATATTTGCTATAATTGTAGGTAAATCATAATATAAATTTCTCTAATTTTTCAATTTCAGACAAGAAGAGAATAAGTGGATATCCTTATCTTTTCCTTAATGTCTTTAATAATATGAGTTTTAAATTTATAAAAATATACAATTTTATTTCCCACAACGAGCTTTTTTATTTAATCAACATTGGCTTGATTTTTATAAAGATATTCACTTATTTTTCTAATTTGGCCCCCAAAATTAAGTGAAACCCTGTATGATCTTCTGTTTGAATTTTAAGCTTTGTAGTTTGGATGATAAATGGGAGATTGGTCCTAACTTTATTTTTTTTCCAAGGTTTCGGCTGGATGGAGATTTCTTTTATTTTTCCTGTAAAGTTCAAATGAGGCCGTCCCGATATTCCTAATTTTTCAATTTTCAATTTTTGCCATTCACTATTATTCGTATTTTTTATATTTTATTAAATAATTTGTAACTGTACGCCACTGTTGAAGTTATGTGCACAACAAAGTGGTAAACAAATAAAAAGGAATTTAAGCGCCAGGCGCCGGCGTCAGGTGAAAATCAGTAACCTATATAAATTCTTGGAAAATTGTTGCAAACTGTCTATAGATGTACTCGCCAGGTCGACCATCATAGGCGTAACAATAATTTATTCGATTAAATATTATTAAAAAAATATATTTCAATAATATTTCTGTTTATGTTGATTTGGTATGGTGCATTTTGAAATTTCGGATTGTAAAGTATACCTCTGAAAATTTTACTTCAAGTTTGTAATATATATTTTGTTTGATTTTCAAGTTAGTAAGTAATAACTATCTTAAGAATTAATTTGGAATAGAAATATTAAGTGTAGAACATTTCCACAAGCACCTCCACGGTAAAAGACCTCTCCCGAGGACCGACCACGCAGCACCGAAGCGGCCCCTGCAGCCCAAAAAACCCGAAGGAGAAGTGGTCAGGTGGACCGAGCGATCGCAAGAACCCGACCCCGAGACCGAACACCGAGCCGGAACAAGCCACAAGAACGTCGACGCTCCACCGAGAAGACCACGCCCCGATGATCGCAAACACCGCCAGCGAGCCGAAGAAAAAGGGGGCCGCCCTCCACCACAGAACTACCGCCCTCAATGATCACCGGCAACCTGCGGAGATCCAAAAAGACCAGAAATCAGATCCAGACCTGAAAGAGGCCATCCGGCGGAAGGAAGAAGACCGCAAACCCACGCGGCAGGAGACCCCCCGACACTCACCAACCACAAAGTCGCACCGGGCCCACCGGAAGACGGACCTCCCAAACTTCCATTTTCTATTTGCTTATTTGTTTATTTTATTTATTTATTACCAGATTTGGATCTTCACCAAAAACAAATTCTGTGGAATATTAATAAAATTAACAAAATAGAGTAATAGAATACAGTCATATTATGTAAAAAATTGTTTTATAATATTTTTAAATTAAATGGAAAAAATGCGATAATGAAAATCTGTACCCAGGGCCGGATTTAACTTAATGCCACCCCTGGGCCTCGGAAAAAATGCTGCCCCATTAAAAACTAAAATTGTAATCAAACTTATATCTTATTTTTTAATTTAACATAACTATTTTAATATCAAAGGAACCTATATACGTTTGTAAAACAAACTGTAGGTGCCAGCATGCACTGTTCCAAATTTATTAAATTCAAAATTTATTTTAAATTTTAAATTATACTTAAGTTGTAGAATAGATAGATTATTAAATTTTTTACAAATTTATTGATTGATTAAAATTTATGTCTTGAAAAAAGCAAATATGACTCCAAAATATTTTCAATATTTCGAAAAAACTACTAATGTAAGTGCTTTAGTTCCAGAAAATAAAAAATCTTCAAAGAAATTAATTAATTAAATCACTTTGATTATTAGATAAGATTTACATGAAGTGCCAAAATTATGATTTAAAAATAATGCACTAATTGAATTTCTTAAATTATCAAGTACATAAAAATGATTAATTGAAGGAATTAATTAACTATATTGAACAATCTTGATAAGACTGGAATTTTTTTCACTTTCCAAATTTTGCTGCCCTAAAAAATTTGCTACCCTGGGCACTAGCCACCATAACATAATATTGGGACATTCTTGAACTTGATGTTTTGTCAACAAAATAACCAATTGGTCAACCGGTCCTACAGAGCTTTAATAATTTGTGTAAAAAACGAAATTCGAATTCTGAGATATAATTTTGTGCTCACAATTTTTAAAGGAAATAGGTTCGATATCTGACATAGGATTATAAAGTCAATAATTATTAAGCTAAATAAGAATATTAACTCTACTATAATAATTTCCTTTTAAATCTATTTTATAACAAAAAATACTCTAAAAATAAATTCAGAATTCATTCTAACAAATATATTATATACAGTTTATTAATTTACTTCAGTTGTTGATAAATCTTGTGACCAATCTGATCATAAGAAACAATACGCATTCATTTCCTTGTTTCATAATAAACCATTTAAAAGATTGCCTATAGTCAATTTCGATAAAAGACCTACTAGCTGTTTGTATTAGAATTTGTTCTCTTCATCCATACATATACTGTTTTCTATCAAATATTCCTTTCTCATTTTTCCATATTATTAAATAATTTTTAACAGGTACGCCACTGTTGAAGTTATGTTGCTTTATAAAATGTCAAAGTAGTAAACAAATAAAAAGGAATTTAAGCGCCGGCGTTAGAGAAAATATTTAGCCCATATAAATTCTTGGAAAAATGTTGAAAGCTATGAAATGTAAAGGCAAGGTCGTTCATCATAGGCGTGGCAATAATTATTAGACTAAATATTTGTAAAAAAATATTTCATTGTTAAGGTATAAAATTTGTATATTTAATTTGGTATGGAGTAGGTATATTAAATTTCAGAATGTTAAATATATATCTGAAATTTTTCTTTCAATATTGAATTATATTGTATTTGATGATTGTTTCAGTCTTCACTTGATGAAAATTCATTTTTAAGATTACTTAAAAAACAACAAACACTTGTTTAAATTTTCACTTTTTATTTCTTTAAATTTGACATACCCCATACCCCATACAACATAAACTTGCTGCATATCACTGTATGTTACACAGACTCGTGACAATACCACTTAACAAAACCGACTTTGATACGGAACTTGAAAGAATCAAACTCATGGCAGTCAACAATGGTTACACCACTCAACTTATTGACAACTTATTAAACAGTAAATTAAAGAAAATTGCTATTAACGAAGTCTATCCCACTGACTCCAATCCCATACCTAAATTATACCGTACTCTCACATTCAATTTAACCCCCTCCCAATTTTTACAGAACAGGAACATGTATACAGCCTTCACAACAAACAACAATTTATCTAGACATATAAGAAACAACAAAGACTGACAAAAATTCTAACTCGGGTGTCTATAGGTTGAACTGTGGTAGTTGCCCCAATTTGTATATTGGTCACACTGGAAGATCTTTCAATTCAAGATGGCGTGAACCCACTAGGGCTTTCGAAAATCAACAACAAAA
The DNA here is from genome assembly GCA_034190945.1 of Octodonta nipae. Classification (NCBI taxonomy): domain Eukaryota; kingdom Metazoa; phylum Arthropoda; class Insecta; order Coleoptera; family Chrysomelidae; genus Octodonta; species Octodonta nipae. The sequence continues at coordinate 1,764,621 of CM067217.1, read as the reverse complement.
CAAATCCACATTTGTGGACCACTTATTAAAAGAAAACCATGTACCTCAGAATGCACTTGAAATTTTACATTTACAAAACAAAATAAAAAATTATATCTGTTTGAATCACTAAAAATTAATAAAAACAAAAATTCTCCTAATCTATTAAACGACCAAACTGATACCAATTCATCTCCATTACTTAATCTTAAAATCCATCTCTAAATAATATTATATTATATTATTAACATCTATTGTGAACAATTTCATAAATATATAATTTAACTGACCTATATCCAGCCCACTTCTTCCGAAATTCCCCATAATTAAAACCTTTTAATCATTTTATTACCTTACCTGTAGTCCCTTTGTATGAAATATAAATTTAGCATTCATTGTATTTCCAATTTCTGATGAAGCCAGACTTGGGGCAACATATGTAAAATTTAAAGTGTTTGTTGTTTTTTAAGTAATCTTAATATTGTATTTTTTAACTGCAGTGAATAAAGTCATTAGAAGAAAACACTGATTGTAGAGGCTGTTATTTTGTCATATTCACAGTGGAAAATTACAAAAATATATATTATTTTTAGAATTTCTTGGCAATAATACTCCAGCTACTGGAAAGTGTGCATATGTCAAAAATGGACCCCACTTAAATGGCAACAAAAAATTAATAATCCCCAAATAAATTGAAAAAAAGCTATTTTATCTCCGCTGGTGATGACAGGCAGATAGAGCTTATTTTAATTTCCACTCTCCTGTGGATATTCGAATACATGGCAAGCTCTCAGTCTATTTGCTTACTTTTAGCAAATTAATACTTTGCATGTTTGTTGTTTAAATGTTAATGGAAAAGGGTATTGGGCACGTTAAGCCAAAATATGAAGCCTAAGTTAAAGGCAAATATTTATAAAAGGATGAATAAAATCAAACAACAACATTAATATGTTTTACTTTTCTGGTAATAATAAAAAAAATTTTACGCTTTATTGGAAGAGTAATTATCGATTAAGAAAGTTCAACCCTTGTGTCTTGATTATTGATCACACTGTTTGTTTTTTCGTTACCGGTATACGTTCCTTTGTAGTCCCCTTTTGCTGGCCTTAATGCTATTATTGCGAGTTGTTGTTCCCTAGTCCTGTAATTAATTATCTGGAGCAAATAAAATGTACATTGTAAAGTATAGAGTCGTATCTGGGATGTTAGGTTGAATGGCACTAAAAGATTTAAGATCTTTTTATATTACGGTTAGACTTCGAGTGTTTCAGTTCATTTAAATTAGCTAAACTGATGTCTCTTGGATTTTGAAGCTTAACCAAAATCGAGTGTTAATATTCTGAAAATATACAGGGTGAGTTTTTTTTTATCACGAAAACTTGTGAATATCGAATGCCAGTTCAGCACTACTATTGGAATTACTTTCAAATGAGGAAACGTCAAAGTGAAAACAAAAAAAAACATTCAATGTTTTTTGGAATAGTTATTAATAAATCAATCTATTCCATGGCTACCTACGTTAAAAGTGAAAATAAGAAAGAAAAGCATCCATAACTCCGTTATTTTTATGAATAACTTTATCGAGTATTATATCGTTGAAAAGCTCTAAAAATATCCGATTTTCTGAGGTCATAGCCAACTATGGTTTCCATTCAAAAAAAAAAAGAAAAGTTTGTGTCATATTTCAAAAACGAGAGCTGTCAAGCAAACGAGGACATGACAATCATATCCGGGATACAATTCCCTTCAATTTTTATATTTACACTTTTTTTATAAAATCAAAAACAAAGGAGCTAGAGGGATTTGACTAAATCGACAGAATTTCGTTTTTTCAAAATATCTAGTAAGCCATGACTTTTTACCAAAATCCGAAAGTGTTCTTTAAATTGGGCCAGTAAAACTAATCTTTCCCAATTTAAGCATTGCTCTATCTCCGCTAGTTTCCGAGTTCCCCATACTGATCATTAAAAAAAACTCACCCTGTATAACGAGGTCATATTAATTATAAATATTAAATTAAAAATCGAATCAGTCTCATCAATAATAACTAACTATTTATACTTAAAAAGTCAACCCCAATAAATCATACACCTATTTCAGCAAGCAATAAAACATTTGATTATTCCTTAACTTGCCAGTTGAAGCTCATACCCGATGCATTATGAGCGACCAAAAATTAATATCCGATGAATTGTAAATGCGGCAAAAAATGTAACAAAAGGTGTTCGAAAGAGCTTTACGTTTGGTTTCACAAAACGATATTTTTTGTTAATGCTCTAAGTCGGAAGATGTATATGTTCTAAGGTTCGCTATTATAATAATAAATACTAATAAGTAACTTAATATAATAAAACGATGGTATTTTGTTTATGTTTTTATAATCACATCAAGTATATGCTTTAAGGCCGTTATTAATGTACATTGCAGCTACCTTCAGAAGTATAGGGTCTGCAGTGCCATATTAAGAAATTTAACAACGTCCAAACTTATTTTTCTTCCGTTTTTTATTAATTCTGGCGCCATCTAGTGACGAAAGGTAAAACAACTACAACACGTATAATACGTAGCAATCAATGGCCAAAAGTGTGATTAATTTACAATCACTATTCAATAACCTTAGGTATAATTTGAATTGTATATTATTCTCTGAATGGTCTACTGTTAAATAATAAAAAAATAAATGTAAATATTTATATTTATATTTTCATTTATTAATATTAATTCAGGAATACAAATTTTTGAACTATTACATGTTTGCTTTTCCACGCAGTACAATTATACAATTATTATTCAGACGTTTTAATGTAAAATGTTTATAAAATGAAGCCTTCTGACATATGTCAAGTCTATAATTTAAGATTCCCCAAAGATGGAATTGGAGTTTTTATTATAACAAAAAACAAATTTTGTGCAGGTATTGTATTTTAATTCGATGTTATATTAGATTATTGCCTAAATATTATTTATTAGAGTTTAGAGTTATGTTCCAATAATTAATTAATGAAATGTAGGGTAAAATAATAAAGAAAAAATGTTGATAAGTATTTCGATTTACTAACAAGATTGTAGAAGTTAAACTGTTTGTAAATATTTTCCTGCATTGATTTTTTCATGCTGCCAGCCCACACTTCCTTGGATCGACACAAAATATTGTTTAAATTTAAAATTATCACCATTATTTACCAGGTTATGAAGACCTACTGGTACCTCGGGGGATTCAAGCTTACCTGGTTGCCAAGCACAAGAATCATCAGGATATGATCTAATGTAGTAAAGGACAAGCTAAAGTAATTACTCGTATATCTAGATATTGTTTATTTTTAATTCGAAATCTTAGAGTTAAATTGTTGCCAAAGACCGAATGCGTTGATTCAGTGTGGGGTGTACGATTGGTCGTGCCGATCGTACCATTCCGAGTAGACCTGTCCGAGTTGATATTTTTGAAATTCTGGAAATATTTAAAAATTTTGAAATTTTTAAAATTTTTGAAATTCCTGAAATATTTAAAATTTTTTAAATTCTTGAAGTTTTTTGAAATTTTTGAAATTTTTAAAATATTTGACATTTTTAAAATTTTTGATATTTTTGAAATATTTGAAATTTTTGAAATTCCTGAAATTTTTGAAATTTTTGAAATTTTTGAAATTTTTGAAATTTTTGAAATTTTTGAAATTTTTGAAATTTTTGAAATTTTTGAAATTTTTGAAATTTTTGAAATTTTTGAAATTTTTGAAATTTTTGAAATTTTTGAAATTTTTGAAATTTTTGAAATTTATGAAAATTTTGAAAATATTTAAATTTTTGAAATTTTTGAAATTTTTGAAATTTTTGAAATTTTTGAAATTTTTGAAATTTTTGAAATTTTTGAAATTTTTGAAATTTTTAAAATTTTTGAAATTTTTGAAATTTTTAAAATTTTTGAAATTTTTGAAATATTTAAAATTTTTGAAATTTTTGAAATTTATGAAATTTTTGAAAAATTACTAAACATCGATTTTGGATACTATCACAAACAGTTTGCATTTTTGGTAAATTAAACAATAATCACTCATTACTATAATTTTACCAAACCAATATTAAATCTAAACTTATCATGGAAGGAAAAATTGAGGGAAAACGCGGAATCGGAAGGAAAAAATATTCATGGCTCAAAAACATACGGGACTGGACAGGCCTCGATGCCCATACACTCTTTAAAGCCGCACAAGACCGTGAAGAATATGCCAAAATTGTCGCCAACATTCAGTAGATGGATATGGCACCTTAAGAAGAAGAATATTAAATCTAAAAGTACTTACAATAATGAAAATTGAAGGGTGAAACTAAAAGGTTGTAAACTCCTTTATTTCTTAAATATCTGAAGTCTAATTGCACAACCTATAATAACACATAGATCTTGAAAAATACACTACTCGAAATATTTTAACACTGATGAGGCATTCCTGGTTTATTACCCTTGGTTAAAACAGTCCTCGAAGAAAAGTACATACTGTACATACAAGTGTATTTCCAATTATTTTATCGTAAATTAATTTGACTTTAATAACGTTTTAAATCACGAAACTACAGTATTAATAATTAATTTTGAAACTTTTCTTGTATAAGCAGAGCATTAAAATTCGATCAAAAGTATCTTCAAAACATCTTTATCCAGGAACGTATAAAGTTCATGAAACAGTGAACAAAGTAAGTTTATATGGCTCATTAAACTGAAAGTTTAAGACTTAATCATATAAAAAAATGAGGACAGGGATCATAAGATTGTGCAGTAAATATTTTAATTTGCACTGAAACACCCATAAACTTTGTTGATACGAGTATTCACTGAATTCAATGGGTGTAGTATGAATCATAAATCCAAAACTTATTCGTAGATGTTTTGCTTTATTGATGATATTTCTTAGGTTTAATAGTTTTGAAGACGGTTTCATTTAATGTACTTGTTTAACGTTTCTGATTTAAATTTAAAATTAAAGCTAAAACATTTCGTTGATTATCCGACTATGTTGGATATCTGCCCTTTTTAGCGTGGGCAGTTTAAATAAAGTATACCCTTAAATGTACGTGGGTGTAATTAATTACTGTAATAATAATAAAATTGAGAAATCCAGAAACTCGCAGAATTTTCTGATCTACCCAGAGTCATATGTCAGGTTGATGACTCAACACCTCTGCGACTGACAGAACAACAAGTTCAAGTATACCACCAGACAACTAATCAGAAGCTGCTCAAATGGAAAGAGAAGCCCTTTCATGGAAGACATATAAATGACGTCAACCAAGAATATGTCGACAGTTCAGCGTCGGACTACTGGTTGATCTCTGGTCATATTTTTCCTGAAACGGAAGGCTTTATATTGACAATCCAAGATCAAGTAATTCCAACTAAGAACTATCTAAAGTACATCGTTAAAGACCCTTCTATTAACAACGACAGATGCAGGTACGGTTGCCAAACATCTGAATCTATACAGCATATTACAGGAGGTTGCCAAGCGTCCGCTGCAGCTGAACACAAAGAACGACACGATGCTGTGGCAACAATACTGTACCAGGCATTAGCGCTGAAACTTGAGCTATCATAGCCGGTAAGAACACTCTACTATACATACAAACCAGAATCTATTTTAGAAAATAACAACTACAAGCTGTACTGGGACCGCACGATACTGACTGTTCGGACTGTTGCTCACAATAGGCCAGATATAGTTTTAGTAGATAGAATCTCTAGAAAAACAACCTTATTTGACATAGCAATCCCTAACAACAATAACATAAATATTAAGCAGGCTGAAAAAATAGCTAAATACAGGGATGTGGAATTTCAAATCAAGACACAGTGGGACATGAACACACGAACTGTACCAATTGTTATGTCAACAATAGGAGTAGTCCCAAAACTTCTACTAATGATATGATGATAAGTTGCAACATTCACGTAGCCTTTAACATATACGTGCTGTGATAGTTGCTTGTGTACTTTGTAGGGCCAATGCTAAGTTGTTGTTCCTCTAGTTATTTGCTTACTCAATCACTTCTAAGCTTTGTTTTGTTTTTTCATAGTCTGTCATATATTTTTAAAGCCCTGATAAGTGTCTAATTTATCTGGGTTTCTTCCAGAACTTTCCGTAACTTTTTTATAGGAACTGTCATTATTTGAAGGCCAAATAATAGAATTAGGTATTTTTTTTTATATTTTTCCTATAAACAAAAAAAATGAGGTCTTAGAGTTTGGGGAATAACGGGGAGAATGGGTAATTTTTTTAAAATATTTTTTTAATATATTTTAAAATATTCATTTAAAAAAAATAAAAAAATATATTTGTACCTATTCGTCATAATGAGCACTGGGATTTGATATATTACATAACCCGTTAGAAATAATTATAATTTTTTATTTTCCATTTAATTCTATAATTTGCCCCCCAAAATGAATATTAGGGGTTTCTTCTTATTTTTCCAGTAAAGTTCAGGTGAGGGGCTATACTTCCAGTTTTTAAGGGGGGGAATGGGTAAAATTTTTTATATTTTTGTTAATATCTTTTAATTAATTTATTTTATAAATATGAAAAAAATATATTTGTTTCCTTATTTTTTCCAGTAAAGTTCAGGTGAGGGGCTATACCTCCATTGTTTTTTCAAAATTTTCCAGCTTATGGTTTCGGAGATAGGGGGGGATGAGTAAAATTTTTTATATTTTTGTTAATATCTTTTAATTAATTTACTTTAAAAATATGAAAAAAAAATTATTTTCGTCATAATGAGCCCTTTCATTTGATATATAACATGATGGGTTAGAAACAATTTTAATTTTCCATTTAATTCTATAATTTGCCCCCCAAAATAAATATTAGGGGTTTCTCCTTAATTTTCCAGTAAAGTTCAGGTGAGGGGCTATACCTCCATTTTTTTTTCAAAATTTTCCAGCTTATGGTTTCGGAGGTAAGGGGGAGGGAATGGGTACATTTTTTTATATTTTTGTTAATATCTTTTAATTAATTTATTTTAAAAATATGAAAAAAATATATTTGTTTTCGTCGTAATGAGCCCTTTCATTTGGTATATAACATGATGGGTTAGAAACAATTTTAATTTTATATTTTCCATTTAATTCTGTAATTGGTCCCCCAAAATTAAAAGTAGAGGTTTCTCCTTATGTTTCCAGTAAACTTCAGGTCAGAACCTATAAATCTAGTTTTTTTCAAAACTTTACGTTTTATAGTTTCGGCGATAAGGGGGGGGGGGAAATGGGTAAATTTTGGTATATTTTCGTTAATATCTTTTTAACTATCTTTTTTTTAAATATGAAAAAAAAACATATTTGTGTTCCTCAGAATGAGACCATGCATTTGATGTATTACATGATGCGTTTTAAATTTTTTTTATTTTTAAATTTTTATTTAATTCTATAATTTGCCTCCCAAAATTAATATTAATGGTTTCTCGTTATTTTTCCTGTAAAGTTCGGGCAACGTTCTATATTTCCTATTTTTTTCAAAATTTTAAGCTAAGTAGTTTCGGGGATCAGGGGGGGGCGGTCGATTTTTTTAGTTTTTCCCCGCAGAAGTACCTCTAAAATCAAATTTTTTTCTTTTACGATATGTACTCCTGATCGGGTCACCAAACTATACATTGATACCAAATTTCAACCTCTTCCGTCCAGTAGTTTAGGAGAAAATGGCTGTGATGTGACAAAGGCAGAAATCCTGAGTGATATTATAAGGGTATCCCTATATTGTATATACGGAACCCTAAAAATGAAAAAAACCTAGTGAGTTCTCGAGACAACTAGCCAAATACGACTGAGTGGCTATTTCCCTATAAAATTAAAACCTATTTAATCAATTTTGATCAAGTGATGATGATGAACACTGACGAAACGTAGGCAAATGAAAACGAAAATTCTGTCCGGAATAGATATGACAAGAAATTTATGCTAGAGTGATCTTCATCAATGGATGCGGGGAATATTTGAATGAAACGCAATCTGTGCCAATGTCGAGCATATACTATCTTGTATTGATAAAGTCAGTACATTGTATGCTTAATTCAAAATTTGCATAGAAAAATAGTCGGTATTCTATTATCAAATTTGTATTAATTTCACTGAACGTATTTCGTATGTACATTCTAATCGAAAACATAAATTAATGAACAAAAAGATTCCTTTGTGTTGAGCCTCAAAGGCCCTTCTAACTAGAATCGAAACGTGGGAAATTGATTATGGAGATTGTTAGGTTGCCATTGACTTTGATGTGAAGGTGTTACGAAGACCCGGTGAATATAAATCTAAAGATCTTTGAAATTAATCGTTGTTAGTGGTGTTTGTTCACAATATTTAAGCAAATCATTGGAACATTATCACGAATTACGAAATATATAGATCATAATGATATCATATGATGGGAATAAGCAAAAATATGCGAAATATAAGTCAAATTTCTAACATGCTCGTACTTTGCAAGCGTATGATATAAATTAAGTGACCAAATCCTAAGACCATGTGACTCTGAATGATAATACAATTTGTTTAAAAGTGCTGATGGAACAGAAGATTTATATTACAATAAATGATCAAAAAATTAAAAATGGTGGATCGAAAAATGTCAATCTAAAATAACAAAAGTAATATATTATTAATCAATCGATGTTGATCTGGTCGTATACTCTGAAAATGCTGATGTTAAATCTGTTCAGCTAATGACAAACTTTATCAAATTATGGACTAATAACTCTAATATCCAACTTGCTGAGGTAATAGACAAGGTTATTTTGTTCTAAATAAGCCATATTATCTCTTTGATATAATATGGCTTTAAAAAATAATTCCATAAATACAATCAATTTTCTTGAGCTGGTCAAGGCGTTCGACACAGTTAATCACAAGATTATATTGTAAAAACTTCAAAGATAAGAAAGGTATTAAAGAGAACGCTTATATTATTGACCACCAATTTGAATGACAGAAGGTAAAGGAGAATAGTAAATGTAGTAAGTCATTTAGAGTTACAATAAAGGTTCCTCGAGGAACTGTACTCGGGCCACTTTTGTTCTTATTATACTTGGTGCCAAAAATACTTTTCCGTTAAAATTTCTAACTAATGTTTTCTGACTATCGGGGTAATACAAATAACTGGACACTTGACAAAGCAGACGAATCAAGCGGATACTAAATCGAAAGATTGCTCCAAATTGGTTGAAAAACAACATCAAGCTAAGAGTTGTTTTAATGATTAAGACAGTTCACATTGATTGTTATTTAATTAGTATGAACCCCTGACGTGATCTTGTATTTGAACTACAATAATACAACTTGCGTTCTATTGGGTCATCAAAAATTCAATTCATATCATTCCAGAGCCATCATATTCGCCTGATTTAGCACCGTGTGACAACATGCTAATCCCTCCTCTGCAGAAAGAGCTTCGGGGATACCGGTTGGACATGATGGAGAAGATAAACCCGCAAAACGGTGCTCGATTTGAAGCGATAGAGTGAATCTACATGTACCATTTTTTCATGGATTGGCAAAACGTTGGTATAAGTATTTTGTATCGAGAAGGGTGTCTCTAATATCGCGGGTATGTCATTATTGATCTTAGTAGCTTTGTAAATCCTTGTCCGTTCTAATATGTTCGTTTCTCCATACTGTGTTATTTAGGCAACACGCTGCGCTATTGGCTTTCTGTATTTTTTATTACTGATTATATATTTTCAACAGCTGGTTTAGGTGATTCCCAGCCTTCCATAACCTGTTTTATGTTGATCTCATCAATCGCTATCTTCCATCTAATTCTTCTTGAATCTTTGCTTATGACACGTGTTTTCGTTTCTGGGCTGAGATGACTATATTGAACTTTTTATCCCGTTGTGTTGAACTTATGGAGCAATCATTGTAAGTCATCTTCACTTCCCGGTATAAATTTAGATATGATAGAAGCCATTCGTGATGAGGCCGTCCTGACAGACAAGTATGAACTACGAAACTTTTTGGGGCTCTGTTCGTACTACAGACGATTTGTTGAGGAGTTTGCCACCATTGCCGCATCTCTACATCCGCAGACCAGTGAGAACGAGACCTTCTGTTTTGAATCAGGATTGCGAAACATCATTCAGGCGACTGAAGGCAGCACTATGTTCCAGCCCAATTCTAGCATTTCCTACACAGTCTGACACGTTTAGACACCGACGTCAGCAATAGATGTTTAGGGACCGTACTATCCCAGGTGCAAGATGGTGAAGATAGGGAATGGAAATATTGTGTCACCAGAAAAGAACTTCTTGCAATAATTAACGCTGTAGACCATTTTACAAATGCCTCTATTGTCGTCATTTCCTAATCAGAACAGATCATGCCGCAGTCAAATGGCTGTTGGAGATGAAGACACCGGAGGGGCAATAGGCCAGGTGGATGGAGAAATTACAGCAATACGAGTTCAAGGTAGAACATCGTGCCGGCTGTCTGCATAATAATGCCGATGCCTAATCAAGAAGACCCTGTGGAGCGGACCTTGTCTGAAGTCAGAACAGCGAGTGGGTATCTCCATCAAACATATCCGAGTGCAGGCCAATGAAGACTGGACAACAGAACAGTGCATCCAGGACCAAATGGCTGATCCAGACATCGAACCAATCCTGTCACTCAAAAAGAGAGGGGCACCCAGGGCCAAACTGGCCCAACGAGAATCTCTAAGAGTGGAGAATCGTGTTCCAGCTAATAACCTTTACCTTTTTTTGCAGCTTTTATTAAATCATCCATTTGAGAATGAAGAGTAACGGACAAAAAAAACTTTGTAACTCAATTTGGGCTTGAGCAACATGCCAGATCTTAGTCTTGGGATATTTTTGAGTAGGAATAATTTAAAAAACTAAGGAAAACAATTTTCTACCTTTTGTGAGTTTAATGTTGAAAGACCTCAAACGGGCAGGTTTAGCTGCCTTGGATTTTGTATGTCAAAAAAGTGGAAAAGTGCATTTTTTCCAGTCATTAAAGTTTTACCGACGATGACAAATTTTACTGGAAACCACTTCCTCAATCTACGACTTTCCGCAGTATCAATTTCAAATCATTAATTATCGAACAGTAAGTAAACCATTACATGGTAAAATATGAGAACTCAGTGATGTAAATGACCCCAACTCATTTGCATTAATGACTGCATAGCTTTAGATATAAATAATCAGTGCATTCACGTTCTGTATCCAATTATCAGCTTTCCATGTTAGTTCTAAATTCCATTTGCGACCATTTTCCGATCAAAGAATACAAGCAAATACCAAATTCCATTTGAATTTCCCGACAAAATAAATACCAGCTTTGTTTACCACATCTATTATCTGAAAATTGTAAATATTTAATTACCCCAGAGTACACAAAACACGATAACTAATTCAGTTTTTACTCTACAAACACGATGAATTTAATATTAATTTGCTGGGAAAATGTTTGTATTGTATTCAGAGGGTAGTGGTAGAGACAGTTCATTCACGTGAAACCGTGTATTTTTAGAGGATAAAAAATTAAATAGCTACAAACACAAGCGTTTTGTTTGCACCTAGCACCGAAAACAATTTTTGTTAAAATAATCGTACCGAATTATAAATGTGATCGCAACCAGTTAGTATGTTATGTTATGTTAGTGTAAACGGAAAATGTTTACTACAGAAGTAAATGTGTATAGGGAAGCTGAAAAAAAAACGTAAACAACCTCAATCGTCACCAAGAGAGTAATTTAAAATATTACATATATTATAATTGGTGGCTTTGTGTGTTTAAAATTATTTCGTTTACTAGTAGGGCCTTCTCACCGTTGTTCTTTTCTGACACAGATAACTATTAAAAAACTATAATGGTCAAAGTGTCGGAGCAATTTAAAACCAAGCCTATTCTCCGCAGATCTTCTCGTACATTGTCCACCCATCTTTTCCGAAGTTACCCAGTTTCCTGGTGATCATTATTTTTGGCATCTTCATCCGTTGTACACGTTCTAGCCAGTTTCTGCGCCCTTACAAAATTCGATGTTTTGGGCACACCATATATGTTCTTAAGTTCTTCATGTTTTCTTCTCCATTTCCACTTTTCGTTCTTATATCGTCGTAAATGTTTCTGAACATATGCCTTTCCCATTGTTCAATCCTGGATTTATCTGTTTTATTAAGGTCTATGTTTACTTCCTATGTTACTGTTGCTGGACTTATAGTTCTGTATACTGTTTCTTTGGTTCTTCTTGAGACAAACGTGGTACTTGGCTTGTCTTGAAGATTACCTATTAGCTTAGAGTCTGATTATTTCCAAGCGACAATCATTAAAATGAGGAAGCGATAAGGGAGCAATTGCCCCCCCCCCCCCGAGAGCTTCAAGATCATTGAGATTAACACAATAGACGTACCTTATAGCCCCCCTGAAGCTCGACTCTGAATCCGCCCCTGATCTTGACTGGGATAATCAGGAAAAAAAAATAGTTCGTGAAATCGGAATTTGTCGGATATTTCTGGGAATCCGCAGTGTTTGTTTATCAACCCAAAGTCGACGGCTAGGGAAAATGGAAATTTGTCGTATTATATCGAAACTTCGAGAATACAGTACCCGATGGCTCGTTGACCTATTTCTGAGAGAAATATATAAATACGTACAGTTGGCGATAGCATTCATTCAGTAGTCGACTGCCGTATAGTTATGTGGAGATAAATTGTGAATAGTTCTGTGAATTTAAATTGTGTTAAAGTAGTGGAAATAAATTAGAGTGAGTAATTTCGAAAAGATTGTTGAGGAGGTCTTAAATTATTTTGTCTGCTCATTGGGTTTTCTCTTCTTCAATTTTTTTCCTGCAACAGATAAGTATTTAAAAATTGTATTTGTAGAACAAAGTGTAGTAAGGCAATTTTGTAAAATTGCCCGGATTACTGGCTGTCTGTACAGAGATTCTTCCTCACAGTTATTCTGAGAGAAAAAGATGTCTACAAAATGATCAATCAGTATTCCTGTATATAAGTAATGTATTGTATATTGTGTAATTCTTATCTGTGTATGGAGACGTTTCAACTCCGAGTCTCGAGTCGTTGTCAATCGTTTAGTGTTGTTTTTGAGGTTTTTTCTAAAAAAAATTTCGCTTTGATCTTGAATTTGTTGTCTGTCAAAAAATTTGACACTGACAATTTATCGTTTGGCGATCACTTGACGCTGAGGTTACCGTTTTTTTGTTCTGTTAGCAATAAATGCCTTCAGTCTAAATGAAGGTCGGCTGATGGTGCTCCGATTTCAGTGTTGTTTATCATCATACAGCTGGCTTCTTTAAGTTTTCTCTTTTTTAAATTTTCTTCTCTCAACACTTCCACATGTGGAGAAATCAAATTTGGCCAATCATGTATTAACAAGCACCGGCAGCCATAGGATAGATTGGGATAAAACAAAGATTTTGTTGAGAGAAGAAAATTTAAAAAAGAGAAAACTTAAAGAAGGCAGCTGTATGATGATAAACAACACTGAAATCGGAGCACCATCAGCCGACCTTCATTTGGACTGGAGGAATTTATTGCTAACAGAACAAAAAAAAAGGTAACCTCAGCGTCAAGTGATCGCCAAACGACAAATTGTCAGTGTCAAATTCAACAAATTCAAGATCAAAGCGAAATTTTTTTAGAAAAAACCTCGAAAACAACACTAAACGATTGACAACGACTCCAGACTCGGAGTTGAAACGTCTCCATACACAGATAAGTATTACACAATATACAATACATTACTTATATACAGGAATACTGGTTGATCATTTTGTAGACATCTCTTTCTCTCAGAATAACTGTGAGGAAGAATCTCTGTACAGACAGCCAGTAATCCGGGCAATTTTACGAAATTGCCTTACTACACTTTGTTCTACATATACAATTTTTAAATACTTATCTGTTGCAGGAAAAAATTTTGAGGAGAGAAAACCCAATGAACAGACAAAATAAATTAGAGTGAGTTGGACTGTGTTTTTAAATAAATCCAAGAACTGAACAGAACTCGAGTATGAAAATAAAAACATTACAATAGATTAGCTTTCAGGTTAGTATTTGAATTATTAAGACAAACATATTATAATAGACCGTTTCTATGTTTTATTTGAACAAAGTGAAATTTTAAGAAAAAAATAATAAAAATTAAAAAGCTATCTAAATTTTAGGGTACCTCTGAATTTCGGAGGTAATGTGAGCAAGTTATAATAAATACACGAATATTTCGGCAATGCTTTGATATGGAATTTCCAGAGGCTTTTGCATAACACAGCACATAGAAATTTTCTACATTTTCTCTCTTAAATTTTGCAGATAGTGCTTTCTCATCTTAGTCGTATTTAAATCAAACCATTGTTTTTTTCTGAGACACTAAACATAATGAGTTGATGTTGGAAACAAACAAGTCGGTGTAACTTCTATTTTGTGAAATCCGGATATTACTAAATCCTAGACGAACATTAGATACAAATTCATTCTTTTTAAGTAAAAGAAATTCTCGTGGGCATTTGTTTTTCGAATAGCGCTTTTCATTACCAACGTGGAATGTTCAGTGAACTGACAATGCCATTGGGGTTAAGATGATGCGGCCCTATTTTTGTACAATTCAAGCAATGCATAATTTGATACGCATTATTACTGTCCACATACACATACAAAGTGTGTTCCAAAAATACCTGGAATTTTCGTTTTTTTGGAAAAAATATTTATATATTCATCTACATCGATGTTGTTTCTTTCAAAGTAGTCCCCACTAGATATTATTCACTTATGCCAGCACTTTTTCCAACTCTCAAAACACTTCTGGAACTCGATCTTTGGGATAGCTTTGAGATCTTTCAGCGATGCACTTTTAATGTCACAAGGGGACATGTCTGGCGAATATGGAGGTTGGGGCATCATTGCAGTGTTATGTTCTACCAAAAATTCACGAAAAACCAACGATGTGTGAGCAGGTGGTTTATCATGATGCAAAAGCCATGAACTGTTTTGCCACAAATCTGGACGCCACAAATCCGGACTCCACAAATCCGGACGCCACAAATCCGGACGCCACAAATCCGGATGCCACAAATCCGGATGCCACAAATCCGGATGCCACAAATCCGGACGCCACAAATCCGGAAGTAACACAGTAAGCATAACCTTGACGTTCGCCCGTATTTGCCCAGACTATTTCGGTTTTGGCGAGCCAGAATGCATCCATTGGGACGATTGAGCCTTGGCTTCGACGTCATATCCGTAAAACCATGTTTCGTCACCTCGTTTGAGGAAATCTGAGTCAACGTTAACTTCATTTAGTGACTCCTAAGCAACTTCCATACGCA
This sequence comes from Octodonta nipae, assembly GCA_034190945.1. NCBI lineage: Eukaryota > Metazoa > Arthropoda > Insecta > Coleoptera > Chrysomelidae > Octodonta > Octodonta nipae. The sequence continues at coordinate 1,749,319 of CM067217.1, read as the reverse complement.
ACGTTCGCAAAATTGTCATGGCATGAGCCAACAGATATGTCAACTTCATCAGCGACTTGTCTGACTGTGATTTGGCGATCGTTCATAATCATTTGTTTCATTTTTTGTACGTGCAACTTGTTACTGCATGCACAAGAATGGGCGAATATCGACTCTCTACAATAGTTAGATAAATACAAAACGGTGTAGACCATCTACAATATGGCCATAGAGGCAATGTATGAACCCAAAAGGCTATTAACTCCATAAAGGCTGCAGGGGTCCGTCCGGGGGTGGGGGTAGTTTCAAAGGAGGCCCAAGAAGGGGCGGTCCTGGTGGAGGAAGTTTTGGAGACAGAAGAGAACGTGGTGGGGGCGGATTCGGAGGCAGAGACTTCGAGAGGAGAAGCGATGGCTATGGTGGTGGTCGTGGAAGGGGAGGAACACCAAGGAGATTCAGCAGCGGCGGCAGGTAGAGGTCCAGGTCACCGTGAAAGTGTAGTTAAGGACAACCACTTATTTTTTCTTTTGTAAAATTGTTGCAATTAATTTCTTGAATGGGGTTAATTATTTTATGTTAGGACAAGATGTTTTTTTCTTTTGAAATACAGTTTCAGAGATTTTAGTTAAAAATACCTTTTTAAGTTTCTGGGTTAGAGCATTAGATGTTTTAAGATTGTTTTTCAGACTACCACCAACACAAGAGTAATAGTGTTTACTATTTAATGTTTTTTTCTCTTGTGATCTGAATATTAAGAAACTACATTTAAACCTTGAGTTTTTAGATTTCAATGCAAGTTTAAAAGATAAATTGTATCAACACATTTGTAAACATGTGTTACAAGTAGAAATTCTAATATAGCCTCATCTGAATAGGTACGTATAATATACTTTAAGTTAAAATGTTGACAAAAAGCTTAGCAGTGTGCTATATTCCGGTTAATATGAAACAGTTAAGATAGAATATTCATACTACTACTAGAACTTAGTTCTTTCACTGGAAAAACTGTAGAACCTTTGGTGTGATACAGATGTATAAACACAAAGTTTTGTACCTTAACACCAAACTTTTATTCTTGCATTCGACTAACGTTTCAACAGCGATGTTGTCATCATCATGGAGTCTTGGTTTACTTCCTAAGAATGCCACTTATAAATTCTTAAGACAACTCTTCAAATTCTTCCAACTTGAAAGTTGTTTAACATAATTTTATGCTACCTGTATGTTTAAAAATAACAACATTTTTTTATGTCATAAATCAAATTTTCAATTGGCAATTTACATTTTCAATACATATTATAAAGCCATTGACAACGAAGTTTTATTTCGATTGTGGTATTATTTTCCAAGAAAATATAAAAATAATTAGGTTGCTTCTTAAAATACCAAATTGTCAACACAGTTCACCTCCTCACTGAAGTTTGGTGAAGCCTTAGGGGTTAATAGTAATAAATTAAATACTAAAATTTCAAATATGTTTGCACACATTTCTTCCTAACTTTGAAACTGTACTCAAATTTTTTGCAATGATATTTTTTTTGTATTGTGACATCTCGAAAGTAACTAAAATATAAAAAAGTGTAAAATTTTGTTATATAATTAGCTATTTGTAAAGAACTGCTCAAATGTGTTTAATTTTAATGATTTGTATGAAAAAATGTAAATATATTTTTTAATGATTTCTTCAATAAAAATCTGGCGTTAAAAAAAAGGTTTTAAAAAACATGGCCCCAGTCGTACTCTGAATTCGTTTGAATGTTCAAATGTCTCATTCTTCAACAAATAAGACAAAAGTTAGACACATCTAGCTGCTAAGGCACTAAAAAAGCTGTACAAAATTGCATTTATCCCACAGAGTGTCAATTTAGACTAGCGGCGTATCCTAAAAGATTGTTGTAAAAATAATCAGAATAAAGAATCTTCCTACATTGAATGTAACATTTTCTGATAGTAATGTATTTCAAAGTCACAAAGTTTACGAAGATTACCTTTCTCGACAACCCTGACAACATATTTCCTTAGACAAAAGAAACATTTTCTTTCAATAAGCCATTTATGCAAAACATATTCGAAGCTACTATAAACAGCAGATGTCCTCCCCATCTAATCTCGTTGTCCCTTTTTGTCCTTTCCAAGTAATGCAGCTGCTTAAACTCGAATGGAAACTAAAACGCGCCAGTGACAAAACTTACGGAAGGTTCAAAATCAATAGAAATGGCGGAAGTTAGTGCGCATGGCCGTGAACTTGCAGGGAGCGCGTGTTTTCGTTTTTGAGGCTTGAAACTCCACACGAAAGCTTTTGGTGCGACACAAAATATCTCAAGTACATTCATTACCAATTCAATATAACGCAGACTGGTTTAGGTTGATCATGAAATCACTTCCTCCAGGCGTTTCTAGTTATTTCCTCATGAATGTCGTAGTCAGCGAGAATTCTAGATCTACAGAAAGGGGTTGCGGTTTGTTGTCTTCAAGACTCATTTGACAAAAACTGCAGGAACGCTTTTGTCTTAAGCTGGGCATAATTAGTTTATAGAATTTATGTAAAGAGAGAAGTAGTAGTAGTACTAAAATACGTAAAATTAAAAGATATTGGAAATGAAAGAGTGGAAAATAACGCCTAAATGATATACTTTTCGTAGCACTGTGAACGAAATTGTAGTATAAGGGTTAAATCTCAATACTGATAATGTATTAGTAAAAGTTTTGTAGGTTAACACAAAATACTCAAAGCCCTTTCAACATTAAAGCTGTCATCATCATCAACATAATAATTTATACAGGGTGAGTTTTTTTTATGATCAGTTTGGGGATCTTGGAAATTAGCGGAGATAGAGCAATAGTTAAATTGGGAAAGATTTGCACTTCTACTGGCCCAATTTAATGACACTTTCGGATTTTTGTAAAACACATGGCTAACTAGATATTTTGAAAAAAACGAAATTCTGTCAATTTGGTCAAATCCCTCTGCTCCTTTGTTTTTGATTTTATAAAAAAGTGTAAATATCAAAATTGAATGGAATTGTATCCCGAATATGATTGTCATGTCCTCGTTTGCTTGACAGCTCGCGTTTGCGTGACAGCTCTCGTTTTCGAGATATCACACAAACTTATCTTTTTTGAATGGAAACCATAGTTGGCTATGACCTCAAAAAATCGGACATTTTTAGAGTTTTTCAACGTTATAATACTCGATATAGTTATTTATAAAAATAACGGAGTTATGGATGCGTTTCTCTTATTTTCACTTTTAACGTACGTAGCCATGAAAAAGATTATTTTCACTTTGACGTTTCCTCATTTGAGAGTAATTCCATTAGTAGTGCTGAACTGACAGTCGATATTGACAAGTTTTCGTGATAAAATGGAATATTCTAACGAAGAAAAACTGAATATGGTGGATATTATATCTTATGTCATAAAAATTCAGTTCGTGCAGCTGAGGAATACTTTCATAGATATTTTAATCGTCATCAACCTGCTCTATGTACGTTTAAGAGATTTTACGATAGTTTACACAGATCTTTTACTAAACCACCAAAGGAACGTAATCAAATTAACAGAGCAGCACAAATAAAAGTTTTGGTAATGGTAAATCAAAATCCATCTACATCAACTCGTGAGATTGCGGCAGAAGTTGGCACATTTCAACGACCTGTAGTTAAGGTACTGAAAGCGCACAAGTTCCACCCGTACAAACTTTCAGTTTCTCAAACTTTGTATGCTGGTGACGAACATCGACGTATTTTGTTTTGTACATGGTTTAGAGACATGTGCCTTGACAATTCACAGTTTTCATTAAAGGTGTTATGGTCAGATGAACCTAGATTTATTAACTGCGGTATGTTCAATAGACACAATGAGCATATCTGGGCTAAAGAAAACCCTTTCCATGTATAACAAAGACGACCCCAGATAAAATTTGGTTTTAATGTATGGTGTGGTATCATAGGGTCTACTATTTTGGGACCTTTTATCTATGACGAATCACTACTTACTGGAGGAGCGCTACTTGCATTTCTTGCAATATACTTTTCAAGACATGTTGCATAATTTGAATTTGAGAACTCGTTTACAAATTGAGTGGTTCCAACATGCTGGAGAACCTGATTATTACTCGTTATTAGTAAGACAACACTTAGATAATATCTATCCAAACTCGTGGATAGGAAGGAATACAATACAAAAGAAAGTATGAGACAGTTGGTGATCTAAGACAGGCGGTATTACATGCAATTGAAGAAATTTTCGAACATAAATTGTAACCATTATTATGTACTTTAATTTCTTAAGTTTTTAGTAAGTACCTACTTATTTAGTTTTTTTGTTATATCTGATATACCTAATAAAAAAATCGTTCAATGTTTTTTTGGAATAGTTATTAATAAATCAATTTATTGTATGGCTAACTACGGTAAAAGTGAAAATAAGAGAGAAAAGCATCCATAATTCCGTTATTTTTATGAATAACTTTATCGAGTATTATATCGTTGAAAAGCTCTAAAAATGTCCGATTTTTTGAGGTCATATATGGTTTCCATTCAAAAAATTTTAAATGTGTGTCATATCTCGAAAACGAGAGCTGTCACGCAAACGAGGACATGCCAATCATATTCGGGATACAATTCCCTTCATTTTTCATATTTACACATTTTTTATAAAATCAAAAACAAAGGAGCTAGAGGAATTTGACTAAATCGACAAAATTTCGATTTTTCAAAATATCTAGTAAGCCATGACTTTTTACAAAAATCCGAAAGTGTCATTAAATTGGGCCAGTAAAACTGCAAATCTTTCCCAATTTAACCATTGCTCTATCTCCGCTAGTTTCCGAGATCCCCATACTGATCATCAAAAAAACTCACCCTGTATATTTACATAAGCAAGCTGAAAATTTTTTGCATGAGTTTCTTTAAATTTCTATTTTTTCGTTATCCGGCTGATCCACACTGTCTATAGAAAACGTAATAAACCTGGTCTTAGATCGGTTTAAACTTAAAATACTTTCATCTGGCCAACTTTTAAGAGTTCTGATTTTTCGTAAACCTCTTTCCAAGTTTCACGTTCAAATAAAACTACTGTATCGTCAGCTAAGATATAATTTTCCCATTTAATGAAAGACTACCTAATAAATTTATTTACAGAAGAAATAATATACTGTTAAAAGTGCTTCATAGGTCCAAAGAATTAGAAATAAAAATTCTCTATTTTCGCGTTTCATGCCTAACATCCAATCGCAATACTCCCTCCAACTTCCGACCGAAGTCTTTCTCTTTCAAGACGTGATGCAGAATGACATAAAATGTGTGTATTGTATTCTAAAAGTAATTAAAAAATTAAATTTAAATAAACTCCTATATTTTGACGGTCACCGCTACTTCGCGTCTCCTATGATGAATCTCGATTCTGGTTCAGTGGACATGATGGCTCAAGAAAGGTTAAAGAACGTCGAGGAGAAAGACGTCAATCTCAATTTGATGTTAAGCGCCATGTACACCCAAGAGAATGATCAAATCTTTTATTTCAAATGATAGTAGAATTGTTTTGGTTTAGTAATGGAAAACAATATCTTGTAAGTGACCATCTGCTGCTGTACGACAAGCTTCTAATCTTTTGCCAAAATTTTCGATAACTTTCTTTCATAACTGCGGTTCAATTACGTAAAAACAGTCAATAATGTTCTTCTTTAGGTCATCAATTGTATATGGATCGTTGGCATAGACCTTTTATTTCAAATCAACTTTTAAGATCTTATACATTGTGTTGGTTGTCATCATTTACGTTTACATAGACCAAATTGAAAGAGTTCAAAATAAATTCTTGCGTATATTTTCAGTTAGAATGGGACTTGTAGGAAAAGTAGGTCGTGAAAATATGCTTTGATCATTGGACATCCAATCTCTACAACATAGGCTTTTGTTTTTTGTTCAAATTGTTGAATGACTATATTAAATGTCCAGAATTGCTGCAACAAATAACATTCAGTGTAAGTGGCAAGATAACGTGTGCTAGCCAATTGTTTATGGTTCCCTTTCATAATACAAATTATGGTCAGAACGAAACAATTACCAGGTTGATATGATTAGCAAACAGTGTCCAGGTCAGATTAATTTATTCATTTTAAAATTGTCTAAGCTCAACAATGTATTTAAAATACTAATACTAGATGTTTATTAGTTTATTTAGATTATTACGTTGATAATAATACATATGTAATTATTATGTTTATTTTGTATTCGTATGTATTTTTGTTTTCTTTTGTATACTTAAGCGTGTCTGATGTTTTAGTCTAAGATAATTGTTTCTATTGAAAATGGGTTTCGAACGGTAAATAAACAAATAAATAAATAAATAGCTCCACAGGAAAAAATCTAGAGGAGTTTGATCGCAAGATCTAAGGGGCCAATTAATGTTTGCTCTTAGAGCAATTATTCGATTACCAAATTTTTGTTTCAAATGTTTCTGCAGAATGACAATTTGCACCATCCTCCAATTCATCCCACATTGTCATCTTCAAAAAAGTATGGACCAACTACTCCACCAGCTCAAAAACCACACCAAACAGTTACTTTTTGTAGATGCATCAGCCTTTACATTATTTCTCGTGGATTTGCTTCACCCCAGATTCGACAATTTTGCTTGTTAACAAATCTTCCCAAACCAAAGTCTGTTGGCTTTATTTCTTGCGTTATCTGAATCTTGTAATCCTTCAAATGAAGATCTTTGTGCAAAATTCTGAATAAAGTGGTTGTTGGAATCTTCAATTGCTGTGCACTGTGACGAATCGATGTTTTTGGTTGTTCAACAACACCAGCAGTAACAGCTGCAATATTTTCTTCTGAATGTCCACTACGATAATATGTTTCGCTTTTTTCATCTTTTACAGAACCAATCTGCACAAATTTTTGAACAATTTTTCCAATGGTTACATTTGACGGACAATTTTCTCTTCCATATTCTGTACGAAATTTTCTTCCAATTTTCACAAAATTTAAAATAATTTTTAATAATAAACACGCCCTGCTCAATCGCTTATATAAATGGCTTTAAAATTAAAAATTATCCTCAAATTGGAACACCCTTTATATTTTATGTCAAGTCCTTTGTAAAAATAAATTATTTTATACAACTGTTGAAAGAAAAAATATCTATTAGTTATATAGCTGAAAAAATGCAATACTAACCTCTTTAAAGTTCTTATTCACTCTATCCTGATTCGTTTTCGACTCCACCATCTTTTGGAACTCATCTAAATCGAGACTAAACTTGTTACCGGTGGCATTGCTTTTGCTGAAGATGCTTTTCCGGTGTCGAACTTTCCGGAAAGCATTAGCGTCCGCGTTTTCATTGTCACAGTTTTCGATAATGTTAATATACACTTCACTGTCTTTATTGAGAAATTCTTCGATACTCGGGGACGGTTTATACCGGATGATGTTGCCGTCCAACGACCCGGTCGTTTTCGGTGATATCTGCGATTTTTTGTACTTATGAATGAACGAATCACTATTGCTAATTTTTTTCGTTTTGGTACAGCGTTTCCTCTTGGACGTTTTGCTACTGGAGCTCGTGTTTTCGAAATCGTCGATGATTTTTTTGATGATGTTTATGTTTTCTGTATTGATGTGATTCATATTGCTACGTTTTTCCATTGGCTCGGATTTAATAAGCATTTTTTGTAAATTCAGCTACGTATGAATTTTTCAGCATCAATTGTTTCTTCCATGTCGTGGCTGTATTGGAATAATGTTGGTGTGAATTGTATGAAATGCCTGCATGCAAGAAGCCTAACATAACCAAGCTGTTATATACAATATACATTGCCAAAATTATTTAAAATAATAAGCAACTAATTAATACAATTTTAAACATATTTATCGAAATTCAACAACTTAAAATAAGCTTTCAAATTTCTTTTATTTGACTTTCAATTCTTTGTTACGTTTTTCGTTTGTAATTTTTTTAATGTTTGTTCAGCGATTGTTCGAAACCTGCTGAAGGAATTTGGATTGCTTAAACTGGGTTCTGTTAAGGGAGATTCAGAAGTGGTCCCATATGTTTTTTCAAAGACATACCTTATAGGATTTTGTAGAAAATTGCCAAAAACTTTTTAACAGATTTTGTTATATGAGTAACCTTTCGTGAAGGCGATAGTATCAATAAATACATAAAAAAAAACAAAACCCGCCTTAAAAAAAGAAGCTTAACTCAAAAGCATGATATACTTTTTTACTAAAACAAATAATAAAATAATCTGGTCAAGTGCGAGTTGGACTCGCATACTAAGGGTTCCGTACCACCTTCAAGATTCTAATATTTCATTTTCAGACAAGCAGGGAATGAGTGCATTTTCCTATATTTGCCCTAATATATTTTAAAGGAAGCGTTTTAAATTTATAAAAAATATACACTTTCATTTTCCACACACTTATTATTTTATCTGCTTCAGGATTCGCTTGATTTTTATAACAATCCATATGTATTTAATTTTCTAATTTGGCCCCCAATAATTTTATTATACTAATAAACTTTCAGGGAAGCCTTCTATATTATACTGTCTCAATTTTGAGGCCCTGTAGATTGGAATTGGTCAAGTTTTAAATTATAATTTATTAAATGTATTACTCAAATTATATAAAAATACAAATAAAATATATATATTACAAAATTTAAATAGAGTAGTTTCTAATGTGGGAATTAAGTCGATGTTTAATATTTTTGTTAATATCTTTTAAACAAATGATTTAAAAATATGATATACTTGTAATTTTATTTTTCACTTAATTGTATAATTTGTCCCTAAAATTACTATGGGGGTTTTCTAATAATTATCCTTATAAATTTCAAGTGAGCACCAGTACACCTAATTATTTTCAAAATTTAGGTAGTATGGTTTCGGAAATAAAGCAAGAAATGAGAATTTTTTCTTTATGTTAATATCTTGTAAACCATTAATTTTAAAAATATGAAAAATATGTATTTGTATTCCTCATAATAAACCCTTTCATTTGATGTATTGCATGATGCGTTAAAAAATATTTTTTTATTTTCCGTTTAATTCTATAATTTGGCCCCTAATATTAATATTGATTAATATTAGGGATTTATTCGTATTTGTTCTGTAAACAAAAAAATAGGTCTTATAGTTTGGGGAATAAAGGGGGGAAGAGGTAATTTTTTTAAATATATTTTTTTAATATATTTTAAAACATTTATTAAAAAAAAAATAAAACAATATATTAGTATTCGTCATAATGAGCCCTTTAATTTGATATATTACTTGATCCGTTAGAAACAATTATAATTTTTCATTTTCCATTTAATTCTATAATTTGCTCCCCAAAATAAATATTAGGGGTTTCTCCTTATTTTTCAAGTAAAGTTCAGATGAGGCGCTATACCTGTGTTTTTTTTTTCAAAACTTTACAGCATATGGTTTTGGCGATAAGTGGGGGGATGGGTAGTTTATATTATATTTTTGTTAATATCTTTTAATTAATTTATTTTAAAAATATGGAAAAAATATATTTGTTTTCGTCATAATGAGCTCTTTCATATGATATATAACATGATGGGTTGGAAACAATTTTAATTATATATTTTCCATATAATTCTGTAATTTGCCCCCCAAAATTAAAAGTAGAGGTTTCTCCTCATTTTTCCAGTAAACTTCAGGTAAGACCCTATACCTCTAAGTTTTTTGGGTGATAAGAGATAAATGTTCGTATATTTTCGTTAATATCTTTTTAATTAATTTTTTTAAACATGAAAAAAATATATTTGTGTTCCTCAGAATGGGACCTCTCATTAGATGTATTATGATGATGCGTTTGAAATATTTTTTATTTTTAAATTTTCACTTAATTCTATAATTTGCCCCCCATAAGGTTACATGGCGTGGTCCATAAGGCATAAATATATTTTGGGCTTACTAAGTCAATGCGTACTATTACATTTTGTTGGTAAACATTTACCTGTCAATTTAAATGAAAATGTATCATTGTGTAATGTTGAGGCTTTCGATGTTACCTGGTTTCTGTCTATTAAGGTTATACATACAAAATAAAAAATAAAGACTTAAAACTACTGGAGTTCAAAAAAACTAATAAGTTGAAAATAAAACATTTAAAAAAATTATATAACCGACTTCCACCTATAACTAAAAAGCTAAAAATAATTATAACAAAATACAACTCTAGCAAATAACTAACACTTTTAATGTTCTTAGGTACCTACCCAGGAAGTAAAAAATGTAAACCTTAAAAGGTACTCATTCTGTACAAATTAATTACCTACTAATCTAATATATTTTTAAAGTCGGTTACAAATTTATTTAAAAATTACAAATCATTAAATATTACCTGCATAGAAAGTGAACTTACATACAGTATAATTTTAAAATATTGTAATGTCAGGGACTGTTTAAGCATGGCTTGTGTACACTCACTGCCCTACAAAAGATTTTTGTTTAGTAAAAAAATATTTAAATAAGTAAAATATGTTGTAATATAAGTAACTCGGCAAATAAGTATTGTGGTAAAAAACAAATGAGTGTTATACACTATTTATTTTTCAATTTAGATAATTTAAAAATAAGTTTGAATTTTCATTTGTGACCCCTCGAAAACTCAAAAATTGCATGAAAACTGTTACCGCATTCAAAGGTTGATGAACTACAATTTTACAATTTTCATGGTCGTATAGGAGTCAAAGTATTTTCATACAATAACATAATACGAGGGCTGCCTTTTATATTTCGGGATTAGAGAACAAAAACAAATATTAATCATCGAAAATCGCTTTATTGTTTTTCAAAATATTCCCCATGTAGATCTATACACTTTTGCATGCGTTTGAACCAATTGTCGAAGCACTTTTTCCACTCTGATTGAGGTATCTCCAAAACATGCATTCTAAACGCAGCAACCGCTTCTTCAGGTGTCGAAAAACGTTGATCTCTCAGTTTGTTTTTTACGTACGGGAATAAAAAAAAGTCATTTGGTGACAAGTCAGGACTATACGGCGGATGACTCATCAAATCGATGTTTTGAGTGGTCAAAAATGCAGTTGTTTGAGCCGATGTGTGAGTGATCCGTCTTCGGCGGTTGGTTTTCCTCATTTCTTAGAAGACAACTGGCAAACAAATGGTTGTGTACCACTCAGAATTGATTGTTCTACATTCTTTTAGTGGTACGGTTGCGCAATGTCCAGTTTTTCCGGAAAAACAGGCGATCATTTGCTTGGAAGTGCTTCGTGCGCGAACAACTTTTGTTGGATTCGGCTCATCTTGAAACACCCATTCAGTCGACTGCTGTTTACTTTCGGGCTCATACACGTAAATCTACGATCCATCACCTGTCACTATGTCATAAACGTGTTTTGAAGCACCGCGATCGTATTTTTTCAGCTTTTCTTTCGACCAATCGACACGAGCCTTTTTTTTGAACGATTGACAAATTGTGTGGGATCCAACGCAAACAAATTTTTTTGACATTCAAGTGTTTAGGCAATATTGAATGTATGGTCCCACTAATGTGTAAGGTTGACTCAATCTCACGATAGGTCACATGACAATCTTGCAATATCAGTTCGCGCACAGCATCAATGGTTTCCGAAACAACAACTGTTTTTGGACGACCTTCACGAAATTCGTCCTGGAGTGAACTACAACCTCGATTGAATTCACCATACCATCGATAAACAGGGGATCCACGTCGAAAGTTGTAAAAAATAATCGCACGAAAATGTTCAGGATTTAATTCCATTTTTGGGCCGAGACGAATCCTTTAAGTTACCGTAAACAACACATAGCGCTCGTATGTCAAAACGGTTCTGAGTACGTATAACCTCAAAAATGTCAAACTTTACGATAGGGCTGTTAGTTGTCAGATTGCAACACTAGGGTTGTCCAATCCCGAAATATAAAAGGCAGCCCTCGTATAACGGTTGTCTTCTAAACGTTGTTTGTGGCATATTCTTGATTACTTTTATGTTTTTTTGGGCAATAACACCACAATTGATATTTATTGATATAAATTTAATTCCATTGACAACGAAGTCAGAAAAAAAATCAATGATACATTTTCCTTGTTTTTCTTCCAAAAAATCATAAAAAACATAAAAATGGGTTTTTTGCTTTTATTTAAAAAAAAACAGTACAGCAGGCCTTATTCTCATAGCAAAATAGACCAATTAAAAATCGAATGTAATTGATTGTTTGTTTTAAAATAGTCCTCTCAGTTAGTTTCATTTTGTTCCCGTAATTGTACAAAGGAGTAAGATTTTTGATATTTTTCCAAACGCGCTTGGGATTTAAAATCCAAAAACTTCCGGCTGATATAATAAAGTCAACGGAATTTCACGTCGACGGTTGTTTTCCTTTATAATGAAATGTTTTGGTATATCCCCAAAACATTCGGTTACCATTCATTACCTTAATAACACAATGAGAAAACTTTCATGAACAAAGGCTTGTTTTCTGCTACCTTGTAACGAATATTATAAAAACAAGCCTTCTTAAGAGACCCACGTTGTTGTATCGCCTCTAGGCTATTACATTGCTGAATGAAATTATAAAGGAAACTCATCGTTTGAAACAATAATACGAATCGAATATTTTATGATAAATTTGCACGACTCGACATATTTATTAACGCTTAAAGATGTTCCCAATTTCTATAAAGCAACTCCAGTTTTAGGAATAATCAACTGCAGTTATGCCTCGGTAAATTTGATTAGTTTATTGTTTGCTCCTTCAAATATTCAATGAAAATGACTAAATAATTTCATTTAGAATTCAGAGTTCATGAATAAGGGAATTGTTTTGTCTCTTTTAAAGTAAATGATATTGCGAAAAGAGTTGTGGGTAGTCGGACCGTATAGGATCACTCAAAAAACGTAAGAGTATGCAAAATATTCAACAATAAATACACCAAATTCAATTGTAGCCTAAAACGAATTATACCTGAACATGAATTAAAAAGGAAACTAAGAATCGTAAGTGAAAACCTAAAGATAGGATTAATAATTTTATATTGGAGAAACTTATAGCCTTTTAAATGCATGAATAAATGAACATTAAAATTTAAATAAAACTACAACTGGAAAAGTACAAAGTTTTTGAAAATCTTTAACCGGGGTAACTGTATGTGTAGTCTTCCTATAGAATGTTGTTTGGATTCCGGTCCTAGTCCTTTGACACTTTACATCTAGGAATGGTAGGCACCCACCTTCTTCCATCTCCATGGTGAATTTAATGGATGGTTGGTATCTTGGTATCGGTTTAGGTGCTCCAGGAATGCCTGTAGTTGTGTAGTATCTCTTCAGTGCGGTAGAGCTTAATTATCCAGTAAGGATGTGCGGTTGTAATAAATTCATTTAAATTTCTCCAATAATTGTATTGAAAATTACTTAGTCACGCCAATTTTTACTTCTTGAAGAGAATTTTTCTCATGTTAAATTCAATTGGAAATACCAGGTTGATCTTGTCATTATTCATATGCTTGTCTCAAAGATTAAGCCATAAATGTCTCAGTACAAGACAAATTAACGTGAAACCGCTAAAGGCTCATTAATTCAGTTATGGTTCCTCAGATCGTACTCATATTTACTTGGATAACTGTGGTAATTCTAGAGCTAAATACATGCAAACAGAGATCCGATCGGGGGAGGGCTTTTATTATACCACAAACAATCGGTGATGGGTGTTCACTTGATTGTCATGGGACAATTTGGTGACTCTGCATAACTGTTACTGATGGCATGGTCTAGCATGTACACCCAAATCTAACTATATTTCATGTACCATGAACTAGAGCTAAACTCAAAATTTATCAAACAAATCTATAAATCTTATTACCTCTAGTTTAACAATTTGAAGAACACAAATATGCCGAGAGATTTTTAGGGTTTCAACAGAAAGGAGACGTTTCATTGCATGACCAGCTAGGTCTCCAGATTTCACCCCATTAGATTTTTATCGATGGGGTTTTTTAAAATCCAAAGTTACTGCACTATACCGGAAAATACTAAAGAATTTCCTAATAGTGTTGCGGGAATTTGAAGTTCTACTTGCCCATTGTTAGAAATATATGTGGTCAGGTCCAAGGGCGTAGCCTGGCAGGGACAAAACTGCCAAAAGCTACGATATCGTTGTCATCATTATCAGTTTTCCTAGCATCTAAAGCAATGACTTCATCTAAATCCAAAAAACAAAACGCTACTTAACCAAAAACAGTCATCATTTCCCCTAAACCCGAAAAAGCAGTTTCTCCCAATAAGAATAAATAAATAGGGAATATTTACATTGATGTTATATGGATTTAATGACGGAAAAATATTAAATATTAAACTGAAGAAGAAGCCAATCTACATAATTAAATTGCTACATGAACCGAGTGTTATACTTCAAATAAGAAGCTTACGAAGTATTATAGAAGTTAAAAGTTTTGATAGTTTTGTAGTTAGTTTAGAAAGTTATATCGACTGCACAAACAACTTGTTTTCTCATTAAGAAAACTTTTAAAATAATTGCCGAAACAATATTTCAGGGTAATTCTGTGCATTTCGTACTTTTTTGTACCCTGCCTAAATTTTATCCGATTACGTAAATCGGGAGAATAAAAAATATGCTAATTAAGTAGTTTTTCCATAATTCTGCAACAAACGGAAAACAGTTTACCTAAATGTCTTTGCTTGGATTAATTTTTCAGGGCGTATTTCAAATATGAAATCGAATTTGAAATGGACAGAGTAAAGTTTATTTATCTTTCATTTATGTAATTTCAAAACTCAAAACTGTATGTAGAGAGTGTTCTCAAAAATTGCAAAACTCTTAAAGAAAAGTAAATTTATCACAAATGTCATGTAAAAAAGTGCAGATTAAAAGTGTTATAAATAATAATAGATTCTAAACTTCAAGTGAAATTAAAAGTTGCCAACTTAAGCAATTAGGTTTGTTCATAGTTACCAACGATTCCAACGGTTTGAGAAATTCTTCGCCAATCAGCGAGCTCGGTAGTTAACTCGACGAACGCCCGATTGGAGCAGAATTTCTCAAACCGTTGGAATCGTTGGCAACTGGCTACTATGAACAAGCCTATTATTAACATAATGTGATTCCCAAATTGATCAGTGCTAAATAGTTCATCCAATAGTATGATATACAGTGATGGGCAAATGTGTGGAACCAAGCAAATATCTCTGGAATTATTAGAGAAATAAAAATGAAATTTGGAAGGTGGATACTGCAGTAGATTGCATTTCCTATTTGTTTCCAAATTTTTTTACAATTTTGAACTTCCTGTTTTACCAGAAGTAATGTCGATTTTAAAATTTGCAATGAAACACCCTGTATAGTATTTTAGTTTCTGATGAAACATTTTATTGCGAATACAACAATATCGGGTTTGATATTGTTTACTTCAATACCTACCGAGATATTAACAGAAAAGTAACTAAGAAAAGGAAAAATTCGATGGTAGCTAAACTCGGAAAGGATTTGTATTTCTATTGGTCAATCGGTGGCATTATACCGTCACAGCCAACAGCACTGCTTGTTCAATAGTCGAATACACGTACGTTTGTTTAAATCAGGCGCAAATTAAATCTGAATCAAATTTAGCAATGCATGAAATTCATTGCAGAAATGACAGTAGTTGTCAAAATACAGTTTGACAGGTATATATATATATATATATATATATATATATATATATATATATATATATATAGACTGTAGGAGTATATAGCAAGGTTAGGGAGTATTCATGTTTAATGCAGGGAACACTTGAAAGAAATCTAGAAATATTGCAGTTAGCCTTGGAACGTCTACAATGATGGATATGGATGATCCTGTACTAATAGATCAGATCTAGAAGAGTCTAGTACATTTGTGTTTGATGTGACTAATTACCTGTTGTTCACAAAGTACGATATTATTTTCTAGAATCTATCTAAGCAAGAGAAAATCTTCTTCTAGATGAAGAAGTTTGGTCGGTTAAGAGGTGAAGAGTTATCACGTAATTCCTGGTAAAATATTGGATAGGAAATTATACAGAATTGTATAGAACTGTTAGTGGGACTAAATATAGACAATGTATCGGATTTAGTGTTCGAGTTTTTGAATTATTGTTAATTGCTTGGTTAGGTGGTTTCTGTTAACAAGCAGTATAATTATGTCTTTTTGTCATGGAGCTGTTCTGATTTACGTTTTTTGTTATCAGATCTAGAAGAGTCTAGTACATTTTTGTTTGATGTCAAGACTATTTAGCTGTTGTTCACCAAGTACGATATTATTTTCTAAAATCTATCTAAGTAAGAGAAAATCTTCTTATAGACGAAGAAGTTTGGTCGGTTAAGAGGTGAAGAGTTATCACGTAATTCCTGGTAAAATATTGGATAGGAAATTATACAGAATTGTATAGAACTGTTAGTGGGACTAAATATAGACAATGTATCGGATTTAGTGTTCGAGTTTTTGAATTATTGTTAATTGCTTGGTTAGGTGGTTTCTGTCAACAAGCAGTATAATTATGTCTTTTTGTCATGGAGCTGTTCTGATTTACGTTTTTTGTTATGAGATCTAGAAGAGTCTAGTATATTTTTGTTTGATGTCAAGCCTATTTAGCTGTTATTCACCAAGAAGGATATTATTTTCTAAAATCTATCTAAGCAAGAGAAAATCTTCTTCTAGATGAAGAAGTTTGGTCGGTTAAGAGGTGAAGAGTTATCACGTAATTCCTGGTAAAATATTGGATAGGAAATTATACAGAATTGTATAGAACTGTTAGTGGGACTAAATATAGACAATGTATCGGATGTAGTGTTCGAGTTTTTGAATAATGGTTAATTGCTTGGTTAGGTGGTTTCTGTCAACAAGCAGTATAATTATGTTTTTTGCCATGGAGCTGTCCTGATTCAAGTCTTTTGTTATTAGCCAGGTTAAATTTTAAAAGCTTTTGATGTATGGTGCCCTTTTTAAACTTCTGATAGTTCAGGCATAAGTACTTAAAATGGTGAAATGAATGTCATTTTTGAAACCGTTTTTTTGGTTATTGCTTTCATTTTATTATGCTTTTATTATTAGTTGTGCTAGTTTATGATTCTTCCAAAATCGATATAACTTATTTAGTTTAATACTAATTCGCAATAACTTTTAAAACAACTGAGACATTTTTGAGGGGGACAAAATTTATTAAGCCTCAAGATATGTTCAGCTACTAGATCATGACATCACATATTAGATGAATTACAAAATGCTGAGTCTGAACAATTAGTTTAGGAAAAATTAATTTTTTATCATTGTCATTATTAATAAGCAATTCATAATCAGTTACCGTCTCAATTTTTTCTAGTAGCAGTCAGTATTTACTCTTATTTATTTTTCATTGTGTGTTGTACTTCAACCAACTGTTGAAGTTTTCTCATGTGGAAAAACCCACCGCAAAAACGGGAAACAAACCGGCGTTATGTGAAAATTGATTTTCTTTTCGTTCACTTTCAGTTAAATATGCAGACCTTAACCCGAGAAAACAATTGCGTGCTAATGTCTTCGTTTAATGTTAAATAATTTCTGCATTGCATCAGAATATGCTGTGGAGATTTATTAAATGAACAGCTTGTTGAAAAATTAATTAAATGGTGGAAGTAATTCTAGAGAAATTGTATTATGACAATCAATATTTTCTAGAACCTCATACCGTAGACATGTTTGTTTATGTTCTCATATATACCTTCGGCAACTATTCTAATAGTGTTCCTGAACGCACAAACATTAATATCAATGGACTCAATATAAAAAGGGTAGAACATTTTAATTATTTGGGTGTAGTTCTTGACTATAGGTTGGCCTGGGAATTACATATTAAATATATATTTAGCAAAACTAAGTACCTTATATATATTTTCTAGAATTTAAGTAAATATATTAACACTGAAACTCTACTTATGTTATACTACGCTCTTTTCCATAGCGTTGTCAGCTACGGAGTATTAGCATGGTGAGGAGTATATAATAACACTTTAGACATGCTTCAACGGTTTCAAAATAGACTACTAAAAATTATAGAAAAGAAAAAAATTATATCTAAAGAAAAATACCCACTCAACATTAAACAGCTGTTTACATGTAAATCTGTAGTCTATCATTATAGAGCCCTTTTTAATGTATTTCATAAATCTAAGAACATAACAAGAAATAAAACCATTCAAATCCCAAATAGAAGTAAAACTGTCAGCGTCTTGAATAGTTACTATGGAGCAGTAATAACATTTAACTATTTACAAGATGAACTTAAAACAATGGCAAAAGATAAATAAGATTAAAGCAAAACTTAAACCTTACATTATGAAAAATGCATGAAAGTAGTTAGGATACAACTGCTTTGTTATGGAAAATTTAGAATATAAGTTTAATGAGAAAGTTTAATTCCAATTAGCTTAATTATAATTTGTTAATTTAGTTACTAGTTAGTCTGTAAGTATTTACCATTCTACGAGCAGGTAGCTTTGTTACCTTCTAGGATATACTATGTAAATATGCATGGAATGTATCTGGTTAAAATAAATAAATATCTATCTGCTGTTTAGAAAATGTCACAATTTTAGTTTGTCTGGTATTTCCGGAATTTAATAATTTATAAATAAAATAGTTCTAGGCGCTAGAGTTGTTTATACAGGATTTACTCATACTGATTTAAACAAAATCCAAGGTAAGAGTTTGAAAGGTTGTTCAAAGAGATAATACTCATGAATTTGTTAAACTTATCTATATATAAATAGGCAAAGACAAAACGGTTAGGCACCATTTTCTCCTCTGTTTCTCGACCGATTTTCTTTATTTTTGATTTGTTTAGAAGCTATTGACGACCTTTAGTGCCGAATATATAAAGAATTGTTATTTATATCTTTTAAAATAACTAATTCAGAGACAAATTGTGAATAAAATTCAAGTGAGTGGCGCCCACTATGAACAAGCTGCTTAATCTAATATTCGAATTTTGATAGTCGTCAACGGTAAAAATCCAATTGTGGACAATCGTAATGAGGTATAAAAAAATATTAGTAAATTAATCGATTTCTACTTACAAAGATGGATGCTGTGAAAGTCTTCTTTTCTATTCATTTATGACGTTAATTTTTTACAAAAACGATGATAGCTATTACTGAAGTGACCAAAACGAATGTGTTTACGTATACGAAGCTTGCTTATTTACAGAAGAATCCAAATGAAAAGTTTTATGGAAGTACACAATTTAGAGATTCTAAAGCTAATTGATACTGCAATATACTTCGTGGGTTTAATTGAAAATTATAACAACTAATATTTACTTTCACTTTTCTAGAACTTTATTTACATTTAAAACATCTGATTCAAATACAATAACAAGCCCATATAAGCTAGTCGACGCGGTATCACTGCCTGGCGATCGTGGCGTTCTTCTTTTATATCACCAGCGTAGAATTCTCCAGTAGAAATCAACATCGTTCCTTCCGCTGCCGAGCCTTTTCGAGAATCGTATTTTTTTATCTTGAAGCGTTTGTTGTCGTGCTGAAATGACACAGGGTCGGCTTTGGGTAAATTTCGTAACACTGCCCCCCCTTTAATTCTGATCGTCCCGATCAGAAACATCCCCTCCATGGTAGGGAGCGAGTCGATCTAAGTGAACCACCTTCAATTTAGCCTTGGGGTTTCGACGGATCCGGTAGACGACATCATTCAGCCTCTTGACCACTTCGTATGGACCATCCCAGGCGGGTGTAAGCTTTGGGGATTTACCCTTGCTCCGTTGGGGGTTGTACAGCCAGACTTTGTCCCTCTCCTGGAACCCGGCTGAATTGGCCTTGAGGTCGTATCGCGTCTTCATCCGGTCACTGGTGGCCAACATCTGCGTTCGGGCTAAGTCGTGTATTGCCAGCATGTTATGTCGGAGCTGGTCGGCATAATCGTCGATGTCTTGAGGAGGTTCTTCGGGGGAGCCAAATGCCAAGTCGCATGGTAGTCGCAGCTCCTTTCCGAATAAGACCCTGGCTGGGGTCAGGCCTGTACTATTATGTACAGCAGAGCGATATGACAACAGGAATAGGGGAATATACTCATCCCAATCACGCTGGTTATTGCTGACGACCTTGGATAGGTGTTGTTCCAAGGTCCTGTTGAATCTTTCCACCATTCCGTCTGACTGTGGGTGTAATGGTGTTGTTCTCGTTTTCCTGATCCCCAACATCGTGCAGACCTTCTGGAATACATTCGATTCGAAGTTACGCCCCTGGTCTGAATGTAATTCCATCGGGACGCCAAACCTGCTGAATAGTTGTTCTACTAGCACCGTCGCTACCGTGGTTGCCTCTTGGTTGGGTATCGCATATGCCTCAGGCCATTTGCTGAAGTAATCCATTGCGACCAGAATGTATTTGTTCCCCCTCTCAGACTCGGGAAACGGACCGGCGACATCGATGGCAATTCTCTCAAATGGGACGCCCACATTGTACTGCTGCATTCTGCCCTTGGTTCGGGTCTTCGGGCCCTTACTGGCGGCACATGTGGCACATTTGCGGCACCAAGCTCTGACGTCTTCGAAGTAATTCACCCAGTAGTACCGCTGGCGAACTTTGTCTAGGGTTTTATTCATGCCCAGGTGGCCTCCGGTAATTCCATCATGTACTTCGGTCAGGATGGCTGGTACCTTTTTCTTCGGAACTACCAGTTGGGACTTGGTTTCTCGTCCATCAGCGCTTTCCCAAACTCGCTTGAGCATTCCATTGTCTACTCTTAGAGAGTCCCACTGAGCCCATAACGATTTCAGCACGCCGGAGTATCTAGCTACCTCGTCCCATCGTGGCCTGGGTGCCCCTCTCATTTTGAGTGACAAGATTGGTTCGATGTTTGGATCAGCCATTTGGTCCTGGATGCACTGTTCCGTTGTCCAGTCTTCATTGGCCTGCACTCGGATCTGCCTGATGGAGATACCCTCGCGCTGTTCCGTCTTCAGACAATGCTTGCATTCCGCTCTACAGGGTCTTCTGGATAGGGCATCGGCATTATTGTGCAACCGGCCGGCACGGTGTTCCACCTTGAAGTCGTATTGCTGTAATTTCTCCATCCATCTGGCCAGTTGTCCTTCCGGTGTCTTCATGTCCAGCAGCCATTTGAGTGCGGCATGATCTGTTCGGATTAAGAAATGGCGACCATACAGGTATTTGTGGAAATGGTCTACAGCCCTTATTATCGCAAGAAGTTCTTTTCTGGTGACGCAATAATTTCTTTCTGGCTTCGAGAATCCACGGCTGTAGTATTCGATCACCCTCTCTTCACTATCTTGCACCTGGGATAGGACGGCCCCCAAACCTGAGTTGCTGGCGTCGGTGTCTAAGATGAACTTGCCGGACTGTGTAGGAAAGGCTAGGATTGGGCTGGAACATAGTGCTGCCTTCAGTCGCCTGAATCATGTTTCGCAATCCTGATTCCAATGGAAGGTCTCTTTATCAGTGGTCTGCTGATGTAGAGGGGCGGCGATGGTGGCAAATCCCTCAACAAAACGCCGGTAGTATGAACAGAGGCCCAAGAAGCTTCGGAGTTCATGTTTGTCTCTTGGAACTGGCCAATCACGGATGGCTTCTATCTTGTCTTCGCTGGTGCGGATTCTTGACTCGGACACTACGTGGCCCAAAAACTCTACTTCTTTTTGAAACAAGGAACACTTCTTCGGATTGAGTCTCAGGTTGGCATTATTAATTCTGGAGAATACTTCGCCCAGGTTCTTCAGATGGTCGTCGAATGTCTGGCCCATGACTAGAATGTCGTCGAGGTATACTAAGCACGTCCTCCATGTTAACCCGCTCAGTACATACTCCATTAGCCTCTCAAATGTAGCGGGTGCATTACATAACCCAAAGGGCATGACCGTGAACTGAAACAGCCCTTTACTGGTGGAGAACGCTGTCTTCTCTCTGTCGTTTGCGTGCAGACCAACCTGCCAATATCCACTTTTTAGGTCTAGTGTGGAGAACCAACGGGAGCCTGCTAGTGTGGTCAAAGTGTCATCGATTCGGGGTAGTGGATAGCTGTCTTTCTTCGTGACGTCATTGAGCTTTCTGTAATCCACGCAAAATCGGGTGGTTCCATCCTTCTTTTTAACTAGCACGACGGGAGCAGACCATGGACTGATGGATGGCTCAATAACTCCATTTTGTAACATGGACTCGATGTTCTCCTCGACTGCCTGTTGTTGCCCCAATGGTAGTCGTCTAGGTGGTATTCTGATGGGCTGAGCCTTTCCGGTATCTATTCGATGCTGGATGATGTTGGTGCGATCGGTGGTTCCATTTTTACTGTTAAAAATTTGCCAGTGTTTTGTGATAAATTGCTTGGCTTTTTTCTGGTTCTCTGGTGTCAAGTGTGTTAAGTGGTCAGCAAACTGTTGTAGGAACTCTTTATCGGGCCCTGTCTCCTTCACCGACGTCTGGTACTCTTCTTCGCAATTGATGATGGTCTCTACTGGCTCGAAACAAGCTATCTCTTGACCATTGGTAATTCTGATGTCGTTGTTGGACAAATTCAGGACTCTGATTGGTATATCTCGTCCGGTTTTAACTATAGCCCGTCCAACTAAGTAGTCATGAGCTGAGTGTACGGGCTCCACCATTCCAACGCAGCTCCCAGGATTGCTGTCTAGCTGCCCATGAATAATCTGTTCTGTTCGACCGGGAATTCTATCTGAAGACTTTGCCACAATTTTTATGGCGTGAATGATGTGTTGACGGGCCGTGTCAATACAAATTCCTCATTCAGGAACCGAAGAACATCATATCTCGGGTCGAACATAAATCCATGCTGGCTAATTAGGTCCATTCCCAGTATAAAATCGTCCTCAATATTCGCTACCAGGACCCTATGCCGGATCATGTTGTCCCCTATCTGTAGCACGACATCTGCCTCACCCTGTATGGACATGGACTCGCCGGTGACTGTTCTGAGCTGGATGTTATTGGTAACTGGCCGAATTTCTGATGCTCTCAAAACCCTGGACTTGGCAATGGACACAGCGGCGCCGGTATCGATGGTGATGGTAACTGCTCGCCCGTTGATGGTGCCTCTGATGACTAGGCTGCCGCTATCTCTGCAGAATCCCCGGATGGATAACGTTTTGGGGGCTGGTGGAGGGACAGTCAGCATTCGCCCCCCTATGCTGACTGACTGACGGTCCCTGGACATGTGGCTGTTTTGTTGGTTACCCCTGGTCGGTGATTGTTCAGGTGGCCTCACTCGACAATCACGTTGGAAGTGCCCTGTCCGTCCGCAGCGGTAACATGCCCCTCTGGTGCCAGTTCTTTGTGACCTTTCTAGTATTTTGTTCAGACTAGCCAGCAGCGCTTGAAATGGTGACTCTGACTCTTCCTGGTTGAAGGAAACTGCTCGGACCCTCGGCTTGGACATGTTCATGACGGCCTCTACTTCCAAAGCCCGAAGTAGAGCTTCACTACTTTTCTTGACGCCACTCAGTCTTAAATTTCTTTGTACTTCCACATCTCTGATGCCGTTTATGAAACTCTGTGTGGCCAACTGGTCTTTCGTTTCCTCTGGCAGGTCTGGGTAGGACAAGTGAACTAACCGTCTAATTTCTGCTTCGAATTCTTGGAGGCTTTCACCGGATTTTTGGGTTTTTCCACTCAGTTGGACTTGGTATACCTGGCTCAAGGATTGATTGTCGTAACGTTTGTCTAGGATGGCGATGATCTTGTCGAAATTACCTTGTTCATCGACTGGAATGCTCTGGAGGAGTTCTAGGGCCGGACCTCTTAAGGAAATTACCAGAGATGTGGATTTTTCATGATTATCCCATCCATTAGCTGTAGCCACGGCCTCAAATTGCCGTTTATACATAGGCCAAGATGAACTGCCGTCGAATGTGGGTGGTTTACTAAAGGAACCTTTGGTACTCACGGTGTTCTGGTATTTTCCTCGCTGTAAGTCCTGTTGCATTTTTTTAATTTCTGTTTCTAGTTTATTTTGGATGGCACAGATTTTATCTTGTACTTCAGTGTGTACTGTTTGCTTGATGGAACTGATTTGATCTTGAACTGTATCTTGAATTGTACTGATTTCAAATTTTACCTGGCTTTGGATGGAATCAAGATCATCTACTTTTGTTTCAAGAGTATCCACGGTATTTTTTATGGTCTTAATGTCATCATTTATCTCTTTTATATCTGATTCAACTATTTGCATTCTTTCATTAACTGTTTCATTAACTTGCGATACTATTTGCATTAATTGTTCAAATTGCAATTGTCTTTTTTCTTCCGTTTTGCCTTGTTTTTCTTCAAATATCTTAAATTCATGTTGTCGTTTCTCTTCTAACAATTTAAATTTATTTTCTCGTTTTTCTTCAGATATTTTAAAATCAATTTGTCTCTGTTCATTCAATTTCGAGAATAATCCCTCAATTAAATTATGTTGCTCACTTTTCATCCTGGAAACAAGATTTTGTTGTTCACTTTTCATCGTGGAAACAAGATTTTGTTGTTCACTTTTCATCGTGGAAACAAGATTTTCTAATTCTATTTTACGTTTTTCATCGATATTAGTGACAAGATTTCCTAATTCAACTTTAAGCTTATCATCAAAAGATTTCACTAACCTTTTTTTGAATTTCTTCTTGATGTTGTTTTTCCTTCTTGTCACGTCTTTCTAGAATCTGTGCAATTTTTTCGTCCAGTCCCTCTGTAACCTGCTTGACTATTTTTTTGGTAGTTTCGTCCATACTACGAGTTTCCATAAATCAAATTAGGATGTTAACTGCACTTAATCCTTCACTTCTAACACCAAATTGCAATATACTTCGTGGGTTCAATTGAAAATTATAACAACTAATATGCACTGTCACTTTTCTAGAACTTTATTTACATTCAAAACATCTGATTCAAATACAATAACAAGCCCATATAAGCTAGTCGACGCGGTATCACTGCCTGGCGATCGTGGCGTTCTTCTTTTATATCACCAGCGTAGAATTCTCCAGTAGAAATCAACATCGTTCCTTCCGCTGCCGAGCCTTTTCGAGAATCGTATTTTTTTATCTTGAAGCGTTTGTTGTCGTGCTGAAATGACACAGGGTCGGCTTTGGGTAAATTTCGTAACAATACATTTGATTTTCGAACCTGAAGAGTAGAGTATGTACATTATTTTAGTCATGAATGTCTCACAAATCTAATAACAATTTGCATATGCATCCATTATCAAAATCTACGAAATCACTCAGGAGATGTGATATGCAAATATATTTTTAATTATTTAATTTATGCCATGTGTAAATAAAACTTGAATAAGTATTACAATATTAGCTATAAAATAAGACGAATCAATTTGCAGTTTCATTTGATATAAGGTAATCTTATAAATTAATTTTAACATCTGATCTAAAAATTAGCAGTCAGCCAGAAGTTGTTTAATGTTCTTTTAACGAGATGTGATATGCTGCAAATATATTTTGTCTTATTTATCTAATAATATAAAACCTAATGTTTGTTTATTTACATGGATCTTATTTATATGTAATTTTCGCAAACGGCACTACGATTTTCTCGAAATTCCATTTCGGGGTTTTGGCATGTACAAATCGGGCTCAATCGTATAACCGAGAAAGAACGAGATTGTGACTATTAAAACTGCTCTACAAAAATTCATTCAATACAAATTGATATGTAGGATTTTATAAGAATTTTATCACTACTTGATATTTTTCTAACATTACATTTTTACAGTTGAACCTTTCAAGATTTTAAAGTAAAAAGTGCCGGTTAGGCGATTTTTTGATGGGTAAAAAGTTATGTGTTCTTATGTTAAATTGTGGTCCTCAATGAATTTGCCATGCGCAGTTTCATATTCATATATAAACTGACTGAGATATAAGGGGCTGTAGGTTATAATTATACAGGGTGATTCTAGAAATGTTAGAAATGTTTTATTGGGTGGCCCATAAATAGTTGCATACACACATATATTGGGTAGTCCATAGACAGTTACATATACATTGTGGTGGAAAGTGGAAATATTGTAATTAGTATTTTAATAAGTGTTAGAGAGTTGAAATTAAACCGAATCAATTCATCTTGAGAAAAATAAGACCAAATATCCGATTATATGTATATATGTATGTACCAACCAACATTTTTGATGAACCTTTGCATGTACTATTAATTAATCATACAAATGGAAATTGAAAAAGTATTAGTAGCAAAACGAAACACATTATTTTGAAATTTCCATTCGAATAGAATTGTCATTTACGTTAATTTGTTATATTATCCTACCGGTTAACAGCTGAATTATTTAATTTTAAGAAATTTCATGTTAACTAAATTTTTGTCTTTAATTTCCACTTACTGTCTCTTTGCTATACCTTATATCATTAAGCATATGCATTAAAAATGTGATCACAAATAAGGTCCTATTAATTACATATGAAAAACAAGGCGATCGCTAGTAATCATTAAAGAAGTTATTTCTTGTTTAATGGTATTTCTCTTTTTTGCCATAGAAACAAATAACGTTTAAATAATTAACAATATTTACAATAATGGTAGTCATATATCATAGATTTGATTATTTTCTTGACTTTTTCGGTCTTTTTAAATCACCAATATAAGTTAGTTATTAGTAATTCGGTTTTAAGAAAATTGAATGGAATTTTTGGAGTGATAGTGACATGTTCAGAAGCACTATTGAAGTTGTGTATTAATAAATAACTAGCTGTCGCCCAGTGGTCGAAATTCGACCACTTGTGTCAATATCTCTGGCAGGTTAAGTAACCTAAAAATTTTATCGTGACATACTATCCTAGGACTTTAGGGAGAACAGCAATTACACGGAACGGATCCAGATTCGGAACCTCTGTGTAATAGTTTCCTCGAAAATCCTAGATGTCGGTCTTACATCTCGCTTCTACAAATAAGTAACGAAATTCAAGTTTTTTCAGATATAATTAATAGGACTTTATTTGTTCAAATTCGTAATTCTTAATTTAATATGACAACAATTCAACCGCTAATGGGCTATCCTCAATTCTCTAATATTTGTATATAATTTATTTATAAATACTCATTATAATAATTCAATCTCATTATATATTTCCACCACCCTGTATATGAAATTGCTCATGAACCACGCATAATATTTTTTAACATTTTTGAACCACCCGGTAAACCATTCTCTATATGCGACTGCCTATAAGTCACCGTATTTACTCTTTTTGTTTATGAAAACTATCTTCTGTAACTATAATTCTACTCCGATCTATATTTCAATCATCATATATATGGAACTCATCGCTATTCTATAAATCAGTTCCTTTTCTAACATTTTTTATAATCATTCTGTATATCTATAATTCCTATATCTCATCTACCCTATATATACTACTACTTATAGGTTACGAAATGTTGCATTTCCATTTTCGCCACCCTGTATATGCATCTCTGTATATTTTTTGCACCAACTTGTATAACTGTAATTCTATTGCGCCCTCTATTCCAAGAACCCTGTAAATTCAACCGCTAATGGGCTTCCCTATAGAATTATTTTATTAGTTAAATTTGCACTCTACTCTATATTTTAAACACCCTATATATGCAAGTGCCTGTGTGCCACCCACGAAAAAAAATATTTCTAACATATCTGGAAGCGCCCTGTGCAATTATAATATATCATTTAAATTGAAATTTTGAAAATTATACAATGATAATTTTTTGATTGCATTGAGAAGGTACCTTAACTTCGCGGTTTACATTGTTAAGAAATGTCAAACTGAAATTCAATCTGCTACATTGTGGTTGGCCGTGAACTGGTCGAGAAATTAGAACCATTGCCATGATGTCAGATCTAACTGTTTATCTTCAATTTTACTATTTGTATTTATATCATAGGCTTTGTAATCTTAATTAAATTGTATGAAACTATTAGCCTTTAAAATAGAAACAATATAAATTAATAGCATAATGTTAAAATAATAACATATTATCGAAAAAACATTGTTCAGTGGCCACGCAATACAAATTTCTGATTTTAGTTGACAAACTCTATTTAGAAAAACTTGCGACTACCCAATAAATTGTCATTATTCTATAATATAATTTTTTGTGGGTGAGTTCTCAATAGCATGATAATGTAGAATAACTTTCAGAACCAAACAAAATTTGTTAGTTTTTCGTTTAATTTAGTTTGTTTTTACTCATTCAGTCAATCCGTCTTACGATTTTCTCTCCACGCAATCTGGCGGTACTGTGGACATAAATTATAAATTTTTTATTTTACTTTATTTAATGAATGAATCAATATTATAAATATTTTTTAGCATTCTGCACTGAAGGTCGTTAATAGCCACCAAACAAAACAAAAATCAAAACATCGGTTGAGGGACAGAGGAGAAAATGGTACCTAACCCTTTTGACTTTGCCTATTTATATATAGATTCTTCACTCTTTTTCTCAATGTATATCTTAATCAAAGTAAAACCAATTTCTTAAGAAGGAATTATCTATAATGATGTTTATGAACAACTATGATCAAAATTATATATTATTAATGATTAAAGAAATATTTCGGGATTGTTTGAACTGTTCTTAAGGGAAATCGATATGTCTACTGCCATTTTTGTGAAGGCAATGCAAATCTCAGATATTCGAATTACAAATACTTTTGCACAAGCATTTTTTTAAATGTCAAATACTATTTTGTACCGCAATAGCTGCAAATAAAACTGAAAGCTTATTTATGTAAGCACAATCTACAGTTTGAACAATTTCTAGTGTAACAGAAAGCAATTTTTTTGAAATTTGTTGTTTAGAACGTACTGAAAGGCAGAAGCTGCAAAGTGCAACGAAGCAAAATCATAAAAGTTTCGTAAGGCTTTATTTCAAATACTCACATACACATAAAAGACGTAAAAAGTTAACAATATTTAATAGTTAAAAATTGAGTGGGGGAATTCTGGATCGGGGTGAGCTGGGAGGGGTAAAAACAAACGATAAACGAACAAAAACAAAAGACACACATAATCACAAATAATTTGAGATTTTAAACGTTATTGTATTGTTTCACAGAGGAAATGACGGCCGCACGGAGCAGTGGATTTCCCTTGGAAAAGCGACATAACGTTTGGGGTTGGAAAGCGACTGCAGCTGCTGAAGTTGTTCTCCGCCAGTCTCGGTGGCCGTTCCCATTTCAATGTGCCCCCGCTCAGGGGCGGTACGCGGGCAACACGCCAAATCCGTTCCACGCCGCCCCACTTTGTGTGTCAGGGTTGTCGGGGCCGCCGCGATTTGCGATTATGTTTCTTTCCTTGTTCTTTTTTCTTCTTCTGGTGCCGCTGGCCGCGGGTAATTGATTTTGCCATGCATCGATATCTGGATATTTGGTTATGCGGTGACAACTGAACTGTGGGGGCGGATTAATTGGAATGGTCGTTTCTCGCGCTTCATGTTTATCGGGATAGGAATCGTTTATTAGAACTGACACAAGTCAAACAGCCGATTAATTGGATCATTGCCAAGGAGAAATTAAAAAGTTCAGTGAACATTATCAAAAACTAGATCATTAGCTATCAGCGTTAATTAATATTTTGTAAACATGTTGAAAGGTGTGCTGGCAAAGCGGTAATTAGTGATTGAATAGTCACACTCAGAACTTAATCATGAATTTAATAGTTCCAAACGTTTCACAGTTTTATTCTTAATTGATGGTAAAGCTTTAGACATAAAAGTGTCAAAATCTATTAAGTATTTAGGCATATACATTGATAGTCACCTAAAAGATGATTCACATGTTTAAGTTTGTATTAAAAAAAATTAAGAGCAATAATCTACAAATTTCGATATCTTTAATCCAGTCACACTTAGCATATGGAATAACATCTTGGGAGTTAACAATATTTTGGGAAATTACCAAACATTACAGAAGTTAATATCGAAAATAATCTTAAAAAAACCACGTATGCAGGGAGAGTTTGTTTGATGATCAGTATCGGGATCTCGGAAACTAGCGGAGATAGAGCAATGGTTAAATTGGGAAAGATTTGCAGTTTTACTGGCCCAATTTAATGACACTTTCGGATTTTTGTAAAAAGTCATGGCTTATTAGATATTTTGAAAAAACGAAATTCTGTCTATTTAGTCAGTCTCTTATTTTTACATGTGCCTTGACAATCCACAGTTTCCATTAAAGGTGTTATGGTCAAATGAAACTAGATTTACTAACTGCGGTATGTTCAATAGACACAATGAGCATATATGGGCTAAAGAAAACCCTTCCATGTCGACCCCAGATAAAATATGGTTTTAATGTTTCAGAATTTATGAGGCGCTCCCAAGGGAGAGTTTAATCAAAGACTCAAATATCCTACTTGCTTTTCCTTCCTAAAATTCACATTCATTTAAAATGACCTTTTGGCTCTAAATTTTAATCTTTGTTGCAGATAAAAGTACTGAGGTTAAGATGAGTGACTCTGTAGAATATGGATGAAAACTGTTAAGATTCTTTTCATTAAAATAAGATTAATATACGTTTTTCTCATGTTTAAGTAACCTGTATGATCTGTAGTCGAATTAAAATATAAATTCTTTTTGACATTAAATAAAATCTTGTTTAGATACAAAACAGACATTTATGTTATATCAATTAGAACTGTAATTTTTTCATTTCATTAGCATATCATAAAATTCTATTACACTTCCTTGTTGAATAAGGTATGTTTAAGTTTTATTCTTCACTATTAACACCCCACGCAGTGTGCAGTAGAAAATTTAATGAATTCTTAGTATTACTTTGCACCGTATTTTGCAATTAGTGTATTATGTGCTCTTTGAGTAATGGAGAAGCAAGCTATGTGGAGGAAGTCCTTTCTCTGTTATGAGAGACTTTAATTCAATTTTTCAAGTAATTGTAATTTGCACCAAAAAATGTATAAAGCGGCTAGTAGAAACGAACCCAATTCCTCCATCATTAATATTCCAAAACATAAAACAGGAAATTGCTTCATTATGCCAAGGAGTCTACTGAATCCGTTCTCACAAATTTATAGCCAAGCAAATGAGGCGATTTAATAAGATATCATTTAAGGGGACGGAAATGCGAATGAAAATACGTAATGGAAACCTTGTTTTATGTAAATTGATTGCCGATTTCATTACTGAGACATAATGAGAATACATGTTGGCTTATTGTAGTTCAGATAAAACATACCGGCAAAAGGGTCAACACGTTTCACTATAGGAGATCATTTTTAAAATTATATGATCCAGTATGCAGTGGAAGATCCCCCGATAATACGGAGGAGCGATACTCCAGATGCTCTAGCATGGAACTACATTAGTTATAACGGCGTTATTGGGAATTACTCACACAATCATTTGCACGGTGATGTGCAGCTAGTATCTGAATTAAGTTAATTTGCTTCGTCTATTGAATGTGGAATTGTAAAGATTTTTAAATAAAAATCAACTTTAAATACAGTTGGCATTATCATACGAATAGAAACATTAGGAAACGATCAGAAGTTTGCTTAAAATAATTCCTCAGCCAGATTTATGACAAACAACATCTTACCAAATATTTTGAATATTTACATATTGTTTTCTTATGTCAACCTGTGGACCTTCAACTTAAATTCCAAAAATTTATCTGGTTACAATTCCAAGACTTTAAATTATACAAATCATTTGTCTCTCTAACATATTTATATCGTCGATCCTGCTTCTTGACTTTAATGGGTTTGTGCCTCAAACATCTAGTTATCGCTTGAAATAATTGGAGAATACTTTTATGTTTTTTTGGGCAATAACACCACAATCGAAATAAAACGAGGTATACTGAAGGAAAACCAAACGTTTCAAAGTCTATTCTGATTTTGTTGTCAATGGCTTTATATTTATTCAATAACGGCCTATCAATTTCTTCAATTGCTTGTAATACCGCCTCCCTTAGATCACCAACTGTCTCATACTTTCTTTTGTATACTTTATTATTTAGTGCACCCTATAAATAGAAATCCTTAACTGCCAAATCGGGAGACCGGGATAGCCATTCGCGTGGGCCATTTCTTCCTATCCAAGTGTTTGGATAGATATTATCTAAGTGTTGTCTTAATAATAACGAGCTATGAGCAGGTGCTCCATTATGTTGGAACCACTCAATTTCTAAACGAGTTCTCAAATTCAATTTATGCAACATGTCTTGAAAAGTGTATTGCAAGAAATGCAAGTAGAGCTCCCCAGTAAGTGATTCGTCATAGATAAAACGCCCCAGAATAGTAGACCCTATGATACCACACCAAACATTAAAACCAAATTTTATTTGGGGTCGTCTTTGTTTTACATGGAAAGGGTTTTCTTTAGCCCAGATATGCTCATTGTGTCTATTGAACATACCGCAATTAGTAAATCTAGTTTCATCTGACCATAACACCGTTAATGGAAACTGTGGATTGTCAAGGCACATGTCACTAAATCATGTACAAAACAAAATACGTCGATCTTCGTCACCAGCATGAAAAGTTCGAGAAACTGAAAGTTTGTACGGGTGGAACTTGTGCGCTTTCAGTACCTTAACTACAGTTCGTTGAGATGTGCCAGCATCTGCCGCAATCTCACCAGTTGATGTAGATGGATTTTGATTTACCATTGCCAAAACGTTTATTTTTACTGCTTCGTTATTTTGATTACTTTCCTTTGGTGGTTTAGTAAAAGATCCATATCTGCGTAAGCTATCGTAAAGCCTCTTAAATGTACATAGAGCAGATTAACGACGATTAAAATATCTATGAAAGAATTCCTCAGCTGCACGAACATAAGTTTTATGGCATATGATATAATATTTCAATCTTTCTCATGGGTACCTACATTAAAAGTGAAAATAAGAGAGAAAAGCATCCATAACTCCTTTATTTTTCTGAATCACTATATCGGGTATTATATCGTTGAAAAGCTCTAAAAATGTCCGATTTTTTGAGATCATAGCCAACTATGGTTTCCATTAAAAAAAAAGATAAGTTTGCGTCTTATCTCGAAAACGAGAGCTGTCACGCAAACGAGGACATGACAATCATATTCGAGATACAATTCCCTTCAATTTTGATATTTACAGTTTTTTCATAAAATCAAAAACAAAGGTAGCTAGAGGGATTTGATTAAATCTACAGAATTTCGTTTTTTCAAAATATCTAGTAAGCCATGACTTTTTACAAAAATCCGAAAGTGTCATTAAATTGGGCCAGTAAAATTGCAAATTTTTCCCAATTTACCCATTGCTCTATCTCCGCTAGTTTCCGAGATCCCCATACTGATCATCAAAAAAAAACTCACCCTGTATATATATATATATATATACAAATTATAAAGAGAAGTTTGTCCTTACTTTCAGACGGCTCAAATGACTTCTTCAATTTCCGTTGTGTAACTATCCAAAATTTTCGTATTTTTTTGGTATTCTTCTGGAACTCTGTTACGTTTTAATGTTGATATGATTTTTGCAGAGCTATTTGTGCTAAAATGTCTAAAACAGCGTCTATAACGACATTTTTAACGCTTTATGATAATTCTTGACACATCCCACTATTTTGAACTGGATCATATCGACATTATTGTTCCAAAGAAATCTGATCAAAAACAAACAACCCCACAACATTTCCCGCTTTGTCTATCAACTAAGACTTTAAAATTAAAATATACCGTCAAGAAAAATCAAGGGGAATTAAACGAATGAAACGAGCTGGCCACTCCCGCATTGGTTGGAAGTGGTGCGTGCTATTTTGTTGAAATCGATCCTGGCCCATTTGAAATACTTGGATTTATTCCCCACAATTTGATGTGTTAGTGAAATTACAGTTTTCAAAAATAAAAAATAAATAAATTGGACACTATAAATAAGAAAAAAGGTCACCAAGAAGGCCAGCAAAAGCATTTAGCTTTCCTGGATATGGATTCAATGCACATTTTTCATATTTATCTCTACATTATAAAAAATTATTTATACAGGGTGAGTTTGTTTTGATGATAAGTATGGGGATCTCGGAAACTAGCGGAGATAGAGCAACGGTTAAATTGGGAAAGATTTGCAGTTTTACTGGCCCAATTTAATGACCTTTCGGATTTTTGTAAATAGTCATGGCTTACTAGATATTATGAAATTTTTCTGTCGATTTAGTCAAATCCCTCTAGCTCCTTTGTTTTTGATTTTATAAAAAAGTGTAAATATCAAAATTGAAGGGAATTGTATCCCGAATATGATTGTCATGTCCTCGTTTGCGTGACAGCTCTCGTTTTCGAGATATGACACAAACTTAACTTTTTTTGAATGGAAATAAAGTTATTTATAAAAATAACGGATAATAACGGATGCTTTTCTCTCTTATTTTCACTTTTAAAGTAGGTAGCCATGAAAAAGATTGTTTTCACTTTGAAGCTTCCTCATTTGAGAGTAATTTCATTAGTAATGCTGAACTGACAGTCCATATTGACAAGTTTTTGTGATAAAATGGAATATTCTAACTAAGAAAAACTGAATATGGTGGAATGTTATATCACATGCCATAAGAATTCAGTTCGTGCTGCTGAGGAATACTTTCATTGATATTTTAATAGTCGTCAACCTGCTCTATGTACATTTAAAAGGCTTTACGATAGTTTACGCAGATATATGGAGCTTTTACTAAACTACCACAGGAACGTAATCAAATTATCGAAGCAGCACAAATAAATGTTTTGGCAATGGTAAATCAAAATCAGTCTACATCAACTCGTGAGATTGCGGCAGAAGCTGGCACATCTCAACCAACTGTAGTTAAGGTACTGAAAGCGCACAAGTTCCACCCGTACAACCTTTCAGTTTCTCAAACTTTGCATGCTGGTGACGAACATCGACGTATTTTGTTTTGTACATGATTTAGAGACATGTGCCTTGACAATCCACAGTTTCAATTAAAGGTGTTATGGTCAGATGCAACTAGATTTACTAACTGCGGTCTGTTCAAAGTTCAATAGACAATGATTTGATTTTAATGTTTAGTGATACCATACCAATCTATTCTGGGGCCTTTTATCTATGACGAATCACGTACAGGGGAGCTCTACTTCCATTTCTTGCCATACACTTTTCAAGACATGTTGCATAATTTGAATTTGAGAACTCGTTTAGAAATTTCAACATAATGGGGCACCTGCTCATAACTCGTTAATAGTAAGACAACACTTAGATACTATATATCCAAACTCTTGGATAGGAAGAAATGGCCCACACGAATGGCCACCCCGATCTCCCGATTTGGCAGTAATAGAATATTTATGGGGTGCGCTAAAGAACAAAGTATACAAAAGAAAGTATGAGACAGTTGGTTACCTAAGGGAGGCGGTATTACAAGCAATTGAAGAAATTGATAGGCGGTCTGTGAGGAAAGCGGTAATGTCAATTTTAAAAAGATGCAATTTTTGTCTAAATAACAATGGTGGACTTTTCGAACATAAATTGTAACCATTATTATGTACTTTAATCTCTTAAGTTTTTATTAAGTACCTACTTATTTAGTTTTTTCGTTATATTTGATGTACCTAATAAAAACATCGTTCAATGTTTTTTGGAATAGTTATTAATAAATCAATCTATTTCATGGCTAAGTACGTTAAAAGTAAAAATAAGTGAGAAAAGCATCCATACTATCGTTGAAAAGCTCTAAAAATGTCCGATTTTTTGAGGTCATAGCCAACTATGGTTTCCATTAAAAAAAAGTTTCTGTCATATCTCGAAAACGAGAGCTGTCACGCAAACGAGGTCATGACAATCGTATTCGGGATACAATTCCCTTCAATTTTGATATCTACACTTTTTTTCTAAAATCAAAAACAAAGGAGCTAGAGGGATTTGACTAAATCGACAGACTTTCGTTTCTTCAAAATATCCAGTAAGCCATGACTTTTTACAAAAACGCGAAAGTGTCATTAAATTGGGCCACTAAAACTGCAAACCTTTCCCAATTCAACCATTGCTCTATCTCCGCTAGTTTCCGAGATCCCCACACTCATCATCAAAAAAAACTCACCCTGTATATTTCAAATACAAACTTGGATATTTCTGTGAGTTTAAATTATAGACCAGGGTCATCTTTTTGTTTGGATCAGGCACTAACTTTAGTTTGTAAGGCTAGTACTTGACCTTTTTAAGGCCATTGTGAACTTTGAGCCTGCTTTAATAAATGTATTTGAATTAATGTAGTTGGCTAGATCTGCAAACTGCATTGTAGAGATTCGACATATAGGACTTTCTGTATTCGTATAATTGAAAATTTCTATTAATTTTTCAAAAATCATAACGTATTGTATTCTGAAGGTGGCAACGTTTCTTCCCAGGGTTGTAACCCTTGAGTTAATAAATTAGGTACGGGGATTAACCTCATATAGATGACCAAATTTTTATTATAATAGTAAATGCTGTGAAAACTATTGTTACCTCTGAAAAAACTAAACAGTTGTTGATATAAGGTCGTTTCACTGAGTGTAACAATAAAATATTTCAAAATTAATAATAATTTACTAAACAAGCTAATTTAGTTTCATTTGATTTTTACTCTACATCACAATCTCAAGTAGATTTCCATAATTTTCTTTGATTTATTAAATATCACGGATGGCTAAATTTTTGTATGTTACACCAACCACATGGCCCCTTTTAAATAACCAAAGCCTATTTTTTTACCTTTATTACTCCGATATATTGACTGAAGCTGTCGATTATGTTTGTATAATATTTCACTATATAAACGAAAGCATCAGAAAGTTATTTTTTATCGTCTGTGATTTATTTATGGCTGGTTTCGAACCAATTAATCGTAAAGCTAAAAATCATATAAATTAGTCTTGACAAGGTATTTAGCTATGAAGGAAAATTGCGAAAAATATATTGTGAGGGAAATTTTGTACATTTTTCGAGTTACAACTATTCTGAGGAACAGAGTGTTTTAATGTCTAAGTACTTCTTGGGAAATATAATCACAGTTAAGAAAATTGCTGTATATTCCAAACGTTTCGGGGTCTAAGTCAGACCCCGTTGTCAATGGTTAAGAAACTTGGATAAAAAAGGCACAATTCTAAGATGTAAATTAAAACATTAGACAATATGTATCATTTAAAAAACAACAACAAATATACTAAAATCAATTATGTCAAAAACCAAACCAAATAACACCTCAAAATACAAAAAATTGCATTTATAAAATCCCTTGTGACTGTAATAAATTCTATATTAGAGAAACCTCTAGACCTCTAAATGTTCGAATAAACGAACACAAAATTAGATAAAAAACGACAATTTCAAAAATCCAAAATTTGTGAACATGCTTGGGACCTTGATCATAAAATACAGTTTCAAAATTCAGTTATATTACACAAAGAAGAACACAACACCAAAAGAAAACTAAAAGAGTCTGCTTTAATTTTGTTAAATGAAAACGATTGTATCGCTACTACCTCCGTAGAATTCAGTCGTTCCTGGTTGCCGATGATTAAGGAAGAAATTGCTAATGGTCATGTCCTTGTGAACAACCCAATATCGGGATAGTTCATAAGGTTTTTTCCTAGGTTTTCCCTTATGATTTTAATGGGATCACTGAATCAACAAAGTTCTTTGGTCGCATTTTTGGCGAATGCACTATCTTATAACAAAGTCACACCTAGGAGCGCCACATAAAATTCTGAAGATATTTATTGATGTAAATTGCAAAACGAAAATTGTTATTAGGTCCTAATAATTTTCGTTTGGCAATTTATATCAATAAATATAAAGCCATTGACAACGAAGTCAGAATAGACTTTGAAACGTTTGGTTTTCCTTCATTATACGTCGTTTTATTTCGATTGTGGTGTTATTGCTCAAAAAACATAAAAGTAATTACCCCTGATTTGGTTCTCAAGCACCACCAAAATGATCTCATTCATTAGAGCCGGTTAGAGTCAAACTAATTTTCATTTGTGCTCAAAAATATGGCCGTTATGATTTTATATTTTTGTAAATAACCCCTATTAACCTCGACTTGTGGCTTCAATTGTCTTTAGTCTAAAATACCACGACATTATTTTTTTATCATTTTCTGTAAACAGTATCTGTTTTTTTTTCTCCAGGTTACTACAATATGGCCAAAGGGCGGGTTCAATTTTGTGTAACTCTTCATTGATACATTTTTTAGAACACAATACAACGAAAGATCAAAGAGTCTGCTTTAATTCTAATAAATGAACACTAGAACTTCCGTAGACTTCAGCCGTTTCTGGTTATCAACTGTCAAAGGTGAAATCAATTATGGCATGTTCTTCTGAACAGCCCTATATCGAGACAGTCCATAAGGTTTTTCCTTCTTTAACATCAGACTTCTTTAAGTTCATTTTTGAATGCAAAATTCTGAAAAATAACTTTTTCAAATTCTTCCAATTTGAAACAATCTTTATTATTTCCATATGACCCTTAGAATTTTTATGTGCTATTCCGTATATATGAAATTAACAGAAAATCTCTATTTATATTGTCAAATATTTTAATGACAAATTTTGAATGCTAAAACTTTTTAAATTTCTTTAATTCCCTTGTGACAATTTTTTATTACCACTGAAAACTGGATCTAATTTAAGCCTTGAAACGAAAGAAATTCTTAAACTATTAACAAAAATTAGGATATCATATGGACATTTATGCATAATACTTATTACCTTCATTGAATTCTCTCTTTTATTCTCTGCTTCATTCTTGACAAATTTATTTGATGGTGACTTAAAAAAAGTGAAACAGCCGAGTTTTTATCTTGCTATTCTCTACGGCAAAATCCATATGCAAACAATCTTTTAATGTGAGCGACGTTTACTTTCCGTCGCACCCTTGAACCCGTTCGTGATCGAAAGGAATTTTTCTGACATTACGGCACTTTTTCTCCTCAACAATGGCATTGTTCCTCCAATATTGTTGAAGCGAAATAACTGCTGAGTTATTTCGTATACTTTCACTCCTTCTGCCCTACATATTGCGAGTAAGGATATAAATTCGTACATAATAGAAGCATTTTATCTAAATTGGTTTCACAAAATATTACAATATTAGTCATCGCTAAATATTGTTTGGAAAAGTCGAAATTGTCGTTTATATTATTTATGAAAAGTAAAATAGATGACTGATATTGGCTTGCAAGTGAGAGACAAGGTTTCTTGTTGATTTTAGAGTATCATTTGTCTGGAAAGCTGCAAACCTCAAAACATTTCAATACAGGTCGTCATAATTATCGTTAAACCAAAATTGCTCACTGAAAAATGCTTTCTGAACAGTGCCTGATGAAGAAATCAACTTTTTCTTAATGTGAAATGCATGAAAACTAAAGCTAGAACCTCGCAGTTTCCTTAGACTTGGTCGCCGGTCATGGTCATTGGGTCTTATCTGGTCCAATCAGCGTCGTCGTACCTGGAGGTTGGTTGCCGGTGATGCGTGGCGGCAGAGGCCGAAAAAGAGCTCTCTAAATATTTTTAATTTGGACGTTGGGCTCGCTAATTATATTTTCGTTCGAGATTATATATGCTGTCTGTTTCTTTTGTACCAGTGCTCTTCCTTGTAAATTGCTATAGCCTGGTCCCAGTTGATATTATGTATTATGGTTTTCGGTCCATGCGTGATTAGCTAGCCCAGACTTCGTTACCTCTGCCCTTTGAGTAGCTGTGCGGTGTTCCTTAATCCTGGTGGAGTATCGGTCGTATTTATATTATACCCTTAACCCATCATGCGTCGCTGATCATGGTCATTGGGTCTTATCTGGATCACACCAGAAGCCCTCAAAGAAGAACAAGTGAAACTTAGAGAAGACCTTTTGGCTAATGGATATCCGGAAACGATCATTACGAAGGCGTTTGAAGAGCTGGACAAACCACCTAGGCAGGAGCCTCTTCCTTTCACGGTAGCAACTCTACTATTACCGTAAACTAAAGGCCTGTCGGAGAAACTTAGAAGAATTGCACACAGCTATGGAATCAGAATGATCTTCAAAAGCAAGGACACATTGAGGAGCATGATAACAAGAACGAGGCCGGGACGCACCAGTAATACCAAATACCTGTATATACAGCATACCGTGTGATTGTGGCAATCTTTACATTGGAGAGACAAAGCGACCGCTGGACACCAGGATTTAGGAACACCGCACAGCTACTCAAAGGGCAGAGGTAACGAATTCTGGTATAGCTAATCACGCATGGACCGAACACCATAATATCAACTGGGACCAGGCTAGAGCAATTCACAAATAAGAGCACTGGTACAAAAGAAAATTCATAGAGGCAGCTTATATAATCTCGAACGAAAATATAATTAGCGAGCCCAGCCTCCAAATTAAAAATATTTGGAGAGCTCTTCTTCGGCCTCTGCCGCTACGCATCACCGGCGACGCATGACCGGTTAAGGGTATAATATAAATACGACCTATACTCTGAATTTTCTATCATTCACCTGATGACGATAACAGATACACAGCTATTGAAACGTTGTGAGGTCAACCACTACAAGACGATGGAAGTCCAAGGAAACTTTGAGGAACGAGTTGCATTATCTACCTACTTCAGACTAACATTAAAAGTAGAACCCTACGAGTATATAGAATAACGCCAACTAAACCACATAGTATCTAAAACTAGAACAATAAAAATACGTACTGCATGGAGCTATAACACAATTGCATCACCACGAAGGCTTTCAAAGATGAACAAACAAAAAATTCACAGGCCTTTTTGCAAGCGGATACCTTGGAAATATCATTCAGTCATTTGAAGAACCACATAAACTTGAAAGTCTGTATATTTCAAAAGTCCAAACGTTTCAAGATCTAAATCAGACCTCGTTGTCAATGGTATGAATACAAGTTGAACAAAAAATATCGAAACCACAATTTAACATTTGTCATTGCAAATCTTCTTAATTTTTTTAATTTTTCTTTCAATTTGTATTCATACTTTGGACTTTTGAAATATACAGACTTTCAAGTTTATGTGGTAGTTATTCCCAGAAAAAATAAAAGCGTAGGAGAGAAACAATATTCGTAACTCTTCTATTAGTAGCAAATTAGTCCAACAACTCAAATGTAGACACATGTGGGTTCAAGATATTTGTAGGAAAAGGGCATAATGACGAGAATTAAACCAGATTGTACCACAGCTCTACAAATTTTGTTAGCAACATATCCTATATATACGGAAGTTCATTTGTTGAAAGAACAAACAGGTCTTTGAATACTGAGGTTAACGAATATTGAGTATCAACATAAACTGAAAATACAACTCAGATAAAATAGATCAATCACGCATAGACAGTAAACGTAATATCATTTGGAGCTAAGTTAAGGTAACCCACAAGGATCATTACTAGTGTATAAAATTTGAATTGGCAGCATTATCAGCGACCCTATCAAATTAGAGAAATATCACATAATCACTGTAGTAGATTTAAATTCACTATAATGAAAAATAACTCGAAGGACACAAGCAACAAATAATTGACTACCTACAGAATTACTGAGATGCCTACTTAAATTATTTCTGAGAAACATAATGCCTCAGTAAAGTTTTCATTTTTCGAGACTGTATTAAAAAATTACGCCTCTAGAAAAATATTTTCATTCAGAATGACCTTGCTTTCTTTCATATTGGCTGAAATGAAAACACAAATAAGATTTTGCATTTTTATTTCTTACCTTTCTCTCATAAAGCAAAAACCTCTTGCTTTCCAGAAATGTGGACGAGACCGTATTGTTTGTGCCAAACATTCAATTTTGCGAGGCTGGTACATTCTTTTATTAACCTTCATGAAGTTTACAAACAGGTGAACGATACGAGATAAACTTAAATAAAGTCATTGTCTAATACGATACGATAGCATTTAACAAACCCAGTTATTCTGACTTTCCAAACAGGAAACTTAACTTTCATTGAACTGCTTGCTTACGGTTGATCGATTGAAGCTAATTTGTAACGTGGTCAGACAAACAGACGTTTGTTGGCCAGCTGGTACACAAGTCAGTATAACAAGCTGAACGTATTAAATTAGGACAGTAAATAATAGGAGGTCTAACCAAATTTATCGCAATAAGAAGTATTTCCCTTCCCAAAATTGATACCGTCGGTATTAGTTTTTTACTTTAACATTCAAAAACTTTTCATCTTGATTTTGAAGTTTAAATGAAAAAAAAATAATAAAAAAATTTAACAAGCCATGAAATGAAAGTGAGTGAATGTTTTTTGAAAATTGACTAAAATTTTGAGGGCATTAAGCGGTACTAGCGACTGAGAGCATTTTAGAGGACGTTGCAGGAAACGCTTTGCAGAAAATCAGGGGATATTTATCAAAAATGAAAGAAATAAACAAATTAGCGACTAAGTTTTTTGAAAACTAATCAAAAATTTTGA
Source organism: Octodonta nipae (assembly GCA_034190945.1). Taxonomy (NCBI): domain Eukaryota; kingdom Metazoa; phylum Arthropoda; class Insecta; order Coleoptera; family Chrysomelidae; genus Octodonta; species Octodonta nipae. The sequence goes on along the minus strand of CM067217.1, from coordinate 1,706,881 downwards.
TGGTACTAACCGATATTAACTGTTGATACCATTTTGGAGCACTTTCGAGGAAAGTCAGAGGCTTTTCAAAAAATATATTTTGAAAAAACATAGCAACCATGTTTTTTGAAAACTAACTACTAATTTAGATGAAATTAACCAGCACTAAAGTTTGAGATTTTAAAACGCTTAAGAGGAAAATCAGGAGTTTTTAAAAAATGACAATATTAATAAAAATCATACACCATGTTTTTTGAAGACTAACCAAAATTTTGAAGGCATTAAGCGTTAGTACCGAGTGAGAAAATTTTAGACGATTTTGCAGGAAACGCCTTGCAGAAATTCAGGGGCTAGGAAATCAGGGGCTATTCATAAAAAATAAATATAATCTTAGGGTTTTTGAAAATTAACCAGAATTTTGATGATACTAACAGGCATCAATAATTGAGGCTATTTTGGAGCGCTTTCGAAGACAATCCGGGGATTTAAAAAAAATGTTTCCACAAAACATAGCCACAATGTTTTTTCAAAACTAAGCTACAACTTTAATTCCATTAACCGGCATTAACGTTGAGATTTTTTACCGCTTAAGAGAAAAATCACAATAATAATAAAAATCATACACCATGTTATATGAAAACTAACCAAAATTTTTTAAGGCATTAAGCGGTATTAGCGAGTGAGAGCATTTTAGAGGACTTTGTAGAAAACGCTTTGCAGACAATCAGGGGCTATTCATAAGGAAATAAATTAATGTTAGCGGCTAGGGTTTTTGAAAACTAACTAAAATTTTGATGATACTAACAGGCATCAATAACTGAGGACATTTTGGCGTGCGTTAGAGGAAAATCAAGGGCTTTTCAAAAAAATATTTAAACAATATATGGCGACCAAGTTTTTTGAAAACTGAGCACAATTTGGACGACATTAACCGACACTAACGTTTGAGATTTTGAAATAACTTGGAGAAAAATCAGGAGCATAACAATCATGCTTTTTAAGGAGTAACAATTCTTATAAATGGTTAGGCACTAATGATTGAGCATAATTTGAATCGATTTGGGGAAGAAGGGGAAAAGACCCCATATTGAATAAAATTTTGTTTGTGATCTTTATGCAGAAAATTTTCAAACGGTACTAACAATAGACTACTTTTTGAAAAACTCTTAGGGCTAACTTTGGAACTACAAATCCTTCCTAAACAAGAAAATAGTACAATATTTTTGGCGCGTAATTGGCCAGTAAACAAAATTTTGAGAATAAATAACTAAGTTATGCTTATTTTAATTGGCTGGTACCTAGTGCAATCTGAAACCTTCTGACTATTTTTTGTTTGAATGTTATTAAACAAGGAATCAGCCCAAAGTATGTTTCGAATATATGAAAAATCTCACAGACGAAGTCAACAAAATTGATTACTGACATTCTTTTTTACTTTTAATTGTGTCCGCTATTAATGGAAAACCCTTTAAGACCTCCTTCTGTGATAAGGCACTTGTAAGGTTAATACCAACAAATGAGCATAAGCCTAAACAAATGACGATATGGAACAGCGAACGTTCGTTTGTTACGCATTCCATTCGATGTTGTTGTCAGGCAACAAATGTAAATGAACTGCTAGCTACAAATGACGGCTAGCGTAAAAAAATCAGCAATAAAACGGGTTCATTATCGCTGCGGTACAAATTAAAATAAAACAGCGGCTGTAACTCACCAGAACTTATGCGGAAAACTGGGAATTTATGTATGTTATACATTTTTGTCGAAGCAGAAGTGGAACTTTAAGCGACTAAGGTATTATATAAAAGTTTTTCTTCTATGTCAGATTTATATTTAATAACGAAGGAGAAGGAGGACAGAAGTAGAATGAGGTCAGAGGTAAGCTTTTGTTGCAAAGAAGGAATAACGGTATATAATACCAGCGGATAATGGGTACGATGAAATGGAAAATAATAGAGCGTGTTAAAGAAATATGCACTTTGTGATATTTCCGTCTACTTATACAGTATGGAACAGCCAAATGGAATAAATTCCTTAAGGAATAAAAGTGGGCATGTTGGGAAAAACGCTTGAACATGTCGAATTGTATTTTTAAGTGCGCATATTTTCAGCAAAAAAATTTATAGGGTGTCTCATGTGACGGTGGCCAATACAAACTTTCTTATTTTCGGAAATATTAAGTGTTTTCAGATTTATTTCAAAAATTAACATTAAGAGAAGATAAAACATTAAATATATATATATATATATATATATATATATATATATATATATATATATATTACCGACTTCTACCTATAACTAAAAAGCTAAAAATAATTATAACAAAATACAACTCTAGCAAATAAATAACACATTCAATGTTGTAAGGTACCTACCCATGAAGTAAAATATGTAAACATTAAAAGGTGCTCATTCTGTACAAATTAATTACCTACCAATCTAGTATATTTTTGCAGTCGGATCCAAGCAAATCTAAAATCCTTCATTGCGTACTTATCTACTACTTCATTAAACTTCATTGTTGCCTGGCAACGGCTGCTTTTTGTTGTTATTGTATTACGATTTCGCGGGTTATTAGTTGCGGTCGTAACAACCACTAAACCGGTTTCATTTGTTTCTTTTGTGTTTATAAAAGCGCATCATTTGTTTGTTAAACCCACATTTTTTGTTTGCTCAATCAATGAACATTACGTCGCTATTTTTTTGTGTAACGTGTCGTCCAGATTACTTTAAGAACAGACGAAGCTCTAAAACAGTTCCTGCTGCTGCAGGGCTAGTCAATGATTAACTTTTATTTGGTGATTTAATTTACGCGACGGTACATTGTTTTATTGATTGTTCCGCTGAAGGTCCTTCGTCAATTACATACTTGATTGGAAACAGCATTGAACTAAAATCGCAACATCTAATTCATACACTTTTTTTTGGATGTTATATGGAATGTGCCATCGAAGGCATTCCAGTACTTTTGAATCCATCGTAAAAACAAACACCAAACAAACAAACAATACGTCTTACACCTAATGGACCTGATTTGTTCAAATATCTATATCAGGCAGTCTAGCTGATAAAAGTGACTAAATTTTTGAAATGTGATAAACCAAACATGTTGCATTGGTTATTATATCAGAATTAGAAATAGATACGATTGTAAAAAATTATGAAATTATTATATATGACATTTTAAGAAAGTCCGATTTATTTTTTAGGGAGAATTCAAAAATAAAATAATACACAAGATGTTTCATTTGAAATAAGAATGCAGTTATCTACTAACATATCCAGATGGTGCTTGAAGTTCAGTTTTAATAAATAGAATATTATTAAATAACCTCTGGGTACCAATTTAAAACAAATAAGTACCGTACTGGGTTTAAAACTTCTGGGGTCCATAGTCGTGATACAATCGGTATAAGTAGATTCTATGCAAAATATGTACAATTTAAGTTATTGGCGTATTTGGGAAAACCATTGCAATATCTTTCAAAATAGATGCAATACGATTTTTTTAACTTATCGATAGCAGTTTTAAAATTACACGCAATTGGCAAAGAATAACAAAATCTGTCAGATCGTTTTAATAAAAAAATTGTATTTATTGAAGTTTCACAAAGTACTAAAATTATTCCCCTTTCTTTATACGAAATAAATCCATAACTCATTGGTACACATGTTTTCATATAAGTGTAATAAAAGTCTCATATATCAAGCTTAAAAGAAAAATGGGAATTTACAAGTCACGCTTGAAACGACTGTAAATATATTGATATCTCTCTGATAAAATATTACTGGAAATTGTAGGTAATTGATTGAAATATTAGACTTACCTGTGCAACTTTTTCTCCCATTTTGGGTGTATGGATGCCACTTTGAAAATACTTTGCCGAACCATTGTCTTGGATTGAAAACTGAAAACAATAAAAGTGATGTTATTATTTATATACAGTGTGAGTTTTTTTCGTGATCAGTATAGGGATCTCGGAAACTAGCTATTGGGAAAGATTTGCAGTTTTACTTGACAATTTAATGACACTTTCGGTTTTTTTAAAAAGTCATGGCTTACTAGATATTTTGAAAAAAAAACAAAATTTGTCAATTTAGTCAAATCCCTCTGGCTCCTTTATTGTTGATTTTATAAAAAAAGTATTGATACTAAAATTGAAGGGAATTGTATCCCGAATATGATTGTTATGTCCCTGTTTGCGTGACAGCTCTCGTTTTCGAGATATGACACAAACTTATCTTTTTTTGAACGGAAACCATAGATGGCAATGATCTTAAAAAATCGGACATTTTTAGAGTTTTTCAAGGATATAATACTCGATATAGTTATTCATAAAATTTACGGAGTTATGGATGCTTTTTACTTATTTTTACTTTTAATGTAGGTAGCCATGAAAAAGATTGTTTTTACTTTGACGTTTCCTCATTTGAGAGTAATTCCATTAGTAGTGCTAAACTGATAGTCGATATTGACAAGTTTTCGTGATAAAATGGAATATTCTAACAAACAAAAACTGAATATGGTGGAATGTTATATCATATGCCATAAAAATTCAGTTCATGCAGCTGAGGAATACTATCATAGATATTTCAATCGTCGTCAACCTGTTCTATGTATATTTAAGAGGTTTTTACGCTAGTTTACGCAGATATGGATCTTTTACTAAACCACCAAAGGAACGTAATCAAATTAACGAAGCAGCACAAATAAATGTTTTGGCAATGTTAAATCAAAATCCATCTACATCAACTCGTGAGATTGCAGCAGAAGCTGTCATATCTCAACGAACTGTAGTTAAGTTACTGAAAGCGCACAAGTTCCACCCGTACAAACTTTCAGTTTCTCAAACTTTGCATGCTGGTGACGAACATCGACGTATTTTGTTTTGTACATGGTTTAGAGACATGTGCCTTGACAATTCACAGTTTCCATTAAAGGTGTTATGGTCAGATGAAACTAGATTTACTAACTGCGGTTTGTTCAATAGACACAATGAGCATATCTGGGCTAAAGAAAACCCTCTCCATGTAGAACAAAGACGACCCCAGATAAAATTTGGTTTTAATGTTTGGTGTGGTATCATAGGGTCTACTATTCTGGAGCATTTTATGTATGACGAATCACTTACTGGAGAAAGCTACTTGCATTTCTTGCAATACACTTTTCAAGACATGTTGCATAATTTGAATTTGAGAACTCCTTTAGAAATGACAACACTATATAATATCTATCCAAACTCTAAATAACAATGGTGGACTTTTCGAACATAAATTGTAACCATTATTATATACTTTAATTTCTTAAGTTTTTTATAAGTACCTACTTATTTAGTTGTTTAGTTATATCTGATATATCTAATAAAAAAAACGTTCGATGATAAGAGAGAAAAGCATCCATAACTCCGTTATTTTTATGAATAACTATATCGAGTATTCTATCGTTGAAAAGCTCTAAAATTGTCTGATTATTTAAGGTCATAGCCAACTATGGTTTCCATTAAAAAAAAAGATAATTTTGTATCATATCTGGAAAACGAGAGCAGTCACGCAAACGAGGACATGACAATCATATTCGTGATACAATTCCCTTCAATTTTGATATTTACACTTTTTTTAAAAAGAATCAAAATCAAAGGAGCTAGAGGGATTTGACTAAATCGATAGAATTTGGTTTTTTCAAAATATCTAGTAATCCATGACTTTTTACAAAAATCCGATAGTGTCATTAAATTGGGCCAGTAAAATTGCAAATCTTTATCAATTTAACCATTGCTCTATCTCTGCTAATTTCCGAGATTAAGAAATATATAATACATTATTGTATTTCGTTAACTACTTAATGGTTAATTTTAGCTGAAATTAATAAAACGACCTGGAAATATTTTAAAGTATTAAATATTATTGATTCTAACTTGGTAATGAATTTATTTTTGAATTTTTTAGCTTTTGATTTTAAGACTAATTTAGCTACACAAATACTATTTTTGCATTCGCCTAAGTTTATATATTTAATGTGAAAAAAAAGTTTACCGTTTTTACAAAATTGTGTCAGTCTAAATAACGATTTTGGCCATTCAATAAATAGATATTATAAATATTTACAATAAAAAAATTCAGTTCAGGAACAGTGCATTTATGACTGACCAAGACATTTAAATTAAACTATTTCCGTTATTACTAGTAATAAATTATCCCAATAAAATTCAAAGAAAAATATTATATTGTTTGTTATATTAAATGTTATTTCTAGCAAAAGTAAACACATCTGCCTATTTCAGTTTAAAAACCGACATTCATTGTCACGAGCTGGCCATTTGTTTTAAACTAAACTAGAATTTTAAACACCGCTAAAATTAGATTAATATTCCTGTGATTAGTTGGAATATTCAAAGAAAACAGGTCATGAGTCTAGTATACATTGCATTTTATGAAGTGACCATTTGGTTGTTAAATTTATGGTGTAAAAACTCTTAAAATAAAATTCACATTGTTATTGGTTTTGTATGCCGAGGAAATGTCAAATTATGCTTCTATTTAAGTGATTCTGTGTTGAACTGACCAACAAGATCAGCAGAATGATATAAGATTATAATAGTTTAAATAAACCAATATTAGCAGAAAATACGAAAGTGGGTTGAGTAAAATTGTCAGAGTAATGCTGATCACGAAAATAGATAATTTGAAAAGTTGGTAAAATATCAGGTATTACTAGCTGAGAAATATGTCTGCAATATCATCAGTATCCCGCCAGTCTTGCAGTATTTCTGCAATACAGTGCAGAATAGTTAAATGGAATAAATTCGATAACAAATAAAGGGGGGCATTTTTCAACAAAGAAAAAAGAACATTGTTTTCTTTCACAAATTCGCTACATTTTACTAAAAACCTAATGCGTAATATTGACTGAATTCTTAAATATATAAAAAAAACAAAAAAACATTAATGAACATATAGGAAATGATCAAATGCTTGCCGCGAACGTCTTTGCAACATATAGATAGAAAAGTTACTCAGACGTGATTGATCTAATCACAAACGTGATACATCTTTTTAGAACATCTAAATTGAGTGGTTTTGTTTCGAATACAGTACTTTTGACATATCCCTACAAAAATTAGTTCAATCGCGTCAAATCAGGAGAACGTGCTGACCATTCTATCGATCCGCCCCTCCCAATCCACCAATTTGTAAAAATTTGGTTAAGGTACTGTCGGACATTGATTTCGTAATGTAAAACCATATTGTGTTGGCAAGAACTTGTGGGTTTACATAATCATGATATAAGTTTGTCAAAGTTGGCTCGATATTATTTTGGAGAAGTTCTAAATATTTATCTCTATTTAAGTTACCATCAGTGAAAAAGGGACCTTCGGTATGATTTCCAACAATTCCTGCCAAAACATTAACTTTTTCAGGATATTACATAAGTTTCTCTGTCATTCATTGAGGATTATCATAAGATCAATAGCGGCAATTTTGACGATAAACATGAAAGTATCTGGGTGACCGAGCTTCACTCGTAAATTCAAGGTTTTATCTTAAAGTACATATATTCAAATAATCGGACATTTGCTATGTAAACTAATTTAAACTCCCAACATAATATTTTTTTCTTACATTTTTTACTTACATGATGCTACTGCAATTATACTCCCTCCTATATTTCAATTACCCTATATATGCAAGTACCTAGGAACCCATTTTTTTCTAACATTTTTTTAATCACGCTACAATTCCACTCGATTCTATATTCCAACTAAACTGTATATGCGACCGCTTTTGGCAATTCATTTGCCAACTATAATTCCGCTCAACCCTATATATGCGACTTTTATATAAATATAATTTCACACCACCATATGTTTTAACTAGCCTTTATAAGCATTTGTTTATGGCCACCTATTGTAATTTTTTTTGTACCAGCATGTATAAATTATAATTCCATTACATTCTATATTGCAACCCCTACATTCTAGAAGCTACATTCTATTTACATTTTTTAGCGATCTGTAAAACAATACTTTTACTCCGCCCTGTATGTCAGCTATCATTAATTTCCAACTGCTTATAGGGTACCCTACACAATTATTTTTTCCGCTTTTTACTAACGATACTATAATTCCATTTGATGCTATATTTTAACCATCCTGCATGGCAACTCTTATGAACCACCTAACATATTTTAAACGACTCTGTATAATTATAATTTTACACCACCTATTCATATTACATTCATCAAATTAACATGCGAAATCATGAGTTCTTACGCATCAAAAATTGCTTACCATGCCATTTTTTCATCTTTAAAACTTGAAATGTCTAGCTATAAAAATATAATGCTAGGAAAATATGATGGATGCATAAAATAGTTATATGTTCGGAACATACAAATACAAAATTATATTTCCAGTATATCGTACATTGCAACCACCCTGTAAATGCCAATGATAATAAGCTTCCCTATAGATATAACATTCTATTTTAATTTTTTAGCGAACCTGCATAACAATACTTTTACTCCGTCCTGTATGTCAGCTATCATTAATTTCCAAGTGGTTATGGGGTACCCTATAAAATTATTATTTCTCGCTTTTTTCTAACAATACTATAATTCCATTTGACGCTATATTTTAACCACCCTGCATAGCAACTCTTATGGACCAGCTAACATATTTATTTAACCAATAGATATACACAATAATATCAGGACATTATTACATAATCTCCACAGAGGTAATCGGAGTTACCTGTTCGTGGTCTTGGCATAATACCTAAAACTAATAATATATAAACCTATCCTATGGAAAATATATACTTAACATAAAGGAAAATATCTATGAATACATAAAATTCCTAGTAAATACTGTTTGAGTTCAGGAATTTTTCTTTCCGAGTAATGTAGGGATATTTTAAAGATTCAAGTGAGAAAAGCTCCTCCAAATTTAAAGGTTTGTTATGTAAGCTTGTATTAATCTTGTTTGCGATTTTTAATAGTTCTTTCTGGTGGCCTTGCAGACGTTTTGTAGAGTTGGAGTAAGCTCCCCCCCATGCAATGATTCCATAGTTGATCATGCTGTGGAAAAATGCGTAATACAACTTCATCAATGTGTCTGTTTTCATAATCTTAGATTATAGAATACAAATCCTAAATAGTTTTCTAAGAATGTATTCTACATGTTTATCACACTTCATTCTGTAATCAAAGATGATTCCCAAATATTTACATGATTCCACCCTATTCAAGTTTTTTCCGTTGACTGAAATGTTTAGGTTTACCGGAACACTTATGTTGCAATTTCCGAATGTCATGTAAACAGTTTTGTTCAAATTTAAAGAAAGCTTATTTAAAGCTAGCCAGTTACTTATAGCTTCAAGATAGTTATTCATTTTGATCTCTACTTCAGCCCAACTTTCTCCTATAGATATAACAGCTGTGTCATCCGCAAATGATATTATTACGTCATCAGGCATAGTAGTTAGTAATCATTAACGTACAGGATGTATAACAATGGTCCCAGTACTGTTCCTTGTGGAACAGCTGTTCGAACTTCACAATATTCACTTACAACCTCATTTACTTTAACACGCTGTTTCCTGTCATGCAAGTAAGAAGTCATGAGCTTATAAGCTTTGCCTCTTATTCCATAACAGTATAATTTTTCTAATAATATCTTGTGATTGACAGTATCAAATGCTTTTGCTAAGTCAAGAAATGTAACTGCAATTGGGGTACTTTTATCAAGCTTTTCATAAATTACATTTGTTAGAAAATTTAAGGTATCCTTTGTACCTATTTTCTTCATGAAGCCGTACTGTTTCTTTTAAATTATTTTATGCTTGTTTACAAATTCTAAAATTCTATTGTAAATAATTTTTTCCAAGATTTTAGCTACATTAGATATCAATGAGATATTTTAAACTACCCTGTATAATTGTAAGTTTAAATCATCAATTCATATTATATGCTAAGGCTTTGAGTTTTGACGATAAAAAACAAAGCTATATACTCTCCAAATCACTAAAAAGTAAGGCTGGAATGATTTTTGCTTACTATTTCAATATCAAGAGCTAAATTAAGTATTGAGAGTAATGTGACAAATCTGTAAAATAAAATATATTTTTCTTAATATTAGTTTTTGTAATTAATCTGAATACACTTAATATTTCCGAAACAGTTAAAGATAGGTGTAGGATTATGTCTAGAATTTTCTGGAGAATACAATATAATTTATTTTTGTTGAAAAAAATGTGCATTTAAAAATACATATCGATGTGTCCAATCGTTTTCCCTACAAGTCCTCCTTTATTAGTTATCGAAATTATTCCATTTAGCAGTTCCACCCTGTATATTTTGCTATGTGGAATGTTCCCCACTGTTCCTTGAGGAACGTTTTAATTTTTTGCCATGTTTAAAAATATTATTGCTATTTTTGTTATCCTGGTCCCCTTAAAAAATATATTCAACTGATAATCGTGAAGTATAATGGAATATTCGTTGTTTGTTTAATTGTTGCTGGTGAAATAAATAACAAATATTGTTAATTAGTTGTTAAGACTGTATAGTAACAAAGTAACTTAATTGTTTTTGTTTGAGTAATTTTATATTATTAAGTAACAGTTCAGAAATATAACAATACAGTTAATTTATTTTTTAATCCAATTCTTATGCTACTGGGCTCGTAGAACCGCTTTCAACAAATACATTGTATGAATGGCATAACATCTAAACAGTGTAATCGTTCTTTTCAAAGACAATATAAATTTTTTGACACACTCAATTAAAGCTATCAGTAGTGACACAGATTTTCCATATGTTTATCTTTATAGCACTTTACAACAGAAATGAAAAATGTTAGCTATTCATTTTCGTTGGTCCAAATTTAACGCTATATCACTTTTACAGGCAGAATGTAACCTGCATTAAATGTGTTAACAAATAGATGTATTTTCACCTAAATTCCAATTCTATTTCGGTTCGACTGCAATATGAATCATTTCTTGTTGCCTACATCGCGAAGAGAAGATCTGAGATGTAACCTACTTCTTGAGATCTACGAGTAAATGTTACGGAAATAAATTCTAGGCCGTCAAAGTTGATGTGGAGGTAAAGATTTTCAACATTCAGTCAGCAAACTGATTAATTGTTATATGTAATAAAAGAACCTGCCTAAAAATAATAATAATAATAAGAGTGGACAAATGCCAAATTATTAACATAGTTAAGCCAAAATACAGCAGGGGCACTTCGAAATGGGAGATGGCACCTCAATTGAATCTATGGGGGAAGATCATACTTATAAATACCTTGGAATAAAGCAGGCTCAATGTATTGAGCACTTGACTATGAAAAAGGACCTAACAGCAGAGTTTTATAGAAGGGTACGACGACTGTTCAAGATCACCATCCAAACAGCTCTGTTGAACGTACAACATTGCCACGGTATGAAGGAGGAAGAGGATTGGCAGATCAAAGCAAACTATTAGATCAACAAATTTCTATTTTGCGTAGTCATTTCGAGAAACTCGCAGAATTTTCTGATCTACACTTCATGTGCCAGGTTGATGACTCAACACCATGCGACTGACACAACAGCACGTCCAATTACACCACCAGACCACTGATCAGAAACTGCTGAAATGGAAAGAGAAGCTCCTTCGTGGAAGACATATAAATGACGTCAACCAAGAATATGTCGACAGTGCAACGTCGAACTACTGGTTGATCTCTGGTCAAATGTTTCCTGAAACGGAAGGCTTTTATTGGAAATTCAAGATCAAGTAATCCCAACTAAGGACTATCTAAAGTTCATCGTTAAAGACCTTTCTATTAACAACGACAGATGCAAACATCTGAGTCTATCCAGCATATCACAGGAGGTTGTCAAGCGTTCGCTGTAACTGAATACAAGAACGACACGATGCTGTGGCTAAAATACTGCACCAGGAACTAGCACTGAAACTTGAACTATCACAGTCGGTAAGATTACCATATTATAAATACAAACCAGAATCTGTTTTAGAAAATAACAACTACAAGCTGTACTGGGATTGCACGATACTGCTTGATCGGACTGTTGCCCATAATAGACCAGATATAGTTTTGGTAGATAAAGCCGCTCGGAAAACAACTTCTTTAATTGACACGCAATTCCTAACAACAATAATATAAATATCAAGCAGGCTGAGAAAATAACCAAATATAGGGATTTGGACTTTCAAATAAAGACTCAGTGGGACATGAACAACACACGAACTGTACCAATTGTTAAGTCAACGAGAGGATTAGTTCCAAAACATCTATTAAAAAATTTAAAATACCTCATTCTGGACGAACATCTTTACAAACAAATGCAAAAAGCTCTCCTGTTAGAAACAGCCCAGACGGTCAGGAAATTCATGGGAAATTCCCGCCACGACTCCAACCACGGGCCTGAAAACCTGCCAAGGCTCCCAAAGAGCTAAACCCTAGAATATCTGGGGTTTAGTGAATTTTCCCTTAAAGGCGCTCATGGCGTGCCTTAGAAGTAGTGTGATGCCATATGGTCAAGTCGGGGATAACAGTAGAGATCTTGAAGTGTTCTTAAATTTTAGCAACAAGACCGCACAGAGTATCTGGTTATTGATAATATTTTGCAGAAAACTTTTAATTATTATTAGTGGACACAAAATACAATCTACTGAATTTGAGCCTGATTCAGATAGCAATTCATAGAGTTTTTTTCAAAATGTTTCGAAACATGTTAAACATTGAAGAAAATTGTTTTATTAGAGTAAACCTAGTTGTCCAAAAAATTTTTTAAAGTTGTGATTGTTAATGCACGTGTCACAGCAGTAACATTTTATAGTAGATCATACTAGTACTTTTCACAGAAATTGTACCCCTAAAAAAATCTACTGGAGTTAAATCTGGGAAATTTGGTGGCCACTTATTTGATCTACCGAGTCTCTGATGGAAATAGCACAGTTTGGTGTCGCATCACCATACTGAAGCTGCAATATGATTTCCTGACAGCAGCAGTTGTCATTATTTAGAAGAAATTCATCTTCATCAGAAAAAGCACATTGTTACAATAACCAAAAGTCCTATAATGTTTCCTGTTTTAGCGTAGTCACATTACAATTAGTTAAAGGTGTTTTAGGACGTTTTTGCTGGAATTTGGTCACAGTAGAGTAGAAAAATTTGTGAGGTCTTTACTATAAAAAAATGTTCAGATATTTTTCTGGGTTGTTCCTCGAAGTTTCCTTGGACTTCCATCGTCTTGAAGTGGTTGATCTCACAACGTTTCAATAGCTGTGTATCTGCTATCGTCATCACCTGATGAAGAAGAAATTGGAATTTGTCATATTTAGGAAATCAACTCTGACTGATCATTTGATTAACTTTTTTTCTAATCACCCATACCAACTGAAACAAGCAGCATTCCACTCTTACTTACAACGCATGCTTAAGTTACCATTGAATAAAAATAAATTTGAGAAAGAATACAAAATCATTCAACAACTTGCTTTAAACAACGCTTCAATCCTAACATAATTAAAAGGATTAAGGATAAAATAGAATCAAGGGAATTAAGAAATAACATTTATCCGAAGGAATCAATTGAAACAACTTCTTATTTTTATATCACATTTATTGACAATAACCTATGTCTGAAAATTCAAAAAAATCTTAAAGTATTCAGCCAATAACATTAACATTTATTCAAGTCCACCCAAACGCTGGACATCCATTTAGTCAACACTAAAGATGTCATTGATAAGCTTTATAAAAGTGGCATTTATAAACTGAATTTCAACGATTGTGGAGCTTCTTATGTGGGTAGAACATATAGGGCTCTTGAGTTCCGCATAAAAGAGCACGTAAAATATCCGAACAAATCAGCATTTGGGCACCATTTACATTTAATAAACACACTTTTAGTCCACATTCCATTCTTAAATACCCAGTTGTAAATAAAAATCTTACCAGACTTGAATTTTTGGAAGACATTGCTATATATGACGAAATAAAATCTAATCCACTTTGTCTAAACACAAAAGCGAATTTAAATAAACCCTTTATTATTTTACATAGAAATCTATTAAAACTGTTTAATCTTCCACGTTTGACAGATCTTCACAATTTATGACATAAAACGTAATAATTTGGCCACCACATTTCCGGTATGGTTTAACCTCACTTTGAAATTATTTCCCAAACTCATTTTAAAATTGAATATTTATTGTCTTCTAAACGTTGTTTGTTGCATATTCTTGATTTTTTTTTTAATTTGATTTATGTCATTTAAATGTCATAAATCAAATTTTCATTTTGCAATTTAAATCAATAAATATAAAGCCATTGACAACGAAGTCAGAATAGACTTTGAAACGTTTGGTTTTCCATGAATATACGTCGTTTTATTTGGATTGTGGTGTTATTGCCCAAAAAAACATAAAAAAAATAATTGAATATTTATATTGTAACTCTCACTATAGCTCCAACTGTAAGTAGTTTTAGTTGTGAAAAAAAATTACACGATTCATATAATTTCCCACAACCCCTTGGAATTTAGATTTACTTTGGTTTACTCCTTGATGATGACAACTTAGAGCTGTTGAAACAGCGTTGAGTGTAAAGGTTTGGTTTTAGTGTGCAAAATTGTGTTTTTACCTTTTCCATACCAAAGCTATTCCTAAATAAAATTATTACTACACTTTTGTAGATTGACTATATTATTGTTAATAAGAAATTGGTAAATAAGTAAATTTTCAGTTGTAGTACCTTCCTAATGGAAGCTCTTAGATATGTTCTGCGATCAATACTTCATGCCGAAATTGCGTGTGTAAAGAACATTTATTTACATGTAAAAAGTATAACATGAAGGAAATAAAACGTTGTTCATTTAGTATTTGACAAAATGCGATGACGTAATTTCCGAAACTTTACTATATTTATAAAGTACACCTAAACAATGTCAAGTAATGTTTTAAACATAGTATTTTCGAAAATATCCAAATCTATATAATGTAATAAACGTTTTTCTGTCAATTACCTTTTCATTTCAAATTCGCTTTCGAAAACATAAAATATTTCCATTCCATTTAGTAGCTATTACTGATTTTATGAACCGTATCTTTCGATATAACTGCACAATTTACTGAAATCTGTAATTTTTATTATAGAACATTTAAAAGTAGTTTAAGATATAATTGCATTTGAAATTTTTAATTTTCGTGATATATTAAGTATAATGAAGAGTATAGACAGAAATACTGACTTTGATTTCACCAATATAAAGAGTTAAATTCTGACTCTTGTAAATTTTGATTGCGATAAAAATATTGTAATGAATGCAGAACTTTGACGAAGTAAGATCTTAATAAAATCTTTAAATCACACTCGGAACTTACAGCGATAACTTGTAAAAACTAACCTTCCGTTTCCTGGAATTTTGTTGTCTCTGAAGAGTCTTCTGAATTTCTTGTTCACAATAAATGGTAACTTGTATCATATTGTATCACTTCAATATTGGTCACACAAAATTGTATGTTGAAAATATCACAGTATCACAGATAAATTTCTTTAAGAAACTAACTGCAAATTACTACATTAAACATTAATTTCTGTTTGTATATACTAGCTTTAAAAATATATCAGTGATACCAAATGCTATTATTTTTTAAAATAGAGCTGAAATACTTTGCAGTAATATTCAATCATCCAATCTAATTGATGGCTTAATAGAGTAAGAGTAAAAGAAAGTAAACAGTTTCAAATTCAAAATGACGTTGCCTCCCAAATTCATAGCCATTAACAATTTGAATGAAAATTTCGACGGATATCAAGCACTTCTAAAAGAAAATCTACAAGATAAACAGTACGCAACTAATGAATAAAAGAGAGAATGAGAAAAAGATAGCAACCTACATAAAAAATTATTACTAATGACAAGTCCAATCCGCCACTGTAAGTAAAATTAGCTATGAGAACGCTCATAACCAAATACAATATTTTTCGAAAAATAACTCTTATGGTAATAACAATAGGTATATTTATCGCAAAATGATTGCGACATCCAGGAGTTTCAGGAAAATCTAGCTCACAGAGACTCCAAATCGGGAGTCGTACTGTTTGTAACGCCGTTTCCATGTGAGTCCTAGGATAGAATAGAAATCACACGAAAAGGTTTACTAAAACCTGTCAAAGAAATTACGATAATATATATCATTTAGCGATAAAATATTAAATTCAGTTATATGTACTATATACATAAATAATTATTTTCTGAATGATACTTGTGGCATATTTTTCAATGTCTAAGTAGTTCTTGGGACATAACACTACAGTTTAAAGAAAATTGCTGTATATTCCAAACGTTTCGGGGTCTAGATCAGACCCCGTTGTCAATGGTTAAGAAACTACGGATTAAAAAGGCACAATTCTAAGATGTAAATTAAAATATTTGACAATGTGTATTATTTGATTTCAGACGTAACTAAGAGAATTTATTTGTAATATACAGGGTAGCACAGAAATTTCTAAAGGTCATATAATCATAAAGTTCCTTTCAAATTGGAAGAATTTGAAAGGGAGATCTTCAGAATTTTATGTGGGGCTCCTAGGTGCGACTTTGTTATAAGAAACTTTGTTGATTCAGTGAGCCCATTAAAATCATAAGGAAAACCTGGGAAAAACCTAATGAACTATCCCGATATTGGGTTGTTCACAAGGACATGACCATTAGCAATTTCTTCGTTAATCATCGGCAACCAGGAATGACTGAATTCTACGGAGGTAGTAGCCATACAATCGTTTTCATTTAACAAAATTAAAGCAGACTCTTTTAGTTTTCTTTTGGTGTTGTGTTCTTCTTTGTGTAATATAATTGAATTTTGAAACTGTATTTTATGACCAAGATCCCAAGCATGTTACAAATTTTGGATTTTTCAAATTGTCGTATGTAATTTTTGTGTTCGTTTATTACAGGTTTTTCCAATATAGAATTTATTACATTCACACGGGATTTTATAAATGCAAGTTTTTGTATTTTGAGTTGTGTTATTTGGTTTGGTTTTTGATATAATTGATTTTAGTGTATTTCTTGTTTTAATGTTAATGTTGGTTGTTTGGTATTCCATTTTGTTTAACTCGTTATACATAAATTTATTTGGGTAATGATTGGCAGAAAGTACATTTATTATAAACGTTTTTTCTTCATTGAATTTATTGATATTAGAACAGCTGGGTTTTGCTCTGTCATATAGAGATTGAAAAAGAGGTATCATTAAATCTCTATTTGACAGAGCAAAAACCAACTGTTCTAATATCAATAAATTCAATGAAGAAAAAACGTTTAAAAAAATGTACTTTCTGCCAATCATTACCCAAATAAATTTATTAATAACGAGTTAAACAAAATGGAATACCAAACAATCCTTAACAACCAACATCAACCTTCACCAAGCAACATTGACTCCCAAGATAATCACATTAATACAATAACTATACCATACATACAGGGTCTATCAGAAAGACTAAAAAGAGTGGGAAACAGATATAATATCAAAACATCATTTAAAACAAGAAATACACTAAAATCAATTATATCAAAGAAGGGAGATATATATATATATATATATATATATATATATATATATAAATGTTCTTTAGAAATTTCTGTGCTACCCTGTATATTACAAATAAATTCTCTTAGTTACGTCAGAAATCAAACTATACACATTCTCAAATGTTTTAACTTACATTTTAGAATTGTGCCTTTTTTATCCGTAGTTTCTTAATCATTGACAACGGGGTCTGATCTAGACCCCGAAACATTTGGAATATGCAGCAATTTTCTTTAAACTGTGTGTTATTTCCCAAGAAGTACTTAGACACATAAATAATTATTTGAGAGTTCAATCAGTTGAGGGCAGCGCAACTGGTGAAAGTTCTCCCCTAGAAACAATATACGGGATTCATCAACACCTACCAAATCGCCACAATCATATTTATATCCCAGCGTCAAAACTTCATCTTCACTAAAACTTGAACGCGATAAACAATCATCATTCATTTTTGTTTGTCACTTTTAATGAATGAGCTGTAACATGTATTGCATTTCTTCGAAACTATTTACGATTTTGCAATATTAGACTACACATACTAAACTAGCTAATTGAAATTCTTTTTTAGTTGCGGCAAATCCAAATTTGTTTCTTTGCTGTTTGTTGCTTAACCAGGTCAGCATAGAATAATTAAATGACATGTCACTGCAGTCTGTGATATTGACATTATTTAGAAACCAGAGTCATTTATAATTATCAGATCAAAGAAAATTTATACAAGATGACTGTTTAATATTCAACAATAATACATTGTCTTTTCGAATTTAACATGTTGGACAGCCGAACAAACATATGGCACGGAAATATATCAAGATGTAAAAGATTCTTTCATCATATGAAATATTTTGTGTAAACATGTCTAGTAAATTTTGCGTCTGTTTAAAATGTCGGACAACACTTTTAATAACAGCGTAACAGGTTTACTGAACCTTTCTCGGTGATTTTGTTAGTTATGATATTATATGAACTAGCTGTCGTCCAGTGGTCGAAATTCGACCAATTGTGTCAATATCTCTGGCAGGTTAAGTAACCTGAAAATTGTATCGTGACATTCTATCCTAGGACTTTAGGGAGAACTGCAATTACACGGAACGGATCCAGATTCGGAACCTCTGTGTGATAGTTTCCTCGAAAATCCTAGATATCGGGTTACATCTCGCTTCTACAAAGAAGTAACGAAATTCAAGTTTTTTTCAGATATAATTCATAGGATTTTATTTGTGTTCAAATTCGTAATTCTTAATTTAATATGACAACAATTCAACCGCTAATGGGCTACCCTACATATTTATTTTTTCTAACCTCCCTGTATAGCTATAATTGCACTCAATTCTTTCTAAGTTTAATTAAAATCCACATTTTAATAAATCCATCTCATTATATATTTCCACCACCCTGTATATGCAACTGCTCATGGACCACACATAATATTTATTAACATTTTTGAACCACCGGGTAAACCATTCTTTATATGCCACTGCCTATGAGCCACCATATTTACTCTTTTTGTTTATGACATTTTTAATTATCTTCTGTAACTATAATTCTACTCCGACCTATATTTCTATCATTATATATATGGAACTCTTCGTGGGCTACTCTATAAATCACTTCCTTTTCTAACATTTTTTATCATCATCCTGTATATCTATAATTTCTCTCGCCCTATATTTCATCTTCCCTATATATACAACTGCTTATGGGTTACGAATTATTGCATTTCAATTTCCGCCACCCTGTATATGCATCTATTTATAATATTTTTTCACCACCCTGTATAACTGTAATTCTATTCCAAGAACCCTGTAAATTCAACCGCTAATGGGCTTGCCTATATAATTATTTTATTAGTAATAATTGCACTCTACTCTATATTTTAAACACCCTATATATGCAACTGTTTATGTACCACCCACGAAAAAAATGATTTCTAACATATCTGGGAACAGAAGTACATGCTCTAAGTATATAACAGCATCGGTCCCTCTATGTATAATTACTCAATGTTTTGAGTGTGGTGGCGGCGGCACATTCAGTTGTTTGGCGTTGACATTATGGACGTAAATAATGAATTTTTATTATATTTTATTTAATGAATGATCCAATATTGTAAATTAAGATTAGCATTCTGCACTGAAGGTCGTCAGTAGCTACTAAACAAAACAAAAATGAAGAAAATCGTTTAAGAAAGAGAGGAGAAACTGGTACCTAATCGTTTTGTCTTTGCCTATTTATATAGAAATCTTAAGCTGATTTTGATGAATAAGATTTCGGAAAATACTACAAATTTAAAATTTTGTCTTGGTAAATAAAACTTAATAAGATATTAAAACTTACTAGATATACAGATTCAAGATACGGTCCTTAAAAAATTGTTAATACACATATAGACAGCACAATACTATTCAATGATAAGTAAAATCCAATAGTATCCACTGCAGTCTACGTGGTATGTCATTGGGCAATAAATTTTGTACAGGCGTAAAGTGATACAATTCGTGATATATTCGATTTACTTACACCAGTAGCTGCTTGCAGAAGCCCAGTACTTAATATAGGATTTTCCAGAATTCGAACTCAAATATCATCTTTATGATCAGCTGAAATTCTTTTAGGTGGGCCACCAGAATTTTTGGTGTGAAACGAACCTATTTCACCTAGATTTGTGCATAATCGTTGGAATATTTTACTTTTACTTTTTACACAAATCATATCCCTTCACAATTTGCTAATTCTTTAATTCTAGATATATTTGATGAAGACTTTATTCGAATTACTCAATTTAAAAGCATAGTATGCAAAGAAGAAATCAATAGTTGAAGTCAAATTCACAACCTACTTAAAAGAATTCCTTTTTTGAGGCTACTTGCGGTGATATGCTGTATGCATTTGAATTGCAATATCTCGAAAACGCTTTGAAATCTGGAGATTGAACAATTAAAGTCGAAACGCAAATTATACGGGGTGATAAAAAAATAAACATGGATTTGCCTAATTCGACCTTTGTAGCAAACACTCTGTAAGAGTAACATAAAAAATGATAACAAATTCTTGTTTATCGCCCTTGAACACTATGCTTTACCAAATTTGAGTTCAATATATGGAGCCGTTTTTCAAATATCAGAAATTTTCAAAATTAAATACCGACTTTAGAACCCTGTATAATGTTAACTACAAACATTTTACTAAGGCATGTTTGTGTTAATCGCTATATTTTCACCGCCTCTAAACTCAAATCTTATTGTCCATTAGTTATGGGACACCCTGTATAAGTCACTATACACACCAACAAAACACAAGAGAATATACGAAAATAGTAGCTACTTCAGAGGAACATCGCTCTATAACAACCTCTCGACAGCAATGAAGCAGCTAGAAGGGAATAAAAGAATTAAAAATATGTAAGACGTACAAACTAAATTTTATATCACGTACCAAATAAAATACAAACAAGAAGTGAACTTGACTTAGTAATTGTGTAGTTATTAGTATAAGTGTAGTGTAGATATAGTTATAGTCAACCATGTACAGGTACCTGCGTATACCTCTATGGGATTTATATATCTATTTTTCATTTTGCAATATGTATATATAAGAGATTAAATAAAAATAAATAAAATAATTTGCAGTTAATTTTCTTAGCACCTATATCTTGTATAAGCAGCTTCCTTATAAATATATTTGTTTACACTAAAGGCACTAGTTCAAAAACAAAACACTATCACTGACAACCAAAATACCAAAAAAATCAACAAGTTGGTGGAAAGTAAAACTGCGATTCGAAAACAAACAACTCGTACGCGAACTTAGAAAAAAAGTGATTTATTAATACGATTTTCTTCAAAGCTATCTTGCCAAAAAGTAATTGAAAAAACAAATGAAGTGAAAACTACAATCCTCGCGATGCACCGCCTGGCGTAAAGTCCAGGAAAACCGTGAAACTGCCAACTTTCGACGATAGATCGGTCGAATACTGACCCGACAGTTTGACGCCTTTAGATGAGACAGAGTTAAATACACTATTATATAAATAGGGCGTTAAAACGGTCCGGGAGACTGAGGATACTACACTCTGGAGAAGATGATTAAGAATGCGCTCGATCGGATTGGGAAGTGATATATTTTTAAGACATGACACGCTAAATGGATTGTTAATTTGACGAAAAAAGATATGTGTTCGATGATTGACGATAAAACTCTATTTGTTTTGACTTGCAACGGTCGTTACTACCGGTAGGTTTTCAAACACTATGTTAGACATGTGGAAAATATACCCACTGACAAAGAAATTCCAACACCTAGAAGGATATAGTACACACCAAATAAAACAAAAAACTCTGACAACACTATGGTCTATAGGCCTGAATAAGCAAGAAAATGGGAAATAAATGTTAAGTAAGATATTGTCAATGTGGCAACGTCGCGCTAAAAATCAGATTCACTTGTAGCGTGAATAATAAAGGAAACAAAAACAAAAAAATTAACACTTGATATTTTTGGTGTTTAATAATTACATTTCGAGCGCCAGTAGATTTATTTAGGTTAATAAAATTTTATGAACTATTATTTTCAAAAATGTACCCCCTTAATTTTTTTTATGCATCAAGTTGACTAAGGGAGGATATAATAATTCGATACAAAGTATATTAAACAAAACATTTCTTATATGTAGTTCTTTTATGTGTTAAAAATTATTAGAAAAATAATTGTTACTCATTATTTATTTATTTTCAAGTTTTTAGTTTTTTGAACTCAGGTAGTTTTCTTTCTTTATTTTTTATTTTGTATGTATAACCTTAATAGACAGAACCAGGTAACATCGAAACCCTCAACATTACACAATGATACTTTCTCATTTAAATTCACAGGTACCAACAAAATGTACTAGTTCGCGTTGACTTAATAAGCCCAAAATATATTTATGCCTTATGGACTACGCCATGTAACCTTTTTTCAACTTTTTTTACAACACTGTATAACTATAATTCAACTCAAGCATATATTTCAACCATCCTGTATCAGATTGGCTAATGTCCACATCATATAACAATTTTTTAATCACCCTATATAATTTTAATTTCACATTTTTCCAACATTTTTATACCACCAAATGTCCAGTCCACCCTATATTCCAACCATCCTGTATATACAGCTGCATACGGACCACCATCATTCTAGTCTATATTTCAATTTTCATATAAATGCAACTCCTATCACTTTACTTTGTGATTTTGTTTGCTATAACTAAACACTCTGTCTATAAACGCACCAAATAGCAGTTTAAAGTTTAACATGTGTTGTCACTGAATTTTCTATTAGGCCGGGAGAATGTGACAACCAAAAGCACCGTCTTCGCAAAATGGAAAAATTTGCATAAGTATACAAATAAAACGAGCTTGGTACTCATTGATTTAAGGAGCCGAAAATACTATGCTTTACTACCTATATGCTTGAGATGTACATAGAAAATTTTCAAATTCGCAATTAAAACTTCCAGTGTCTAAAATTACCGCACTATTACGTTGGAAATAAAATATTTAAGAGGGAATGTCCGTAATGTCATATCGATGAAAGTTTTGATAAGAATTTTGGAATTTTCGGCGATTTTCTGCAAAACTGCAAGTTGCACGTCGCAGAAAAGTATATGAGATCACCTAGGGATCTTCCTCAATAAATTAAACGTTAAAAAACTATAAACATCCATAAGGAGTTTTCGAAAAATCGACCAATATGTTAGGGATATTGGTCGATTTCTTCGCAAATTTCATCACTTTACCAATAGAATTCTTGTCCAAAATTTGAAGTTTCATCAATCCGGATATATACTCTATTAAACAACACCATATTTATTCACAACTGTTCACCACAGGAGAAGAAACCAGGTAACATACATACAAAAAAAATACGCTTCCTCTTTTTTGGAAGTCGGTTAAAAATACATCTTACAGATGGGTACGACCCAAGATATCGTCAACAGTACGTAGGCAGAAGGATTCACAGCTTATTGGAAAGGGCAAGCTTCGCTGCTATTAGAGACCGCATACGATTTCATCGTTACTATAAGTTTAAATTAAAAAAAGATATTGGGTATGTACAGAACTTTCTTGCTTATCGAATACCAGAGAATGAATTTAACAGAATTAAAAATGGTTCTCTTATAAGTTACAACAGTGAATTCAGGTCTCAAAAACAAACACATTTACGTAAATTTAATCAACTTCTTTCCGATAAAAATATGCCGAAATATGTGAAAAACCAACATTTTGATCTGTCAAACACTGTCATTAATTTTTCAGACAAACAGTTAAACGCTTCTGAAACCTCAATTCTACAAAAGGGCCTTAATTTTGCAATTTTCCCAAAAACTGTTCCAACATTTGATATCATCAGTGCTATAGAACAAACTGCAAACAAATTAAACAATAGTGAAGCTCAAAAACACATTGTCAAATATTTTAATTTAAATCTTAGAATTGTGCCTTTTTAATCCGTAGTTTCTTAACCATTGACAACGGGGTCTGATCTAGACCCCGAAACGTTTGGAATAAACAGCAATTTTCTTTAAACTGTGGTGTTATTTCCCAAGAAGCACTTAGACATTAAAAAATATGCCACAAGTATCATTCACATAACATAGTTCTATTTAAGTACACATTTCTTATGATACATGAGCAATTTTTACATTTATAACAACTGTTCATACAAGGTTAGACAAATACAAAACTTTTAATATTCTTCTCAGTTTAGAAAGAAAAGAAAGAAACACGTGTTTTCAATTTGTTATGTACACTCTCAAAAATTTCAACGAAATAAAAATACTTTTGAATCAGATGTTATTATTTGCAACACATATTTTTAAAACATAAATAATTCTTATTTGAAGTACATTATCAAGCAAAACTTTTAAAATTCGCGACTGTTATTCTTGATGGGAAAAGAAAAGAAACATAAACAGTCTGGAAATAAAAGCCATATGTTCATTTTATTTAGCAGTTTACACTAAATTAACCGATTTTTGTGTGAATGCTCGACAAAATGCAGTGTTTCTTTTTTATTGGCCAATCGATGTTTCGTCGGGTTTAAGAAGAAATGTTCAGACGTCAAAATAATGATGACTTATGGTAAGAACGACACACAATTCCACGTATATCAACATTAAGTGTTTTCATTGAGATTTAAAACAAGATTTATGTCATACATTGTGTGTTGAACATATCGATTTGTTTTATTACATGTTTATGTCTTTTAAATAATCTTTTAATATAATAAAATATATATTAGCTGACCGATTCCCTTATCTCTGACCGATCGAATATTCTAATATTAATTTTTTTCAGATATTTCGGTAATGTATCTAATGAAAACATAAAATCGTGAAATTTTGCACGCGTGCCATTGGGCTTCACTGAAAATTTATTTGGAAAGTAAGACAAAATCCTTATCTTAAATTTTGAGGGCCAAATTAGAAAAGTAAATAATTGTTTGTATACAAATCAAGCCCGTCATGTAGCAGGTCAAATGAACAGGCACGTTGTAAGAAATAAAATATGACTTTTATTTTATTTTTAAACGAATAGTTTAGAAGTTAAGAAAAATGTAAGAAAATCCACTTTTTGGCTGCTTGTTTTGAGCTCGAAACTTTAAAAAATATACAAGGTGAGTTTTTTTTGATGATCAGTATGGGGATGTCGGAAACTAGCAGAGAAGAGCGATGGTTAAATTGGGAAAGATTTGTAGTTTTACTGGCCCAATTTAATGACACTTTCTGATTTTTGTAAAAAGTCATGGCTTACTAGATATTTTGAAAAAACCGAATTCTGTCGATTTAGTCAAAACCCTCTAGTTCCTTTGTTTATGATTTAAAAAAAGTGTAAATATCAGAATTGAAAGGAATTGTATTCCGAATATGATTGTCATGTCCTTGCGTGACAGCTCTCGTTTTCGAGATATGACACAAGCTTATATTTTTTTTGAATGTAAACCATAGTTGGCTATGACCTCGGACATTTTTAGAGCTTTTTAATGATATAATACTCGATATAGTTATTCATAAAAATAACGGAGTTATGGATGCTTTTCTCTTTTATTTTCACTTTGAACGTCGTTACCCATGAAATAGATTGATTTATTAATAACTATTCCAAAAAATTGAACGATTTTTTTATTAGGTGTATCAGATATAACGAAAAAACTAAATAAGTAGGTACTTACTAAAAACTTAAGAAATTAAAGTACATAATAATGGTTACAATTTATGTTCGAAAAGTTGTTATTTACACAAAATTTGCATCTTTTTCAATTTCTTCATCATTTGCTTGTAATACCGCCTCCCTTAGGGCCCCAACTGTCTCATACTTTCTTTTGTATACTGTTTTTTAGCGCATCCCATAAATAGAAGTCTATAACTGCCAAATCGGGAGACCGGGGTGGCAATTCGCGTGGGCCATTTCTTCCTATCCATGAGTTTGGATAGATATTATCTAAGTGTTGTCTTACTAATAACGGGTTTGAGCAGGTGCTCCATCATATTGGAACCACTCAATTTCTAAACGAGTTCTCAAATTCAAATTATGCAACATGTCTTGAAAAGTATATTGCAAGAAATGCAAGTAGCGCTCCCCAGTAAGTGATTCGTCATAGATAAAAGGCCCCAGAATAGTAGACCCTATGATACCACACCAAACATTAAAACCAAATTTTATCTCGGGTCGTCTTTGTTCTACATGGAAAGGGTTTTCTTTAGCACAGATATGCTCATTGTGTCTATTAAACATAGCGTAGTGAGTAAATCTAGTTTCATCTGACCATAACACCTTTAATGGAAACTGTGGATTGTCAAGGCACATGTCTCTAAACCATGTGCAAAACAAAGTACGTCGATGTTCATCACCAGCATGCAAAATTTTAGAAACTGAAAGTTTGTACGGGTGGAACTTGTGCGCTTTCAGGACCTTAACTTCAGATTTTGATTTACCATTGCCAAAACATTTATTTGTGCTGCTTCGTTAATTTGATTACGTTCCTTTGGTGGTTAAAGTGAAAGATCAATATCTGCATAAACTATCGTAAAGCCTCTTAAATGTATATAGAGCAGGTTGACGACGATTAAAATGTCTATGAAAGTATTCCTCAGCTGCACGAACCGAATTTTAATGGCATATGATAAACATTCCACCATATTCAGTTTTTTTCTTCGTTAGAATATTCTATTTTATCACGAAAACTTGTCAATATTGACTGTCAGTTTAGCACTACTTATGGAATTACTCTCAAATGAAGAAACTTCAAGGTGAAAACAATCTTTTTCATGACTACCTACGCTAAAGTGAAAATTAGAGAGAGAAGCATCCATAACTTCTTTATTTTTATGAATCGAGTATTATATCGTTGAAAAGCTCTACAAATGTCCGATTTTTTGAGGTCATAGCCAACTATGGTTACAATTGAAACAAAGATATGTTTGTGTCTTATTTCGAAAACGAGAGCTGTCACGCAAACGAGGACATGACGATCATATTTGGGATACAATTCCCTTCAATTTTGATATTTACACTTTTTTTATAAAATCAAAAACAAAGGAGCTCGAGGGATTTGACTAAATCGACCAAATTTCGTTTTTTCAAAATATCTAGTAAGCCATGACTTTTTACAAAAATCCGAAAGTGTTATTAAATTGGGCCAGTAAAACTGCAAGTCTTTCCCAATTTAACCATTGTTCTATCTCCGCTAGTTTCCGAGATCCCCATACTGATCATAAAATAAACTCACCCTCTATGTTATGATTTACGCACAATATAACAAATACGTTATGTGGTAGGAAACCCGCAGCAAAATATTTAAGATTTTGTTCAGTTTTGAGTTCCTAAATAAAAAATCTTCAGCTTTACTAGGCGAAGTATCCATTAGAAGTTCAATCCATCAATGAAGCAACTATAGGGATACTAATTTATACAAGCCCAAAAAGTAATTTAATATTTGGTTAAATGTTATCATCTTTAAGAAGCCCAGAGAAGATATAGTGATACTCAAAAAAAAACATCAAATGTGGAAGAAATAAACTTTGTTGAACACTAAAACTCCTTGTTAATAAGTGTTTTAGTAAGGGAATAAGGGACGCCAGATAATCCAAAAAGAGCAAAAAATAAGCAACCACGATCTTTAAACAGATGCTCACATATCTGAACTGCATTCGTATGAATGGGATGCAAGCTACTTAAAAAAGGAATCAATATAGGGAAAGCTGATGTACATCAGTGGATAAAAGAAACTAATGCTGATGACGATGATGACTTTAGTTGTGACAAAGTTAAGTGGTTTGCTTAATGATGAGAAGACAAGGTAAACGGCATTTGAGGTGCAGAATATAATCTGTAAAGGAGACGAATATTTGGGCTATTAGTGTAAAATGAGTACGATCCAGATGTAATAGTAACATTTTTTTTTATAATTTTGTCATAATAAGTTGATCATATGCTGTCACAAACCTAAAACCCAAGCAAGAAGACAGACACAAACTGCATAACATATTCAAACAAAGCACGTAAGCCTAATAAATCTCATGTTACCTAGAGAAAAAATTAAATGAAAAGTTTTGATGTTCTTCCGTTAAACTGTTTGCAATACACAAAAAGTCCAAAGAATGAATAAAGAATAACTTAGTAATTCATAATAATCTAGACATACAACCAAAATTTTATAAACTACTGGTTTACAGGGTATGAAATGTATCCCAATTCTTTACACAAATTGTATTACTTACTGTTCCCTTTAGCAAACACGTTTTGTCTTGTTTTTCGACGATACTATAACAGAACATCCTCGTGAACCCGATAACAAGACTTTCAGCACATTTACTGGGTCATATAAAACTGAAATCATCAACACATAACATCGTCAGCCTGCAAACGGCTTCCGTGTGACGGAAATAGATTCACGAAAACACCAGTCAGGTGGAAAAATGACTTTATTGGATCAAAACTGTTGGATAAAATACGTATACTTATATAGAGGATATCGGGATATACGAACAAAGTGTCTGGTGTGTTTTGGTTTGAAAATAAGCAAAAGAATTTTAATAAGAAATATGTATTTCCTAAAATTTGGAGCTTGCATATTATAACCAATGAAGAATGAGAAATAATGAGGGAAAACAATTAAATTTTTGTGAAACATTTGGGCAGTCTAAGTACATAGGTGAAACGCTGTTTCTTTCGTTGTTTTTCTGTAGGTCCAACTATAATTTATAAGAAAAAAAAAAAGAAAAACTATTTACTGTCATGCGCTAATTGAAATTGATGTTTTTAGTAGTTTCTTGACAATGACTTACAATAAGAATAATAAAATAAAAGAGATTCTATGTCTGGAAGAAAAACGGCAAACATTTTTTTGACCTTATAAAATGTCAAGATTTTGCCTAAAAACTTTATATGTTTCAGATTAGTACTTATATAATCATTTGAACTTAACATAATTATTAAAAATTTTGCAAATATATATTAGCTCAATATCCGCAGCTTTTTCTCATATTAGGATAAATTGTGCAACAACTATTGGACATTGCAATAAATATAATTTTTTTTGGTTCTTAATCCAAAAAATAAAGCAGTTGTAATTTCCTGTACACACATCTTTCAAAACAGATTTTCATGATATTTATAATAAAAATTGTTGTTATTTGTTGTTAATTACACAAGCATGAGAAATACAAAATTTCGAAAGTCATTAATTAAATAAAAAAAACATTTTTTAATTAATATTAGGTAAAATTTAATGTGACGCCTATGGTAACGACTTTTCCTTTGCTTTAATGCAGTTTATTTGGATATAATTCCAAGAATTTATATGGGTCAAATACTTTTTGCCAGCACTGTGACCTTCCAAGGACGTCTAAGAAACCAACTCTTATTATATTATTATAATGAACAACAGTGGCGTTCATTCAGTTTTAAATACTAAATATAAATTATTTAAATCCAAGAATATCATTTTGCCATATAAGAATATTATTATTAATTTTAAAGAATTAGGTATTTGAAGTTTATGAAGAGGAGACCTGAGGAGGTTCTATAAATTCTGAAGAAGAAGATCAAAACAGCTATATATATATATATATATATATATATATATATATATATATATATATAGTGAGGACGCGTGGGTTGGAACAAATTGATTTAAAATTAAGGTGTTGGTTTTTTGGAAAAACGTTCGGACACGTCGGTTTTTTCAAATGGACAAATTTGTTTTTTTGTTTATTTTTGAATTCTGCTTTGAATTCCAAGTATTTTTCATGTACAATGTCGTATGCGGAAAATTAACAGTTAATAACAAAAATATAATTTATTTTCGTAGAACTGGAAATGGAAACCAGCAAAGCCAAAATGAACAAACATATGAAGAAATTCTCCAAAATAATGAAGTAGACCAAATTTTAAAATACACCAAACCAAACAGGGCTTGTCAACTTTTTTACATACTAAATTATGAACAATCAATACAGCTACGTTGGATACAATAAAAATGAGGTGAATTCCCTATACATTGTTAGGAGAATTCATCCGATAGCTGGTGCAATCATCCTTTATCCGATATTTCGTGTTACTCGAATGTTGGCCTATCGAACCGAGACCGGCGGCCTTTCTCTAACAAGAGATTCCATGGAATTTCCTCGCACCTTCGAGAACTCATGAAAGAAATTTCCCGATGGCTAGAGAATTCTAGAAAGAAATATATAAATACGGACAGCTGGCGATGGGATTCATTCAGTATTCGACTGATGTATAGTTAAGTAGAGATAAATTGTAAATAGTTCTGAGAATATAAATTGTGTTAAAGTAGTGGAAATAAATTAGAATGAGTTGGACTGTGTTTTTAAATAAATCCAATAACTGAACAGAATCTGAAGAGTGTTACAATATAGAGTGACACAACATAAGGGAATCTCTTTGTTCATAGATCTATATAATACTTAGATAATACCCAACAATAATGCCCAACAGTTAGTTTATTTAAAAGTGGTGTATACCACTCTCAGCAAGATAGAACTTATTTACAAAAAATACCGAACTTGGAAGCTTTAATTTTTAGGTAGATTTGCAAAAACTGAGGCAACTTTAATACATGTGAATAATTACAACCGTAATGTTTAAATTTCATTAGATTCAGAAGTCGGTCATGTTTAGCATAACAAAAGATTAATAACATGATAACAAACTACATACTAGAAGAAAAATATAATTGCATACTATTGTAAAGAAAGGGCCAACATCTACATGGAAAGATTCGAAGAACATACACTGAAAAATTTATAAGTAGCCTAAGCTATGGCTGAGGTATTCTGATGACACCTATAAATCAAACTTTCAATTTGCAATTTACATTTTCAATACATAATAATATTTTAAAGCCATTGACAACGAATTCAGAATTGACTTTTAAACGTTTGGTTTTTCTTTCAATATACACCTTTTTATTTCGATTGTGGTGTAATTCCCAGGAAAACAAAAAAATAATCAAGAATATGCCATAAATAACATTTAGAAGACCACGGAGAGACAAAACGACAGGTTTTCCTGGAGCTCCAAAAACGATCCCAATCATCCATTAGATTCACCATGAAGTTGGAAGAGAGTGGGGGCATACCAACCCTTGATATAAAGTGTCCAAGGACTAGGGTCGGAATACAACAGTCTACAGGAAGGCTACACATACAGAGTTATACCTACACTCTAACCACCCATCAACAGCGAAAACTGGCATCATCATAACACTAGTCCCTAGAGCAAAACATATCTGCAAAACACCAGAAGCCCTCAAGGAAATGAAATGAAACTTAGAGAAGTCCTTCATTTACAAGGCGTTCGAACAACTAGATAAACCACCACGATAGCAACTGTATTACTACTATACACTAAAGGCCTGTCGGAAATGAAAATGGTTTTCAAGTGCAACAACACCTTGTGGAGTATGATCACAAAAACAAAGCCTGATAATACTGCAGAACTTTGAGTATGTGACAATCTTTACATTGGGGACACAAAGCGACCACTGGCCATCAGGGTTAAGGAGCACCACATAGCTCCTCCACAGGGGGAACTATCAAAGCTGGATTAGCTAATCATGCATAGATCGAACACTAAAACATCAACTGGGACCAGGCGAGTGTAATTCACAAGAAAGAGCCCTGGTATTAAAGAAAATTCAAAGATATGGCATACATTATCTTGAATGAGACCTCTTCTGGAGCCACTGCCATTACGCATCACCGACAACCAATCGCCAGGTACAGCATTCACCTGAAGAAGATAGCAGATCTGAAGCTATTGAAACGCTGTGCGATCAATCATTTCACGACGATGGATGTCCAAGGAAACTTAGAAGAACGAGTTACATTGTCTATCAAGTTCAGACTAATTTCAAAACTTTATTTGTATACTCAACTTCGGTTAAGCAGCCAATCTGTTATCTGTATAAAGTAAGCCAAAATTAAGTCTACTTACAATTCTATCTAGTTTATAAGACTATCGATAACCTAATGGAGAAAACTTAGCATACTGATGCAATAAACTTAAAATACATGTAATTACTTTTGTCATCAAAGTCATTTTAAATTTCGATCTGTAGTTTTACTAAGCTAGACAGATTGCTTCACCAATACTTAGGTGTTAACAAATTTTACTTTGCTGAAACTTTACTTTAAGTTTGTAGATGTTATAAGTTATGCAGTATACTCTTAAAGTTTTACTCTGTTTATTTTTACCTGGGTAGCTACCCTGGTTAACTTCCACTTCCCTTCCCCACAGACAAGAGCTTGATAGAAGGGAGATAATATAATAAGAAATAATTCTAGAAGTTACATATTTCATTATTTTATAATTTAAACATTCACTCAATCAAATCCTATAATATAATAACCTAAGGGTAAAATAACGAAAAGTTTATAAGACTTACTTGTGCACAAACTTTTTGCTTTAATGAATCAGTCGGGTTTGACAGACTTGGACTTTTTCTGTCGTTTGATTGCTGAGCAGTCCTATACCTCTGAAGGTCACTTTCCGAAGAAACATTTGGAAATTGCTTATTTAATTGAGGTTTATTTGCTGCAATAATAAATGAGAAAATTATTATTTTCATAAAAAGTTCATTACACAGTATGAGAATCACATGTAAGTTCAGGGGTTTAGAATATTAAACAAAACAAACACAAATTTCTAAAGAAATTTCCTTAATTAAAAAACTATTACATATTGATAATAACAATACTTTCAACTTTTGACGTTCGACTTATGCAAGTAGATTAATATCGTGTTCTACTAAAGTTTATCCAAAATAGATACAACAAACAATTCAACTTGTTCAGGTAATCCAGTATTTTTAATCTAAAGAAAACCCCTTTCAGTATATGTAACATATTTTCAAAACGCTTATCTTCAAATCTTCAGACGTTTTTTTGTCATTAGGTTTTTACCTCTCCTATGGAGGGTATAAACATGTTCATTTGGGAATTTCAGTCCTCATAATGGTATTGAAAAAATGCAGATAAGTTAGCTGATTGAAAATCAAGGTGTAGTATCTAGGAGCAGTTTGTGGAAACTGCCCCGAAACACTAGAACCCAACTATTGTTGCGGACAGTTTATATAAACTGCTCCTAAATACTATACCTTGATTTTCAGTAACTTAACTTAAATGTTTTTTTTTCAGAAATCATTGTGACAAGTGAAAATTTCAAATGACAATTCAAAATAACTATTTATCTCTTGAATCATTTAGAAACTACGTAAACATCTCTTATTGGGGTTGTAACAAATTCTGTTACTTTGTCAAAATCTTGTAAAATAATTTTAAGGACAATTTTCAAACGTCTTATCTGTCAAAATTTATGCTTAGCTCTGAAAACACCATCTATTTATCAGCTACTGTGTTTACGGTTCTCTTTTACAATATTTGATGACGACGTCAGCTCTGGACATAGCTACGATTGTCATTTGGCTCATCATTAGATTGTTAGCCACTGCTATAGAAAAATGTTTAACTAGTATACTATCTGAGTTTTTATGTCCATTTTACATTTTTACGAGACTTTGTTCATTAAACATTAAAACGTTTACCTCATATGAGTTTCTTTGCCCACTGAAAGATTGAAAAAGTTGTTGCTAAGTAATTTCTGTATGATCATTCAGCAGGGTTTAGTTAGGCAAATTTAAAAGTGGAACAAAGTGTGTTTCATTTTATTTCACCCTCAGAAATATTTTAGGAGAAAGAAATGTCTATGATATAACAAATCAGAATTTCTGTGTATGAATAGTGATTTGTATACTGCGTGATCTTTGTCTGTATTTGGATACGTTTTAGCTCCATATCAATAGTTTTGACAATTTTATGATATGTAAAATTGTCAGACAATGAAGATAAAACAAGACCATTAAAGCGTTTGAATTTTACTTTACGCTTAAGTGTGGTATTATATTTCATTGCGAATTGAATCAAGTTAGTATTTTGGTACTATACTCCAACAAAACCATTACAAGAAACATTACTATTTGAAAAATTTGAACAACAAGAAATTTTATCAAAAGAAAATAAGCCTTTAGTTTGGTTGCGTTACGTTTTCGTAATTTGGGAACACCGTCTTGAAGAACTAGATAAAGTATTAAATAATATAACAAAGAACCAACTATTAAGTTCACCCTAAAAATTGAACAAAATAACAAACTGTCTTTCCTAGACATATTAATAACAAAAATAGAATCTTCATTCGAAATAGAAGTTTATAAAAAACCAACTCATACCAACATATACCTAAATTTCAATTCAAATCATCCGAATACAGTGAAGAAAGGTGTTATTAAGTCATTATATGATAGAGTTTGCTGATGATAATAAATTCAACAAAGAAAAAACAATTATAAAAAATGTTCT
This sequence comes from Octodonta nipae, assembly GCA_034190945.1. NCBI lineage: Eukaryota > Metazoa > Arthropoda > Insecta > Coleoptera > Chrysomelidae > Octodonta > Octodonta nipae. The sequence goes on along the minus strand of CM067217.1, from coordinate 1,672,371 downwards.
CACTGGAAACAATTACCCCACAAAATTTATCAAAAAAGATTTAAACAGATTTGAACAGAGAACAAACCTTCCGAATCAACTCCGAACTTCTCTTATTAACAGTGCTACACAGGACAACCACTTTACAGTTACAACTATACCATACAATACATACAGGGTCTGACAGAAAGATTGAAAAGAGTGAGCAACAGATTTAATGTTAAAACAACATTCCAAACAAGAAATACACTGAAATCACTAATATCGAAAATAAAACTAACCAACAAACCTGAGAAACTGCATATACATGATTACTTGTGAATGCAATAAATTTTATATTGGAGAAACATCGAGACCATTAAACGTACGAATAAATGAACACAAGAATTACATAAAAAACGAAAATTGGTGAACATGCGTGGGACTTAGGCCATAAAATACAATTAGACAATTCAACTAGACTTTACAATGAACAACATAACACAAAACGAAAAATAAAAGAGTCTGCCTGAATTCTTTTGAATGAAGACGATTGTATCGCTTCTACTTCTATTGAAACGTTTGGTATTTTCTTTCAATATACAGCCATTTACTTCGATTGTGGTGTTATTTCCCAAGAAAACATAAAAATAACATTACCATTAATGTCAACAGGAAAACAGTTGACCAGGTCTTCAAAACATGTAAACGAGTAGACACCATATAAAGGGATCATATTTTTGGATAAAATTGTATAATTATGAATAACAAAGAACAATTAACTGAGAGCAATTTCAGTTGAAATTTTAGTTAATTATTATGAATTTCCAAGTATCGACCGAATCAATTCAGTATATGAATAATAAAGATCGCATTTCCTAAACTTACACATCATATCCTACTCCGTATGGCTGAATTGATTTGGTTGATTTTATTACGTAAATTTTTAAACAAGAGACAGCTTTGGTTGTTTCTTTAGATATAGAAATTTCTTTTAAATTTAGTGTTCGTTATTTTAGATAATAATAACTTCCAACAATTATCGACTGAATCAAATTTCTTATACAATACTAACTATTTTAAGGTTTTATAAATACTATTTCTGACTTAAATATATAGTAAAGTACATAAAATACTGATAATTGATAATCTTTGAGAACAAAATGTGTTTATTTACATTTGTGGGGGTTAATATGTGTGTCTGAATGTTCCTACCAATATCATAAAATAAGCAACCCTGATATTCTGAATTTAAAAGAATTAACTTTTTAAATTTTCAATTTTTTTAATTTAGTTATATACAGGGTTTTCTTTGATAATCAGTATGGGGTTCTCGGAAACTAGCAGAGATAGAGCAATGGTTAAATTGGGACAGATTTGCAGTTTTACTGGCCCAATTTAATGACACTTTCGGATTTTTCTAAAAAATCATGGCTAACTAGATATTTTGAAAAAAACGAAATTCTGTCGATCTAGTCAAATCCCTCTAGATCCTTAGATTTTGATTTTATAAAAAAGTGTAAATATCAAAATTGAAGGGAATTGTATCCCGAATATGATTGCCATGTCCTCGTTTGCGTGACAGCTCTCGTTTTCGAGATATGACACAAACTTATCTTTTTTTGAATGGAAACCATAGTTGGCTATGACCTCAACAAATAGGACATTTTTATAGCTTTTCAAAGATATAATATTCGAAATAGTTATTCATAAAAATAACGGAGTTATGGATGCTCTTCTCTCTTATTTTCACTTTTAACGTAGGTAGCCTTGAAAAAGATTGTTTTCACTTTGACGTTTCCTCATTTGAGAGTAAATCCATTGGTAGTACTGAACTAACAGTCGATATTGACAAATTTTTGTGATAAAATGGAATATTCTAACGAAGAAAAACTGAATATGGTGGAATGTTATATCATATGCCATAAAAATTCAGTTCGTGCAGCTGAAGAATACTTTCATAGATATTTTAATCGTCGTTAACCTGCTCTATGTATATGCCGCTGCCTATGAGCCACCGTATTTACTCTTTTTGTTTATGAAATTTTTCTATAATTCTACTCTGACCTATATTTCAATCATCATATATATGGAACTCTACGTGGGCTACTCTATAAATCATTTCCTTTTCTAACATTTTTTATCATCATTCTGTATATCTGTAATTCCTCTCACCCTATATATCATCTTCCCTATATATACAACTGCTTATGGGTTATGAAATGTTGCATTTCCATTTCCGCCACCCTGTGTATGCATCTTTGTATAATATTTTTTTGCACCACCCTGTATAACTGTAATTCCTTATATAATTATTTTATTAGTTATAATTGCACTCTACTCTATATTTTAAACACCCTATATATGCAACTGCTTATGGGCAACCCATGAAAAAAATGATTTCTACATATCTGGAATCGCCCTATATAATTATAAATTAAACGATTACTTTACCACTAAACAATAACGACGCTTGCATGTCACTTCCAGAAGTACATGTTCTAAGTATATAACAGCATTGGTCCCTCTATATATCATTACTCAATGTTTTGAGTCTGGCGGCGGCGGCACATTCAGTTGTTTGTCGTTGACATTATGGACGTAAATAATGAATTTTCATTATATTTTATTTAATGAATGAACCAATATTATAATTTAATATTAGCATTCTTCACTGAAGGTCATCAGTAGCTACTAAACAAAACAAAAATGAAGAAAATCGGTTGAGAGACATAGGAGAAAATTGTACCTAATCGTTTTGTCTTTGCCTATTTATACATATATAGATTCTCTCCACTTCGCAATGAGTTCTATCACCAATTTCAAACAATAAAAACATAAGAACACTACTGTTCTTAGTCGGATGATTTATGATTTCTGAATACTGGATAAAAACTTTGTACTCTCTTCGAGGTGTCATTCCTTTGTACGCAAGATATATATATATATAATATATATTGTTTCTGGTTAGGGAACCTTCATCAGTTGCGCTTGCCAAAATTGGATGTCCTCTCGAACACTTCTTTATGTATTTGATACATTTCGTTAAATTTGAAGACAAACCCTTCACATAATACAAACCATGTTAGAACCACGAAAATGACTCGAAAAATTATCCAACAGATGATTAAAGAATGAGCAGTTAGTTTTGGGAAGAATAAACCCGACACCGGAACTGAATTAACAAAAGTGACTATCGGAATATCAGAAACAACAGCAACTAGTACCTGCAATCCTGAGGTGTGCAGGAATGCTAGGAATCTGTATCAGCCCCCGGACTTGGCGACAGACAGCCCTTGGAACACAAAAAGCGTATTTTTTCGCTGGAGTGACACCTCGAAGAGAGTATTCAATATCTCTGACAGGTGAAGTAACTTGAAAATTTTATCGTGACATTCTGTCCTAGGAGTTAAGGGAGAGCAGCAATTAAACAGAATGGCTCCAGATTCGGAACCTCTGTGTGCTAATTCTCTCGAAAATCCTAGATGTCGGCCTTACACCTCGCGTCTTCAAATAAAAACTTTATATTTAGAAAAAGAAAATACTGATGTCATCAACCCGAGACATACGATGTAATTTTTTAGCTGTTCTGGTTGGCAATCAAATAGGTAGACACACTTATTTGTAAACTTGGTAATCATATTGTAGATAATTCTTTCCTTCAGAAGATCCATGAGGAAACATTTCTGGAAACTAGTATTCCAAGTAATTTTACTTCCATCATCTTGGAGTGATTGATCTCACAACGTTTCAATAGCTGTGTATCTGCTATCGTCATTAGGTGATGACACCAAAAAAAAACAGACAACTCACGCTTCCAGTGTGCGATTCGATATGAGCTTGTACACCAACGTATTAAAAAACCGCCAAATCCATACAACGTACGTCCTTGTTTCTTCAATGCATAAACAACATCCATAGCTGTGACTGTTTTCATCTTGACATGTTCGCTGTATGTGACAGCATCTCTTATAACAATTTCAAGGGATACTTTAAGCACACCTCTAGTTTCCTCGAATATCAATCCTGATATACGTTTAATACCACTACTTCTTGCTCAACGTCTTATGGCTGGTTCTCTTATACCTTGGATACAGTACTAGGCATAAAAATTCTCACTTATCTAAGAATCACCCAAATAGTACTTGTCTGAAACTAAGAACTGCAGAGACACTTATGTAAGAGCCAATATAAATTAAGAAACTGATAATTAATATTTGAAAGAGGAGCCATAAATGTCTCACCAACTATGTGAACTCAAGTGGAATTGAGTACGACGTTTTGTGTGAATAATAGGACTGGAGGGCATCAAAACCAGGACGGTAAGCTCAGCATAGGAAAACCAGGAAAATGCTGGACACCCAATATTAGAAAAACTAATTGGCAGTAACCCATAGATTTTCACCCGAGCACCCTATATTTGTCAATGCTGTCCCAACAATCAAGTGGAAACCAAAAATAAATCTAGTTACAATACAAAAGGCTCATACACAACATCCCCAAAAATTGAACGTTTGGGCCGGCATTTATAACAACAGAATCGTGGGGCCCTTCTTTCTACAAGAAACTTTAAACGGATTATTTACAGTTCTTGGAGACACAAGTTATTCCGGCATTGGAGGTAAATGGACAATTACCAAATAATATCTGGTTTCAGCAGGATGGAGCACCACCCCATTACTCTCGCATTGTTCGAGATCATTTAGATAGGACATTTCATCACAGATGGATTGGAAGAAGAGGTACTTATGAATGGCCTGCACGAAGTCTCGACCTTAATCCACTAGACTGTTTTCTGTAGGGTTACTTAAAGTCTAAGGTTTATGTTGATAGACCAAATAATTTGCAAGAATTAGCTGCAAGAATAACTCAAGACATCCAGAGTATTACACCAGAAGTAATAGCTAATGTTACTAGAGAATTTAAAAACCGACTTGCTTATTGTCAAGAAGTAAACGGTCCTCAGTTTGAACATCTAATACATTAAGTTTAGTTAAGTTTCAATGTTTTAATTTAATTATGATTATTTATTTCTTTAATGGATATTAGATTTTTCCTTTCCTTAATTACTTTTCTGTTAATATCTCGGTAGGTATTGAAGTAAACAATATCAAACCCAATATTTTTGTATTCGGATTAAAATGTTTCATCAGAAACTAAAATACTATACAGGGTGTTTCATTGCAAATTTTAAAATCGACATTACTTCCGGTAAAACATGAAGTTGAAAACTGTAAAAAAATTTGGAAACAAATAGGCAATCCACTGCAGTATCCACCTTCTAAATTTCATTTTGATGTATCTAATAATTCCAGAGATATTTGCTTGGTTCCACACATTTGCCCATTACTGTATACATATTACCTTGTAATAAAATTATTGTAGTCAGTTAGTGGTTAAAATAAATTATGTGCAAATTGAATAATTCCTTGCTGTAAACAGTAATAAGATAGCACATAAATATTAAAAATTTCTTATGACATAAATTGATAACAAAATCTACTAGACTAGTAGCACATTTTGGTATTAATACTTTAAACGAGATAAAATGTCAAAAAAGATGTTTGAGAGAGAGAGATAGAGAGATATATACCATGGAGATCAACTAGAGACATAGCTGTAACGACTATCCAACAAACAATGTAGATAACCTAGTTCGAAGAAATCTATTTTGCTTCTACACAATAATTATACTAAGGATTTAAAAAAATAAGGGACTTAGGTCAACGGTCGTATATAAAACAAAGAAACTATTGTGACGTTAAGTTCTTATTCTTGGTAAATCAAGACACAAAATTAAATCAATCTTAGGTAAACAGGATTTAAAGGTTGCATTTAAAACTTCTAACAATTTAGAAGAGTTTATCAAAAATAATAAACTTGACCATACAATGTTTCGCATCACACTCCCTCTAAGGCACATATAGCGTGCTTTTAGGGGAACATTCACGAAACCCCAGATATATTACATATTAAAAGGGTTTAGCTCTGTGGGAGCCCTTGTTAGGTTATCAGGCCCGTGGTTGGCGTAGTGGCTGCAGTTCCCCATGAATTTTCTGACCGTCCGGGCTGTTACCAATAGGACGGCTTTTTACATCAGTTGGTAAAGGTGTTCGTCCAGACCGAGCTATTTCAAATTGTTTAATAGATGTTTTGGGACTACTCCTGTTGTTGACATAATAATTGGTACCGTTCGAGTGTTGTTCATGTCCCATTGTCTCTGTATTTGAAATTCTAAATCCCTATATTTGGATATTTTTTCAGCCTGCTTAATATTTATAATATTGTTGTTAGGGATTGCTATGTCAATTAAGGTTGTTTTTCTAGAAACTGTATCTACCAAAACTATATCTGGTCTATTGTGAGCAACAGTCCGATCGCTCAATATCGTCCGGTCCTAGTACAGCTTGTAGTTGATATTTTCTAAAATAGATTCTGGTTTGTATATATAGTAGGGTGTTCTGACCGACTATGATAGCTCAAGTTTAAGCGCTAGTTCCTGGTGCAGTATTTTTGCCACAGCATCGTGTCGTTCTTTGTATTCAGTTGCATCGAACGCTTGGCAACCTCCTGTGATATGCTGGATAGGTTCAGATGTTTGGCAACCATATCTGCATCGGTCGTTGTTGATAGAAGGGTCTTTAACGATGTACTTTAGATCAGTTGTCTGGTGGTATTCTTGAACTTGTTGTTCTGTTAGTCGTAGAGGTGTTGAGTCATCAACCTGACATATGACTCTATGTAGATCAGAAAATTCTGGGAGTTTCTGGAAATTATTACGCAAATTAGAGATTTGTTGATCACGTAACTTGCCTATATCTGCCAATCCTCTGCCTTCTTCTGGCAACGTTGTACGTTCGACAGAACTCTTTGGATGGTGATTTTGAGCTTTTGTTAGTAGAACTCGAACTTTCCGTTGTAGTTGTTCAATGTCAGTCTTGCACCATTTAACTATTCCGATTGAGTAACTGAATACTGAACACGCGTAGGTGTTAATAACCTGAAACAGATTTTTACTGTTAAGCTTAGTTTTCAACAGTCATCTTACCCTTTTATAGAACTCTGTTGATAGGCCCTTTTTCATAGTGGAGTGATCAGTTCGTTGAGCCTGCTTTATTCCAAGGTATTTGTAAGTATGGCCTCTCTCCATGGATTCAATTGAGGTGCCATCTCCCATTTCGTAGGGGCCCTGCTGTATTTTGCCTTTAACTATATTAATAATGCGGCATTTGTCTAGGCCAAATTGCATATGGATGTCACTAGAGAACCCTTCTACTATTTGAAGCATATCATGCAGCTGTTGTTTCGTAGCTGCCATCAACTTTAAGTCATCCATGTATAACAAATGGTTTATCTTCAATGCTTGTACGTTGTTGTGTTTGAGACTGAACCCACAGTTAGTCGAGTTCAGTTTGTGTTAGAGTGGGTTCATGGCAAGGCAGAACCACAGTGGGCTAAGAGAGTCTCCCTGAAATATACCCCTTCTGATTGGAATAGAGTCGTTTGTATAAAAATAGTAAATCAGGGGAATATAAATTGAATTGTGGTACCTGTTACAAAATCTACATCGGTCGCACATATAGAAAAAACGCATCTCATCTCTGAGCATAGAAGGAGTTGTGAGACAAATAATCAAAAATCTAGCTATGCTTCTGAGAATCATCAATTTAACGAAGATATTGGAATTTTCCATACAGAGTTTAAGATTGAATTTTTTAAAAATGAATAACCTTAAATATTCAGGCCCTTTGATAAATCACCAACTAGATACAAATTCCTCCCCTCTCCTTAATCTCTTTAATGGTTCTGTATGAGATTAATATAAATAGAATAAATTTGGCGTATAACAGTAGTTGTCTAAAATACATTGTACACTTGATGAAGCCATAAATAATATGTCGTGTAACAAAAATTTGAGTGAAAATTTTTCACCTATTTAGATGTTATGTAGTGTGATGGATTTTCTTCAAGTATCCGCCTCAACGATTGAATTCAAGTTTGATTTTAGTTGAAAGTCAACTATTTAAAAATGCTCATATTCAGAATATCAGAGTAATTTCTATCAGCAGGGTTAAAAAATTGCTAGCCATAAAGGAACTTACAAATACTAACGGTAGGGTATCCAGTTCTAAAACATTGTCTCCTAGCTATGGCATCTAAACTTGTAGCATGCGATACTCTATTCTGACTGACGTGGTGTTGCCTAAAAAAAATTACATTAATATAAATTCATTTAAATAACATTGAAAATATTTTAAGAGCTAAAAACTAACAGAATACACTTACATTCCAGGAACTCTTGAAATTTAAAACCTAAACGCTTAACTTGGTCTTTGCTCTATCACATAATGACTAAATAACACCTTTTTTTACTATATTAGGATGATTTGAATTGAAATTCAAGTATCTGTTAGTATGAGTTGGTTTACTACAAACGTGTGTTCCGAATGAAGATTCTGTAATACATGATCTTTACACCTTTTGTGCTACCTGTATATCTAGAAACAACAAATTTTTCTTATGTAAACTTAAATGTCATATATCAAACTTTCATTATGCATTTTATATAATAAAAATAATAATAAATGTATTTATTTTATTTATTCAGACCTTTCTATTAACAACGACAGATGCAGGTACGGTTGCCAAACATCTGAATCTATCCAGCATATCACAGGAGGTTGTCAAGCGTTCGCTGCAACTGAATACAAAGAACGACACGATGCTGTGGTAAAAATATTCACCAGGAACTAGCACTGAAACTTCACAGTCGGTAAGATTACCATACTATAATTTCAAACCAGAATCTGTTTTAGAAAATAACAACTAGAAGCTGTACTGGGACCGCACGATACTGACCGATCGGACTGTTGCTCACAATAGACCAAATATAGTTTTGGTAGATAAAATATCTCGGAAAAGAACTCTAATTGACAAAAGAACTTTAATTGACATAGCAATTCCTAACAACAATAATATAAATACTAAGCGGGCTGAGAAAACAAAGACTCAGTGGGACATGAACAACACACGAACGGTACCAGTTGTTATGTCAACGACAGGCTAGTCCCAAAATCTATTAAACAATTTAAAATACCTCGGTCTGGACGAACATCTTTACAAACAAATGCAAAAAGCCGTCCTGTTAGGAACAGCCCAGACGGTCAGGAAATTCAAGAGAAACTGCCGCGACGACTCCAATCACGGGCCTGAAAACCTGACAAGGGCTCCCATAGAGCTAAACCCTTTTCATATCTAGGATATCTGGGGTTTAGTGAATTTTCCCCTCAAGGCACTCATAGCGTCCCTTAGAGGGAGTGTGATGCCATACATTGTATGGTCAAGTTGGAACGTCTTTATTGATCCTACAAGATATGTGCTAGGCGAAGTTTAGCTAAAGCTATTCTTACAATTAACTTAGCCATACAGGTAAATTACATAAATATAATACATTATAATACAGGGCACCACTTAAGTTACAAATGATTAGGAATTACATTATACTAACAGTCTGCAGAGAACAAAGGCTTTATAAACAATCAGTACCAGACAGCATCAACTTTCTAAGCCAACTTTTAAATGCTAGTATTGATATGAATGGCTTATTTATTAGGACTTTGTTAAGGTATTTTACACCTAGGTAAGAAAATGAACACTTGAATAAGGCAGTCTTGTGACGCGGGATATGAAGAAGTCTGTTTGAGCGTAAATTAAGGGGATGGAGGGTATTCCTAAATATTAATTTATGGTATAAGGGTGGAGGCATTTTAAAATTGACGACTTTATAAACTGTTGTGCAGTAATTAAATTCTTTTCTTTGGTCCATAGTAAGCCAGGAAATATTTCTCAAATGATTTGAAATGTGTTCGTATTTTCGTACACGGCAACTCCAATTCTGAACCTTTTGTATTCTGACTGCATCATATTTATTAATCAAAGAGCCATATACTGTGTTACCATAATTAAAACGAGATAATACCAGGGAGTTCATTAATAATTTCTTTACTGGGGTGTTTAGATTAAAGCGATGTGGGAATAGCAACTTTATAGTTGCATACGATTTTTGTATTAAACTGTTAGCATGAGAAACGAATTTCAAATCTCTATCGAAAATAATACAAAACTTCCGAACACTCTCTTTAAATTGTAGGACTTGACCATTTGCATGAACAGATAAGTTGTTTTGCACAAGAATTTGATGCCTTCCCAGAGCCACTAAATGACTTTTCGCGCTATTTAGATTTAAGTTATGGTTTTTGGAACTCTTTATTATTCTTTCCAAGTCAGCAAGTCAGCGTTAATACACAACTCAGCATGTTTAATGTTGTGAATGTCAAAGTTTAAATACATCTGCAAGTCGTCAGCAAATGTTTGAACTTTACAGTGCTGAACGCTCTTTAAAACATCTGTGGAATAAATTAAGAAGAACAGGGGGCCAAGGATGGACCCCTGGGACACACCTGAGGTAACTACTTTTTCTGATGAAAATGAGTCATTGACCTGGACGATCTGCCTACGACTTATCAAATAAGATTTATATTTTCAACACATGTTTGAAGCCATTGAAAACGAGATCAGAACAGGCCTGGAAACGTTTGGTTCTTTGAATACACAGTTTTTTGTCTTGATTTTGGTGTTATTTCCCCAGAACACATAAATAATTACAATTTGGTTTTTAAACTATTACTCTTTCAGAAAAGTTCTGAAATTTGCTTATTTAAAGACGTATTCAAACAGTCGACTGACATTGCAGAAACTCTTAATATTCGTATTGTTACAAAATAGTACGAACAATCTAAATTGTAATTTAGGTGAAATTTTATTACGTGGGGTAAATTATTTTTATGTCTCTGGAATTTAACTCCTGCACTAAAACTAATGGCCTTTCTCTTGAGCCAGTAAACAATTTCGTGTTTTATGTATGTGCGAAGTAAGTTCTCACCACTTCGGATTACGATAGGATATAAAAACATGAACATCGCTCCCCAAGATAGTTTTTAAAAGATTGGTATAATTTTTTCTTTCACGGTATCGAACACTATTTAATATTATTTACAGTTATACCGCTTTTCTTTAACACGTATGCTTTCATTTTGATTCTCATATATCCCCTTCATAGTCCTGGTATATGTCAGTTGAGGTTATTATCACTAGACAACTTATCCTGAAGATACACTTTGGTCGAAATACGTCAGGTCACCCTACAACATAATAAAAAATATTGAGAAAGGGCTCGTGGGTTGGAACAAATTCAGGTGTTGTTTTTTTGGAAAAACGCGCGAACTCGTCGGTGTTTTTTTGACTGGAGTTTTTGTGTTGATTAACTAATTTATACAAGGTAGGCCAGAAAGAAATTGCGAACATCAATTTCATTTTTTCAAATGGAAACATTTGTTTTTATTTTATTTTTGAATTCTGCATTGAATTCTAAGTATTTTTCATGTACAATGTCCTATACCGAAAATTAACTTTTTAAAAAAATTACATTTGTTTCCAAAGTTAAGAAAACAACGGTAAAAATAAAGTGTTTGTTGGTTTGAACCCACTTATTTACTTGTCTTCTAAACGTTGTTTGTGGCATATTCTTGATTACTTTTATGTTTTTTTGGGCAATAACACCACAATCGAAATAAAACGACGTATATTGAAGGAAAACCATACGTTTCAAAGTCTATTCTGACTTCGTTGTCAGTGGCTTTATATTTATTGATGTAAATTGCAAAATGAGTTGCCGTGGCATTCAAAGTTTCGTCAGTTACATCCTCCGAATGAACTTCTGGCAAAAATTCATGGAGATCCTGACTTGTACCTTTCTTTATACCTGTCTGACTTTTTTCTTCTACAATTTTCATGCTTTTCTCCAAGAGGGTGTCTAACGCGTCAGCTACCACCGCGTTTGTTGAGTACTCTCCTAACGCCTGGGAAGCGTCTGCGTTAAATTCATCAAAATCAACATGAGGTATCAACTGTCTAACACTTCTTACACTTTTTGTGCCTATGTTCTTCACTTCTTCATCAGCAGCAACTTCTGGTACTTTTTCACCCAACTCCGATTTCTTTTTGGCCAGTTCTTTTATGGTATGTCTGGAGTAATAACCTTTGTAAGCAGCTTTTATTAGAGTAGCTGCTCTACTGGCTTCCTCGTTTGTCACACCCGTCTGTCTATATAGTCGAATGGCACTTCTGGCAGCTACTCGCCAATCTACTATCCCACAGCGAAGTTCTTTTTCCTCATAAATCAAATTTTCATTTCATCAAATGTGGGTCCTTTTTTATTAAAGAAACACTTAACTCGGAAAAGTATTTAGACCTATTACAAAATGACATAGTAACTTGTTTAACAGAACTTTACTCAAATGGTGAAAACCCCAATATACTGGCAGATTCGGTATAGTTTCAACAGGATGGAGCGCCCCCGCACTATTTGCGAATAGTGCGAGATTATCTTGACAATATTTTCCCAAATAAATAAATGGATCGGAAGGAGAGGTAATATCGAATGGCTAGCTAGGTCTCCAGATCTAAGCCGGTTAGATTTTATCTTTGGGGTTACGTGAAATCGAAAGTCTACTTCAATAAGCCGGAAAATATCGCGGAATTAAAGAATAAAATTAGAGCGGAAATACACCGAATCCTGCCACAAACGCTAAATGAAGTGAGAATTTGAAAACCGTCTTAGGTATTGTTAGGAAATTAATGGTCAACAATTTAAACATTTAATTTGATATGTAGAGATTTTTCCCTTCAATTTTTAAATAAATGTAATTTTTTAATAACTGTTCGGTATAGGACATTGTACATGAAAAATACTTAGAGTTCAAGGCAGAATTAAAAAATAAAATAAAAAACAGATGTTTCCATTTCACGTCCTCACTGTATAATTGGAGTATGGTCGTTAAGGTCGAAAGGGACAGGACCATTAACCTAGAGCTAAAAAGGCCGTAAGGCTGCTTGTAGAAGAAGGAGAAGCTCAATATTGTTATTGATAGGATTTCATATTCAAGAGTTCCTGAAGTGCACAAATAAGAGTACGTAGTAATTGTCTTCTAAACGTTGTCTTGATTACTTTTAAGTTTTTTTGGCAATAACACCACAATCGAAATAAAACGACGTATATTGAAGGAAAACCAAACGTTTCAAAGTCTATTCTGACTTCGTTGTCAACGGCTTTATACTTATTGATGTAAATTGCAAAAAAAATATTTTTTTTTTATTTTTTTTATTTTTTTAAAAAATATGTTTTTTTATTTTTTTTGCAATTTACATCAATAAATATAAAGCCGTTGACAACGAAGTCAGAATAGACTTTGAAACGTTTGGTTTTCCTTCAATATACGTCGTTTTATTTTTTTTGCAATTTACATCAATAAATATAAAGCCGTTGACAACGAAGTCAGAATAGACTTTGAAACGTTTGTTTTTCCTTCAATATACGTCGTTTTATTTTTTTTTGCAATTTACATCAATAAATATAAAGCCGTTGACAACGAAGTCAGAATAGACTTTAAAACGTTTGTTTTTCCTTCAATATACGTCGTTTTATTTTTTTTTGCAATTTACATCAATAAATATAAAGCCGTTGACAACGAAGTCAGAATAGACTTTGAAACGTTTGGTTTTCCTTCAATATACGTCGTTTTATTTTTTTTTTTGCAATTTACATCAATAAATATAAAGCCGTTGACAACGAAGTCAGAATAGCCTTTGAAACGTTTGTTTTTCCTTCAATATACATCGTTTTGTGGTGTTATGGCCCACAAAAACATAAAAGTAATACGTAGTAATTTTGGTTAAGAGACCTACATACCTGTTATTGTTATTGCTACTGGTCGCTACTGGAGCCTGCGGCCTCGTCCTTTCGACACTTTCACCTCTTTCGAAAGAAGCCTGATGACTGGCCGGCGCACTATGTGATATCGACAACGCAGTGTAATCCTTCGGAAGAGCTGTAGGGACGGGAACGTTGGTCGTAGGTGCATCGGAACGTGTCACCCAAGTTTGCTCTAAAATTGGAGCTGGCGAATTTGAGGTTAACGGGCTACGGAGAAAAAAAATCATGAGTAAACACAAATGAATACATATAACGAAATAAATTAGTAAGGGTTGTCCGGCGGTCCTGCTGGGTTTAAATTTCCCTCAATTGTTGTATTTTAGTTGTCAACTGTAATGTTTGACATTTCTCAGATGTCGGTTTTGAGGGTATTAAAAATGAATAAGCTTCAAAAGGAACAACTTTGGTTTCTGGTAAAATATTGTACAAATTTGTCAAAATGTTTGGCTGAGCCCCTTTGAATTGGTATTTATGCTTCAATTAATAAATCCATCATTCGAAGATAAATTACAAAAAAATTACGAAATTGGTTCGGCTATGAACAAAAAATTCTATTGGGTTTTTGTCCTGTCTACTAGGTCAAAATCATGGCAGACGTTAGTGGGAATATTGTTGAGAATCCAGGAATATTACCAAGTCGTTCTCAATAATTGATCATTAGCAGATCCAGTTTTCAACAACTTTTCACCAAAGACCTTTACCTCTATCTTTATCAAGTTCAGTTATCTCAGGGGTTAATTGGGTGATGGAAAAGCAACCAGTATATCACTTTTTTTAAACTCATCTTGAGTATTTAAGGTCGTTTGCATTTTGTTGGTTTGTTAATAAGCTCAATTGTCGATTTGAGCGCAATGTAAATTTTCTTTCCATTCTATAAAATCTGATGAACTCAACAAAAGTCACTGTCTGCTGCTGTTTATGGACTGGAGGTGTAACTGGACCGTTATTTTTTGAGAAAGGCTCTAGCCAAGATGTAGATGTAAATGGGATACAATATCATCCAGGGTCGGATCCAGGATTGTCATTGGGGGAAGGGGCTAGATCTCGTTGGTGACGTCACTAAAGGTTGATTTTAGAACAATAAACACTAAAAAAGCATACCACTTTAATGATTGGGGGGAGGGGTCTTTAGCCCCTTAGCTTACCCCTGGATCCGCCAGTGATCTAAATATTATCAATTTGTGAAGACCCATTTTCTGGACAAGTGATCTCTCATAGCGTTTGATTCGACGCCATACAATTTTTTCCTTTACGAATTTGTAAAATCTAAGGTACGCTGTATTAAACCGCAAATAATTCCTGAATTGAAAACAAAGGACCAACCTGCTATTTCTAATTATGCCAACTATCTTACAAGAAAGTTTTAACAAAAACCTTCGTAATGGCAAAATGTGACTTCAAACTGAGAATTTGAATTAATTCATTATTTACCCTGATTCATTTCAAAAATGAATCAGCGTAACCTTTAATTTAGCTCAATTGAAGGTAATTGAAAAAACAATGCAGAAATATGTTATACTTACCATGCCTCTAGTCTATCTTCCTCCTCCTCAGCAGCGGTAACGTCACTGGGAGGAGTTAGGTATCCTGCAAGCCTTAAGCCCCTCCCTCGAATGTTTGATCCCAATCTTAGGCTTTGTCTGAAAGAGGCTCTTGCTCTGTCAACTACAAAACAATAAAAATAAGGATTAATATACATATAACCATAATTAAAAAAATCACTTAATATTGAGTCCAGACTTGTTTTGGATATTTTCTTTGGTTCAAGAAACTTTTTGTTTAAATTTAAATTTTTTAATAAACATAGTTGATGAGTTTTTATAAACAAATGAATTACCTTTTTTCGTCTATATGTCTTTATTTGTTAATAAGTTTGCAATTTCTTATTGTAAAAACCAAACAGTGATCTATTGCATATACTTTTAGGAGCTTTGTCTCTAATTTAAAGTTGCCCTTTCATTAAATGAAGAATGATACCCTTTTGTTTTATCGTGGTGTCCATTTTCCTTTGACAACAAATACAACTTCAAAGCAAATAGTTAGTAAACAATTGCAGTAAAGAGTCGAATCTCCACGTTTCTATCTACGAATGTGTCACAGTAAACGAGAGCTTCAACTTTCGAATAGTAAACATTTTAAAATCGTAAAATAACAATCTGTCGGTTCAGAAACCAAACAGCTTCAAGCTACGCGAAGCATGTACTACACAAATGCTATTGGAATTTTAATGAAAAGTAACAAGTGTCAGTTTGCTGACAAATCTTGGCTCTTGTTTCAGAGCTCTGTTGTTTTTATGCCATTATGTTGCAAAAGTTCAATGTACTGTTTGTAGGATGGTCTTTTTAATGTGTAATTTAGTTGCCTACGCAAGCTGAGAGGATGAATTCTGACATTTAATAATGAATGTTGTTTAGATATAAATATTCGTTTTATGTCGTGCAGATAAAATGAAAGAAGTAATTACAATGACGCGAATATTTTTTTTTTAGAGTTTAAGCTAGACCAGAAAATGATCTATCCTAGTAATTAAAACACTTATAGGAAAAAGCAAGGAATATATTCTGTAGCTTCAGATGACATTAATTGATTTTAAGAAAGCCTTCGACAGTAGGCATATCCTGCCAATAGACAACACTAACGCTCCAGCAAAAACATATGTAAATCAACAGAGAGATACCATTTATTTATTTATTTATCACAATTTTTACAATACTTATACATTAGGTATAATGTAATAAACCCTGCAGACGTAAACTCAGTTACCTGTTCGCATCTTAACACTAACCTTAATGATAATTTCCTATAAAATCTTATTACTAATATCCTACAAATGTAATGTTGAAATAATTATGTAATACAACTTTCTACCCTTCTTATTTTTTATTTTATTTATCTCAATATTTATATGGCGAGGAACACTATTGCAGTAGTTTCCGAATGTTATGAAAACCGTTTTATCAACATTTAGAGACAATTTGTTTAAGGCAATCCATTTATTTATCAAATTAAGGTAGTAATTCACTTGCGTTTCGACTGCATTCCATGTTTTTCCTGTTGATATCACAGCCGTATCATCAGCAAAAGATAATATAATTCCCTCTGGTATATCAACTAGTAGGTTGATATACCATTTATATATAAAATAAATAGTAGGGTACCCCAGATGGTACCTTGTGGAACACCTTTTTTAATTTCACTGAAACCACTTACAGTGTCAATTATTTTTACTAGCTGCTATCTGCTTGTCAAGTAGCTTGAAATGAGTTTGGTCGCACTTCCTCTAGTTCCATATCTGTATAATTTATCTAATAATATTGTATGGTTAACAGTATCAAAAGCTTTGACTAGGTCAAGGAATGTAATAGCAATAGGTTCACTTTTATCAAGTTTTTCGTAAATTGAATTAGTAATAAAATTTCGAGCATCTTTTGTACCAGTATTTTTCATAAAGCCATATTGCATTTTTGATAAGTTTTATTCTTTTTAATGAAATCGAGTAGTCTGTGGTAGATAATTTTTACAAAACTTTTGCTAGGTTTGATATCAAGGATATTGGTTTATAATTTGCGATATTGTCCCTATTACTAGCCTTATAGATTGGTGTAACATCAGCTAGTTTTAATGCTCCAGGCCAAATTGCTTTCTGTATACTTAAATTTATGATGTGAGCAAGTAGTAGTGCTATATGTCCAGATAACACTATTGGAGTTTTTGCATCTATATTGTGGGTGCTAAAAAACAGTATTGGTGATCGTTGTGGGTAATTTAATGTGCTCATTTTGTGGAATTTTGATTTCTTTGCTAAGCCTAGATTTAACATTAGAAAAATATGAATTGTTTTCATCATATATGTAGGTAACGTTGTTATGGTTTTTACTACTTTTACCAAGCTTTTGATTGACATATTTCCATAATTTTTTGGTATCATTGCTATTTTTTATAATTTGTTCACGATCATACATTAACTTAGCTTCATTTATTATTTTCACCCAAACTGTTCATTGCAACCATGGAAGATAATTTTAAAGAAATAGATTAGTCCAGTAAGGGAATCTTCATAGACTGCTAATACCTCAGTCACCTTAGATTTGTGTATGACATTGTTCTCATTATTATTTAGAATAGTATATATATATATATATATATATATATATATATATATATATATACTAGTAGTCGTCCAATGGTCGAAATTCGACAAATTGTGTCAATATCTCTGGCAGGTTAAATAACCTGAAAATTTTATCTTGACATTCTAACCTAGGATTTTCTTCTTCTTCTTCGTCTTTCTATTGGCCATTGCGGACGCATTCAGCCAGCTTCAAGTTAGAAGAGGTGCATAATTAAATATAATATAATTATAAATTCAACGGTTACTTTACCACCAAACAATAACAACGCTTGCATGCCACTTCCAGAAGTACATGCTCTAAGTATATAACAGCATTGGTCCCTCATAGTTACTCAATGTTTTGAGTCTGGCGGTGGCGGCACATTCAGTTGTTTGGAGTTGACATTATGGACGTAAATAATGAATTTTTATTATATTTTATTTAATGAATGAACCAATATTATAAATTAATATTAGCATTCTGCACTGAAGGTCGTTAGTAGCTACTAAACAAAACAAAAATGAAGAAAATTGGTTGGGAGACAAAGGAGAAAATGGTACCTAATCGTTTTGCCTTTGCCTATTTATATATAGATATTCATTCCCATTATTGATTACACTGCTCAAAACATGGTAAAATAGTTTTTAACATGTATTTTTGAGTAAAATAAAGACTAGAGGAGACTAAAATGTAGATTATTTGTAAGTAGATCACCGTTTGCATTTTTTTAAATTATTTTCTGAGTACCACAAAAGCAGTGAGAGCAAATGTTAGTCGGAAGTTGGTACACAATGTAACTTGTTCCTCGAAGTGTCTTTGGACTTCCATCGTCTTGATGTAGTTGATCTCACAACGTTTCAATAGATGTGTATCTGCTATCGTCATCAGATGAATGATCGAAAATTCAGTCATGGGTCGCCATCAGAGTCATTGGATCTTATCCGATGCAATCAGCGTTGTCGTACCTGGCGGTTGGTTGCTGGTGATGCGTAGCGGCAGAGGCCGAAGAATAGTTCCCCAAATATTTTTAATTTGGACGCTGGGCTCGCTAATTATATTTTTGTTCCAGATTATATATGCTGTCTCTATGCATTTTATTTTGTACCAGTGTTCTTCCTTGTGAATTGCTCTGGCCTGGTCGCAGTTGATATTATGGTGTTCGGTCCATACGTGATTAGCTAGCCCAGACTTCGTTATCTCCGCCCTTTGAGTAGCTGTGCGGTGTTCCTTAACTCTGGTGTCCAGCGGTCGCTTTGTCTCTCCAATGTAAAGATTGCTAACATTAACAAGATATTGCTGGTGCGTCGGGCCTCGTTCTTGTTATCATGCTCCTCAAGGTGTTGTTGCTTTTGAAGATCATTCTGATTTCATAGCTGTGTGCAATTCTTCTAATTTTCTCCGAGAAGCCTTTAGTATACGGTAATAGTAGAGTTGCTACCGTGATGTCCCCTTCCTGCCTAGGTGGTTTGTCCAGCTCTTCAAACGCCTTGGTAATGATCGTTTCCGGATATCCATTCGATCGAAACTTCGAGCAGTGAGAGGAAAGTTCTTAAAATTTCAATATCAGTGGTGATCAGTTGAATAAATATCTACGTTATCATTAAAACGCACTTAAAAAAGCACTCCTTGACATGTTAAAGCAATACTCCAAATTCACTCCCACACATAGCATAAAAAATTCCCTTGACTTGACAAAAATTCAAAAACTAACTCTACCTAATAACTGCATACTATTATCATTCGATGTAGTCAATCTTTTTCCCAGCATTCCACCAGAAGAATGTACTACCCTTCTCATGAACTTATTAGAAACAAACAATACCAACCCAATTATAAAAAACGAAATAATCAATCTCTTACAACTTTGCCTTAACCAAAATTATTTTCAATTCAACAATAACATTCACACTTGTAAACAAGGTTTAATTATTGGTAACCCATTAAGCCCTCTTTGGGCCGAAATATTTATGAACAACATAGAATCACTCATTTTCAAACACAATCTGAACAGTAAAATCCTATATTGGTATCGATATGTTGACGATATTTTTGCTTGTTTTACTGGTACTTACAGACAATTACAGTTACTCCATAACTATATAAATCAAATCGATCCTAACATAAAATTCACCCTAGAAACTGAGACACACTATACATTAAATTTCCTTGACTTAACCATCAATGGACATAACAACAAACATACCTTTTCCATTTATCATAAACCTTCACACACGGACCTTACAATGTACAATAGTTCACACCATCCTTATCAACACAAACTTGCAGCATACCATAGTATGTTGTACAGATTGGTTACCATCCCACTATCAAAAACTCACTTTGATACAGAACTACACAGAGTAAAATGTATGGCTGTCAATAATGGTTATAACCCTCAAATTATCGACAATATGTTAACTAAAAAATTAAATAAAAATGCTTTAAATGAAGTATATCCTACTACCCCTAATATCGACCCCAAACTATATAAAAGTATCACATTCATCGGCTCCCCTTCTCAAAAAATAGCCCAATTTTTATTAAATAGAAACATTTATACAGCTTTTAAAACAGTTAACAACTTAGGAAAACATATAAGAAACAATAAAGATAAAATGAACAAAAATAACAACTCGGGTGTCTATAAGTTGACATGTGGTAGTTGCCCTAGTTTCTACCTCGGTCATACGGGAAGATCATTCAAGACAAGATGGAACGAACATACCAAAGCTTTTGAGTGCCAAAATCATAATAAGTCAACTTTTGCCGGCCATTTATTGAATGAAAATCATGTACCTCAGAATACGTTCGAAGTATTACATTTACAACATAAAAGTAAAAAATTATATCTTTTAGAGTCTTTAGAAATTAACAAAAACAAAAATTCACCATACCTCTTGAATGATCAAACCGAAACCAATTCATCCCCATTACTTAATCTTTTCAATAGAATTATATAAACTCATTATAGCCATAATTTATCCATTTTTAAAAACCCAATTATAATATTGTACTTTCTTAATTGTGATAATCCCCTCCTACCTGCTTCAATAATCCTCTAAATACCTCTGTAATTGCATCACCATAGTTTTTTGTAACAGTTTAAGACATTTAACTGTTAGTCTTAATTTGTATTCTGAAGAAGCCAGTAACCTGGTGAAACAATTGTCAATAGTAATTAAATTTAAGTGAAAATTACATCAGTGTATTTATTTGAATATAATATTAAAATGAATTTTCATTAAGTAAAGACTGAAATTATCATCAGTTATGACAGACTTATTTAATTACGGACAAACCATAATTTAAAATTTTGAGAAATGTTTCAATAATCTAGATAGATTACAATAGAAAACACAACTTGGTTAATGAAATATGCATTCTTTCATTGTTCATTTTCACTCTTGGAGGATTTAAATTTAATTTTAAACAATTTTCTCCTAATTCGCATGGCCTGCTCTTCAGTTTTTTTTAATAACAGGATTAATTATATGGTAAGCAATATCTGCCTTCCACGCACGAATTTAATTAAGGATCTTGGTGTGTGATCAAATTATCAAAAAATAGTTTATGTCCCAAATGTCTAGGTACCATTTTACTTAGTATTAGTACCACATTAATGCTAATCCCTAGGTCAAGAGTGTTGCTGAGGACGACATTGTTCTGTTTTCCACAAAATATTTCATACTCATAAGAAAAAACAGTTAAAACAATATGGACCAATGCCTTATAACCCCAGTTGTGATGTTTATGTGGTTCCTGAGGTCCATAGTATGCCTAAAAAGTTATCAAATTATTTCATACGAGATATTAGGTTTCGGTTAAAATAGGTCCTTTGTCCCCACGCTAACCAAATATTAACATTTCTATGGAATGGTTGTTAATGCAAGTTTTCATTTTAAAAATTTTGAATCATCTACAAATAGTATTCAACGCAAATTTTTAATCAATAAACAAAGTACTCTTAACGGTGGAGAAATCAATAGCTGTTCTGTTATAAGACAGTTTTCCTCTAGTTTGTAAATATGAGTGCTGTTAATTTCACTCTGCATATGCTAATGAAGCATGTCTCAGATGTAAGATTAAAACTAATGTTTCTGTTCGGCTAATTCATAATAAACTGCTTTTTATGCGTACCAAATTAGTTCGGCCGCTACAGTTAATTTGATCAAAGATAACAAGAGGGTGTTAAATACTTTCAAAAAAATAAAACGTTATTTAGCGAATCCAGGGAATTAGTTTTCAACATAAAGCAAAAAGGATTTGTTTACTTATCCATATACAGGGTGAGTTTTTTTTTGATGATCAGTATGGGGATCTCGGAAACTAGTGGAGATAGAGCAATGGTTAAATTGGGAGAGATTTGCAGTTTTACTGGCCCAATTTAATGACACTTTGGGATTTTTGTAAAAATCATGGTTTACTAGATATTTTGAAAAAACGAAATTCTGTCGATTTAGTCAAATCTCTCTAGCTATTTGTTTTTGATTTTATAAAAAAAGTGTAGATATCAAAATTGAAGGCAATTGTATCCCGAATATGATTGTCATGCCCTCGCTTACGTGACAGCTCTCGTTTTCGAGATATGACAAAAACTTATCTTTTTTTGAATGGAAACCATAGTTGGCTATGACCTCAAAAAATCGGACATTTTTAGAGCTTTTCAACGATATAATACTCGATTTAGTTATTCATAAAAATAACGGAGTTATGGATGCTTTTCTCTCTTATTTTCACTTTTAACGTAGTTAGCCATGAAATAGATTGATTTATTAATAACTATTCCAAAAAACATTGAACGATTTTTTTATTAGGTATATCAGATATAATGAAAAAACTAAATAAGTAGGTACTTACTAAAAATTTAAGAAATTAAAGTACATAATAATGGTTACAATTTATGTTCGAAAAGTCCAAAATTGTTATTTAGACAAAAATTGCATCTTTTTAAGATTGACATTACCGCTTTCCTCACAGACCGCCTATCAATTTCTTCAATTGCTTGTAATACCGCCTCCCTTAGGTCACCAACTGTCTCATACTTTCTTTTGTATACTTTGTCCTTTAGCGCATCCCATAAATAGAAGTCTGTAACTGCCAAATCGAGAGACCGTGGTGGCCATTCGCGTGGGCCATTTCTTCCTATCCAAGAGTTTGGATAGATATTATCTAAGTTTGTCTTACTAATAACGAGTTATAAGCGGTGCACTATCATGTTGGAACCACTCAATTTCTAATTCAAATTATGGAACATGTCTTGAAAAGTGTATTGCAAGAAATGCAAGTCGCGCTCCCCAGTAAGTGATTCGTCATAGATTAAAGGCCCCAGAACAGTAGACCCTATGACCACACCAAACATTAAATCCAAATTTTATCTGATGTCGAATTTGTTCTACATGGAAAGGGTTTTCTTTAGCCCAGATATGCTCATTGTGTCTATTGAACATACCGCAGTTAGTAAATCTAGTTTCATCTGACCATAACACCTTTAATGGTAACTGTGGATTGTCAAGGCACATGTCTCTAAACCATGTACAAAACAAAATACGTCGATGTTCGTCACCAGCATGCAAAGTTTGAGAAACTGAAAGTTTGCACGGGTAAAACTTGTGCGCTCTCAGTACCTTAACTACAGTTCGTTGGGATGTGTCAGCTTCTGCCGCAATCTTACGAGTTGATGTAGATGGATTTTGATTTACCATTGCCAAAACATTTATTTGTGCTGCTTCGTTAATTTGATTACGTTCCTTTGGTGGTTTAGTAAAAGATCCATATCTGCGTAAAGCCTCTTAAATGTACATAGAGCATGTTGACGACGATTAAAATATCTATGAAAGTATTCCTCAGCTGCACGAACTGAATTTTTATTTAATCACGAAAGCTTGTAAATGTCGACTGTCAGTTCAGCACTACTAATGGAATTACTTTCAAATGAGGAAACGTCAAACTGAAAACAATCTTTTTCATGGCTACCTATGTTAAAAGTGAAAATAAGAGAGAAAAGCATCCATAACTCCGTTATTTTTATGAATAACTATATCGAGTATTATATCGTTGAAAAGCTCTAAATATGTCCGATTTTTTGAGGTGATAGCCAACTATGGTTTCCATTCAAAAAAAGATAGGTTTGTGTCATATCTCGAAAACGAGAGCTGTCACGCAAACGAGGATATGACAATCATATTCGGGATACAATTCCCTTCAATTTTGATATTTACTCTTTTTTTAATAAAATCAAAAACAAAGGAGCTAGAGGGATTTGACTAAATCGACAGAATTTCGTTTTTTCAAAATATCTAGTAAGCCATGACTTTTTACAAAAATCCGAAAGTGCCATTAAATTGGGCCAGTAAAACTGCAAATCTTTCCCAATTTAACCATTGCTCTATCTCCGCTAGTTTCCGAAATACCCATACTGATCATCAAGAAAAAAACTCTGCCTGTATATGTATGCTAGTGTCTACCATAACATTCAAAAAACCAACGCCATCTGTAGGTCGAGTACTTCTAGGACTTTCGTCATACTTCCAAGAAAGGAATCTGATATCTGAGTTTAGTGCTGATACTATGTTATACGTGGTGAGTCTGACTGGTTGATATGTGAAATTGTAATATTTCTCTGAGTCGTACTAATATCTCGACATTTTAAAATGATTATCAGAAAAGCAAAATGATTATCAGATTAGCAAAAAAAGATGTTTGAATTGTTCTAAGGAAATAAAGGGTCATTTCCGAGGTAATTTTTCATGTAGAAATCCGAATCCAGGATCCAAATTGCTCTATCACGTCAGAATTTTGAGATATCCTAACCTAAAAGAGCAAAAAATGCGATTTTCGGTTATATTTGAGGTTATGTAGCCTCGCGATATTCTTTCTTCTAAAAAAACAACCAAGACACTTCAAAGTGTAAGTCTTGCCGTTAAGTTTGCTCAAATAGCTTATTGCTGCATTGAGATATTTCATTTTGAAGTTTTTTAAAATAACGTTCATTGACGCAAAGTGACTTAAAATTGAGAATAGCGAAATTGATGAAACTCGAAAACTTCAAAATGAAATATCTCAGTGCAGAATTAAGATATTTGAGCAAACTCAACGGCATTTGAAAGAACAAGACTTACACTTTGAGATGTCATCGGTTGTTTTTTAGAAAAAAAGAATATCGCGAGGCTATATAACCTCAAATATAGCCGAAAATCGCATTTTTTGCACTTTTACGTTAGTATATCTTAAAATTCTGACGTGACAGAGCAACTTGGATCCTGGATTCGGATTCTACATCAAAAATTACTTTGGAAATGACTCTTCACTTTCTTAGAACAAAATCATGTTGACCTGCGTTTTTAATGGGGTATAGAAATGATACAAAAAATACAAATGGCAGGTATTTTTGCACGAAAGATATTTCTGAGTGCGATTGTCATTCACGTTGTGCTTCTATAAATAATAAAACTCATGCATGTCTAGAAATCTACTAAAAGATTTTACTTTACCTACATTTGCTTAACCTATTTTTTCCTATGGGGCTATTTTCTAAGGATGGAGCTGGCACTGTGGTTAAATCTTCGAAATTAATTATAATTAGGCTAATGTCATCCACTTCGCTTCTTATAGGCGCTATCACTTCGGAGCATAGGAACTTTGAGCCTAAAACAGAAGGAAACACTGTCAGGCATTATTTGGAAAATTCTTTTTCTGCTATTCTAAAGTAATGAGTTTATGGTTCTAATAGTTGTACTATATTGGTAATATAGGTATCGCTATTTATTTATGTTCTCAATTATTTATATATTATACTGTAGAACTAGACATTATAAACTGTATAATATAGAGGAATTAGAAATATAAAATGGAAAATTATAAATAAAAAATATGAAATAATACAAAATTGTAGTTTCTAAAAATTGCCTAAGTTAACTAAATTAAAATGTGTGAAGTAGAATTTGTGAATTGTTAATAAAATTAAGAAATAAGTATAAGTATTATTTCAGATAAAAACCTAAAATCTTTCAATAGGATTAACATAAAAAATAAAGATCTTGCATAATTTCCAAATTTAATAATAATTACACTAACAGCCCTTATAAATGACATAATTACCGACCCACACAAGATGCCTAGTTTCCTTACGCATGGTGCTACATACCTCTTACTAAAGGACAACCTAGGTACACAGGACCCAGCAAAGTATCGACCAATCACTTGCCTTCCAACCTTATACAAACGACGAAATCTCTACATGGCATATGTGGACCACAAAAAGGCCTTCGATTCAGTTCCACATGATTGGCTCAATAAGATACTGAAACTCTATTAAGTAAATAATTGTATTATCAACTTCTTAGAATATGCCATGTCCACCCGGCAAAACAAAATCTCACTGAATGAAGCTAACTGTTCGATACAAACTGAGCCCATTCCAATCAGAAGGGGTATTCCAGGGAGACTCTCTTAGCCCGCTGTGGTTCTGCCTTGCCATGAACCCTCTCTCAAACAATCTGAACTCGACTAATTTTGGGTTGTCTCAAACACAACTACGTACAAGCATTAAAGATAAATTAATTGTTATACATGGACGACTTAAAGTTGATGGCAGCTGCGAAACAACAGCTGCACGATTTGCTTAAAATAGTAGAAGGGTTCTCTGGTCAAATCCATATGAAATTTGGCCTAGACAAATGCCGAATTATTAACAAGACTACAGCAGGGGCACTTCGAAATGGGAGATGGCACCTCAATTGAATCTATGGTGGAAGGTCATATTTATAAATACCTTGGAATAAAGCAGGCTCAACGTATTGATCACTTGACAATGAAAAAGGATCTAAGAGCAGAGTTTTATAGAAGAGTAAGACGACTGTTGAAAACCAAACTAAACAGTAAAAATTTGTTTCAGGCTATTAACACCTATGAATGATCAGTGCTCAGTTACTATAGTTAATTGGTGCAAGACTGACATTGAACAATTACAACGAAAAGTTCGGGTTTTACTAACAAAAGCTCAAAACCACCATCCAAAGAGCTCTGTCAAACGTACAACTTTGACACGATATGAGGGAGGAAGAGGATTGGCAGATCTAAGCAAAGTATTAGATCAACAAATTTCTATTTTGCGTCGTCATTTCCAGAAACTAGCAGAATTTTCTGATCTACACAGAGTTATGTGGTAGGTTG
This sequence comes from Octodonta nipae, assembly GCA_034190945.1. NCBI lineage: Eukaryota > Metazoa > Arthropoda > Insecta > Coleoptera > Chrysomelidae > Octodonta > Octodonta nipae. Next base: position 1,645,299 of record CM067217.1, on the reverse strand, counting down.
ACTCAATACCACTGCGACTGACACAACAACACGTCCAATTACACCACCAAACCACTGATCAGAAACTGCTGAAATGGAGAGAGAAGCCCCTTCATGGAAGGCATATAAATGACATCAACCAAAATTAAGTCGGCAGTGCAGTGTCGAACTACTGGTTGATCTCTGGTCATATGTTTCCTGAAACGGAAGGCTTTATATTGGCAATCCAAGATCAAGTAATTCCAACTAAGAATTACCTAAAGTACATCGTTAAAGACCCTTCTATTAACAACGACAGATGCAGGTATGGTTGCCAAACATCTGAATCTATCTAGCATATCACAGGAGGTTGTCAAGCGTTCGCTGCAACTGAATACAAAGAACGACACGATGCTGTGGCAAAAATACTTCACCAGGAACTTGAATTATCACAGTCGGTAAGATTACCATACTATAAATACAAACCAGATCTGTTTTACAAAATAACAACTACAAGCTGTTCTGGGACCGCACGATACTGACTGATCGGACTGTTGCTCACAATAGACCAGATATAGTTTTGGTAGATAAAGTATCTCGGAAAACAACTTTAATTGACATAGCAATTCCTAACAACAATAATATAAATACTAAGCAGGCTGAGAAAATAACCAAATATAGAGATTTGGAATTTCTCTATGGGACATGAACAACACACGAACGGTACCAATTGTTATGTCAACGACAGGACTAGTCCCAAAACTTCTATTAAACAATTTAAAATACTTCTGTCTGGACGAACAAATGCAAAAAGCCGTCCTGTTAGGAACAGCCCGGATGGTTAGGAAATTCATGGGAAACTGTCGCCACGACTCCAACCACTGGCCTGAGAACCTGACAAGGACCTAGGATATCTGAGGTTTAGTGAATTTTCCCCTAAAGGCACTCATAGCGTGCCTTAGAGGGAGCGTGATGCCAAACATTGTATGGTCAAGTCGGGAAATTAAATGATTATTAGTCCAAAATTAATGGATTGAACTGAGAACCTAATTTTCAAATATTGCACTATGTGAAACAAATTAAATAATAATGAGTATATGATTTAAACAATATATATTTTAAACTATTACTGTCTGGTAATAAGTACCATTTTGTGTTACAATAATCTTCAAAATTTGTTTCACAATCCCCCTTTCTTTGGGCACGGGTAAAGAAACTGCCATAGAATTTTTTCCTATAAACTAAAGCCTTATACAATTCAAACACGTCATAGAATCGCAACATTTTTATGTCCATTTTTGTTATGATTTATATGCAATTAATTCACTTATAAATTGCTTTCTCATTAAACAATCATAAACGTTTCGCTAAGTATCGACATTGCTTTGGTTTAGCTACGCAATATTTTCATATTTTGGCAAACAATGGGTAACGACACAACATAAAATTTAGTATTTTCAAAACATTTGGCATCAATACAGTTATGTGCTAATTGAAGAACCTAACAATTATTTCTATTCTATTTTTTGTTAGGTTTTAAAAAAATCCTGGTCATTTTCTTTTGTTTTGCGTCATATTGACGAGAAAAACTATTAATATAGAATATATTTTTAATCTTCACTATTTGTGATTTCGATATAAAAAAAAATTAACCTTTAAAAAGCTAAAAATAATTATTACGCTTGGGTACCTACCCAGGAAGTAAAAAATGACTTCTTATTAATTGTACCAATCTAATAATATTTTTGAATTCGGTAAGCAAATCTAAAATCCTCATATTTAATCAAATTGCAATAAGGAGTTCCGGTAAAGATGGCGGGATAGCCATATGCACATTTTTGATCTCTCAACAATATTTTAATTTTTTGAAAGTAAATCAACATCTACATTTAAATATATGTGCAAAAAGTGTAAATAGTGTTATACCACCAACGTGTTATCCTGTTATCTAGAGTAGTAGTTTAAAGTAAGATGATTAAAATAAAAAAGGAATCAGGTTTAAAGGGTTAGTGGTCTAAGATCTTCTATTAAAATATTGGTCAAAGATTCGAAAAACATTTAAAGATTTATATCCCCATCCCATAGACGCTATAAAGTGAATAAGACGCTCGTGAAGTGAATTATGTGTTAGTTTAGTAGTGGCCGGAACTCCAAGGCTATCCCGCGTTGTATATAGAATCTGTAAATATTATAACAAATTTGATAAATAACACTGGTTTCTGGCGGATATATAATAAGATCGGAAAGATCAAAGCCACCCCCGTCTCGTAAGAGACACCCTTGTTGAAGAAGAAGAAGAAATTGCAATAAATAAACAAGTAACATATTTGCCTTTACATAATTTTTTCAATTAATTTTTATAGTCATATTTCTCTTTTTTTCATTTTCTAAATTGTGACACTGTAGTTTCAGAATTTTTGAAAACTGTAACCCTATATATTTGTATTTGTCACAACTAGCACTTTTCATTTTATATATTTCTTTCATTTTTGCTATATACTCCTGCTGGGGTTATTAAACTAGATATTTTTAGTAAGTTTAGCTTCTTCCGTGACAAATACAAGAAGGTTTTTTTTCAGCTTATGCACGGAAACCTAAAAAACTAAATGATCCCAAAAATTGAAACAAGAAATGGTACCGGCAGGTTCAGTCAGATACTGACTGTACTTGCCAAAAACGGCAACAATCAACCATAGAACTGAAACAAGAGTAATAATAAAACATGGAGACCAAGTTCAAAAAACAAGGATATAAGAAATACACTAAAAATATTTGTTCTAACCAAAAAAAAAAAAAAAATCAGTACAATAAGCTATAAAGGCGAATAACTTTTATAGAGGAATACCTAACCGATTTTTGTCCACTCAGTCTAAATGTTTGTGAGATCTTTGACTAAAAAAGAAGAAATAATAAAAGATTCACAGTGCTGAAACACTTGAAACTACTAGGAAATTATAGAAGTTAGGCTGTGGTTGTCTACAATCTCTTAGAAAATTTGTTTATATGCCTATGCAAGACTCATAAGCAAAAACAATATGTAACTCTTTTAAAATTTGTTACCATTTAACCTGTTCATCATTGACCTCAGTTTCTTTATTTGAAAAAGTCTAGCAAGCAAGGAAAAAATAATACAAACACATCAAAATGAGTCACTGTTTAGATTGAGACATTACACAATCTTGTAGGATTATTAAAGCTTTAGATATAAATAAATATTAAAAATTCTATTGTGAATTATAATAAAACATGAGTAAATGAAATGTAGTTAAAAACGTAGAAAATCAGTCTAGCTAGAATACCTTAACACTTCTTGTGCATATGCAGAACAACTCTAAAACTTGACAGCAAACAACAAACTTCATGGAACAATCACTAGACAAAGTTTCAAAACAAATGGCAAATACTAAAAGAGTTTTGCTCATTTGTTCCGATTTCTAATTTTTCCAGCCAATTTCGACTGTGTCGTCATGGCACTCAGTAGTGCCAATTTCCAATTAAAGCAATCAATAATAACTGTAATGACATAATGTAGCACGCGATTTAGTATTTTATATTGAAGGAGGTCCTAGTTTTTTTCTACTAACTTCCAAGTACCGTACACCCATTTGATTCTTTATAACAGTTATTAGAAACAAGATTTTAATAACCGATGCGATATTACTCCTACACGAAATGTACCAGATGATTATTGGAATTATTCACTATAGTGTCGCCGTTATACTGGGAAATTTCGACATATTAATACACATAACTTTTGGTTTAGATCATAACTGAACAAACTTTAATAGAGTCGTTTCCAAGTAGTGTTTGGTGTGTGCCAAAGTAACAAACATTATTATCAGCTTTTCTAATAGTTTGTTGGTTCGGAGAAATCTGTTAATAACTCAATTTTAAATTGCGATGGTCAATTATGATGATTAAATTTTTATATTTCAAACTTGTACACTTATAAAAAAAGAAACATGATCGATATATAAAACACACGGTAATAATTAAAATATAGTGCAAAATTTAAACTGAAACTAAGTAAATGAAAAAACACAGTTTTGCTCCCTAACACCAAATCTTTATTTTAAACACTCAACGCCTTTTCAACAACTCTAAGTAGTCATCATTAAGGAATAAACCAAACCGTTTGGTTTACTCCTTCTCAGTTAGTAAAACTCGAACTTTTCGTTGTCATTGTTCAATGTCAGTCTTGCACCAATTAACTATACCGAAAGAGTAACTGAGCACTGAACATGCATAGGTGTTAATAGTCTGAAACAGATTTTTACTGTTTAGTTTGGTTTTCAACAGTCGTCTTACCCTTCTATAAAACTCAGTTATTTATTCCAAATATTTATAAGTATTTCCTTCCCCATAGATTCAGTTGAATTGCCATCTCCCATTTCATAGTGCCCCTGCTGTATTTTGTCTTTAATTATATTAATATTTTGGCATTTGTCTAGGCCAAAATGCATATGGATGCCGCTAGAGAACCCTTCTATTTCAAGCATATCATGCAGCTGTTGTTTCGTAGCTGCCATCAACTTTAAGTCGTCTATGTATAACAAATGGTTTATGATTGTAGAAAAACGAATTACTTTGTTTTATATCACTAATTTATTTATTTATTTAATAAATAATCATAAAAAACCGTGACTAGTTTCGACAATACTATGTCATTTTCAAACGGAAACACATTCATGAATGACGACAAAACATTTGGAAACAGACCGAAAGGGTCTTGTCTACAACAGTAGGTATGTGTTATATTCTCGGAAGGATTACATAAATATGACATTTTTGTGTATAAGCATATTGCATAGAAACAAAGTGGTAAACTAATTAAGAAAATTTAAATATATCATTTTTGATTACTAGTTACTAAAAATTTCAAATAGGATGCTATTTTTAAAATCTACCTGCTCCTTAAATAGTAAATTGCAAGAAACGGAATTATTATGGCTTTTGTAAATTTCTATGTTCTCAAGTGTTTCAATGGCTTAAAATTGTTATAGTGAATGATCTCTGTTCCTTGTAATTTAGGAGATGTATGCTCTGTACTAAGAAAATGATTTGCAAATGTTGAATCGGTTTTATTTAATCTAAAGGAACGTAAGTGTTCAAGATATCGAATATTGAAATATCTACAAGTCATATCAAGGTAAAAGCTATTGCACTCTGAACATTTTAGTTTGTATACTCCAGATTTTAAGAACTTATCACTTATTTTATCTTTGGCCTTAAAAATATCATTTGATAATTTTGATTGGGATCTAAAACTAACTTTATTATTATGCTTTGACAAAAGTTTCGCTAATCTCTCACTTGTGGTTCCAAAATAAGTAAGGCTAACGTATTTAAATTGAACATTGTTATCTTTGATTTTTGGATAGATTACATTTTGCGCAATTTGACTTTCTTTCCGGGAAATAAGTTTATTAATTAACTTATGGTTATAGCAGTTATTAATGGCTATGCTCTTTATGATATTCAGTTCGTTCTTTAAGTCGGTTTTGAACAGGGGTAATGTAAGAGCTCTATGTGTCATCGATTTGTATGCTGCTAGTTTGTGTGAGTGTGGACTAAAAGATGATTTTGGTATAATAGCGTCTGTAAATGTTGACTTTCCGAATACATTGAACGTGATTTTATTATGTTTATTAAAAAAGTAATTCATCTATCAATTATCTAGATCTCACCCTCACCAATAAACATTTTTGCTTGGATCTTTTCAAGCAGGTCAGCGCTGGTTAACTGTTCTTGTTGAACTTCTTAAGTCTTGCCCTCTCTTTGTGCCAAAGGTGTTTCAGGCTCTGGATCGATTGTATTTCGACCAAATACTTCGCGCTCCACTTCAGACCAAATAAGGCCACTTCTCAAGATGACACGATATTGATCTGTGTCTCTCTGTTCGGTAACTTGAAGCTGTGGGTACTCACGACAGAAGTCTTGATGGAGTATTTGGCGAAGTCCAGTCTTGTCCTGGCCAAGGTTTTAATACTGTAACACGTGCGCATTATAAATTTATTTAGGGCGCTAGTCCTGTTGATCCTGCGCAACACTTTCTGTGGGTGGAGTTCTCGTTCTCGGTTGAATCCGTTGGTGATGGTCACGTTGTTGCTGTGACTGTATTGGTGAGTGTTGTTGTGGTTCTTCTGGTTCTTGGGCTGTAGCTCTTTTGACCCAGGTAACTCGGACCCGTGGAGTTGTCATTTCCCTTATCAAATGATTTAAACCAGAACATCCCGTGCGGGTTGTGGGAAGAAAGGGAAGCTAGGTAGTAGGTCAGCGGACAGCTGCCCCTTTAGTCGCCTCATACGACAAATGGTGGATACCATGGTGCTATTCGAAATTATTATTGTTATTATAACATTAGTTTTATTTCTCCAATGAAAAACCCTTCAACACCACTAATCATCGATTTTGAATCCTATCAAACAGTTTTTTTTTGAACATTAAAAAAGGTGCCAAAATGATTACAATTCAACCAAACATTCACCACACTTTCCAACTTTAAATAATTTTACTATATCATCTATGTTTTACCAAAACAATATTAAATTTATACATCTCCATCTGCGTACTGCGATTCTTGTGTCAGTGAGTTACACTAATTTGGGCATATCTCTAAAAATGTCAAATACAGGATGAATTTTTTTTTGATGATCAGTATGGGGATCTCGGAAACTAGCGGAGATAGAGCAATGGGTAAATTGGGAAAGAGTTGCAGTTTTACTGGCTCAATTTAATGACACTTTCGGATTTTTGTAAAAAGTCATGGCTTACTAGATATTTCGAAAAAACAAAATTTTGTAGATTTAGTCAAATTTGTTTTGGATTTTATAAAAAAGTGTAAATATCAAAATTGAAGGGAATTGTATCCCGTATATGATTGTCATGTCCCCGTTTGCGTGACAGCTCTCGTTTTCGAGATATGACACAAACCTATATTTTATAGAACTTTTCCACGATATAATAGTTGATATAGTTATTCATAAAAATAACGGAGTTATGGATGCTTTTCTCTCTTATTTTCACTTTTAACGTAGGAAGTCATGAAAAAGATTGTTTTTACTTTGACGTTTCCTCATTTGAGGACAGTCGATATTGACAAGTTTTCGTGATAAAATGGAATATTCTAACGAAGAAAAACTGAATATGGTGGAATGTCATATCATATGCCATAAAAATTCTGTTCGTGCAGCTGAAGAATACTTTCATAGATTTTTTAATGATCGTCAACCTGCTCTATGTACATTTAAAAGATTTTAAGATAGTTTACGCAGATATGGATCTTTTACTAAACCACCAAAGGAACGTAATTAAATTAACGAAGCAGCACAAATAAATGTTCTGGTAATGGTACAGCAACTCGTGAGATTAGAAGCTGGCACATCTCAACGAACTCTAGTTAAGGTACTGAAAGCGCACAAGTTCAACCCGTACAAACTTTCAGTTTCTCATGCTGGTGACGAACATCGACGTATTTTGTTTTGTACATGGTTTAGACTTTTAGAGACATGTGCCTTGACAATCCACAGTTTCCATTTAAGGTGTTATGGCCAGATGAAACTACATTTACAAACTGCGGTATGTTCAATAGAAACAATGAGCATATCTGGGCTAAAGAAAAACTTTCCATGTAGAATAAAGACGACCCCAGATAAAATTTGGTTTTAAGTTTTGGTATGGTATCATAGGGTCTACTATTCTGGGCTCTTTTATCTATGACGAATCACTTACTGGAGAGCGCTACTTGCATTTCTTGCAATACACTTTTGAAGACATGTTGCATAATTTGAATTTGAGAACTCGTTTAGAAATTGAATGGTTCCAACATGATGAATCACCTGCTCATAACTCGTTATTAGTAAGACAACACTTAGATAATATCTATCCAAACTCTTGGATAGGAAGAAATGGCCCACGCGAATGGCCACCCCGGTCTCCCGATTTGGCAGTTATAGACGTCTGTTTGAGGGGTGCGCTAAAAAACAAAGTATACAAAAGAAAGTATGAGACAGTTGGTGACCTAAGGGAGCCGGTATTACAAGCAATTGAAGAAATTGATAGGCGGTCTGGGAGGAAAGCGGTAATGTCAATCTTAAAAAGATTTTTGTCTAAATAACAATGGTGGACTTATCGAACATAAATTGTAACCTACCTACCTACTTATTTAGTTTTTTCGTTATATCTGATACACCTAATAAAAAAATCGTTCAATGTTTTTTTGGAATAGTTATTAATAACTCAATCATGGCTAACTACGTTAAAAGTGAAAATAAGAGAGAAAACCATCCATAACTCCGTTATTTTCATATCTGGAAAACGAGAGCTGTCACGCAAACGAGGACATGACAATCATATTCGGGATAAAATTCCCTTCTATTTTGATATTTACACTTTTTTATGAAATCAAAAACAAAGGAGGTAGAGGGATTTGACTAAATCGACAGAATTTCGTTTTTTTCAAAATATCTATTAAGCATGGCTTTTTACAAAAATCAGAAAGTATCATTAAATTGGGCCACTAAAACTACAAACCTGTCCCAATTTAACCATTGCTCTATCGCCGCAAATTTCCAAGATTTCCATACTGATCATCAAAAAAACTCACGAGTAATTACCTAAATAGTTTAGTTGATTTTAATCCAAAACAGTTATTGACTCCTGGACCCTTAGTATAAATTCTGGTGAAGGTGCCAACACTAAACATTTTATTTCATTTATTTTCATTTGTACTACAAATAAAATAAGCTCTATCATACCAAATTACTTACTGTCTTGACATCGAAACTATACATTTGTACAAAATTTCAATTTGATATGACAATTAGAAGTGATGTTAAAATTGACTTCCTAGATTCCGTTATATAGGCAGGTAAAAAAGGTCAAACATGTAATTTTCTTATATCCTGTGCACATTTTCAAAATTGATTGATCACATATGGTCACAAGTTTTGTAGAAGCTATCGCGAATTGAATTCAAAAAACCGCATATCAATCTTTCTTACTGCACATTTAATCGATAGTGAGACCTATTTAGTGCTATCTATCTTTCGTCGACTAAAACCTACACATACAAGGTTGCACGTGTGCCAATTCATACCCTAGTTTTTAACAGCATTAACTAATGTTTGACAAATGTAAGGAAATCATTTCGAATAATTGAAAATGGGAATCTCGTTAAACAAATTTCTTTCTGATGTGAGTATCTGTTGATAAAGCGGGTTCCATTATGTTCGTGGTGATCAATCAATGTCAAGAGGAACATGAATGAGTGGGGCATATATTGATGCGTTATTAGATAGATTGATTTTGTAGCAAATTCGAGGTTTTTAAAGACTGATGGTAAATGTAAGAATTGGTGGAGGTAGGAAAAGTTATGTAAACAACGGGAGACTAAATGTCGGCAATTTTTGTTACAAACTCGGGATGGTATGGTGCAAGTAAACAATAAATCATTCAGGAAATGAATTTTGTAAGTATCTGAATACAAATATAAAAACCAATACACTTAAGACCATATTAAGATCATTTTTTACCTATGGCAGTGAAATTTGAACATTGAAAAAAGGACATAATTTATATTAAAAAAAAACGACTATTTTCAGACATATCTCATGTTATAGACAATTATACGGAATCTTTATATAATGCCGTGTAAATAATTAAAATTGGCCACGCCGTTTTTGAATAATCGCTCCTCATACATAAAAAAAGTTGCAGAATTTGTGGAAGTTGGTTAAAAATAGTAAAACAGAATATAATTATTAGTAATAAAACGACAAACAATTTATAGAAATATACAAAAAAAAACAGATCAATTGTTACAATTTTCATAAACTATATATCGCTAGGACATTTAGAAATCGAAGGTTAATAAATTTAATCGAACAGAACCATAACTTTAATGATAATCTAGAAATTTTACTTTTAGATATTCTCAACGACATAAATTTTTTAAAGTCCCTTGAGTTTAAAAGTATGGAGGTAATCTATTAAATAATTACTTAGAGTTTAATACTTCTCGTCTTTTAAATCTTTTTAATAGGTCTGAGTAGCTGCTGAGGTATAATGCAATAATAATAATGAAAGTAGACCAGATCAGAAACTGCTGAAATGGAAAGAGAAGCCCCTTCATGGAAGACATATAAATGACGTCAACCAAGATTATGTCGACAGTGCAGCGTCGAACTACTGGTTGAACTCTGGTCATATGTTTCCTGAAACGGAAGGCTTTATATTGGCAATCCAAGATCAAGTGATTCCAACTAAGAACTACGTAAAGTACATCGTTAAAAAGACCCTTCTATTAAGAACCACAGATGCAGGTACGGTTGCCAAACATCTGAGTCTATCCAGCATATCACAGGAGGTTGTCAAGCGTTCGCTGCAACTGAATACAAAGAACGACACGATGCTGTGGCAAAAATACTTCACCAGCACTGAAAGTTGAATTATCACAGTCGGTAAGATTACCATACTATAAATACAAACCAGAATCTGTTTTAGAAAATAACTAGCTGTACTGGGACCGCACGATACTGACCGATCGGACTGTTGCTCACAATAGATCAGATATAGTTTTGGTAGATCGGAAAACAACTTTAATTGACATAGCAATTCCTAATAACAATAATATAAATACCAAGCAGGCTGATAAAATAACCAAATATAGAGATTTGGAATTTCAAATAAAGACTCAATGGGACATGAACAACACACGAACGGTACCAATTGTAATGTCAACGACAGGACTAGTCCCAAAACATCTATTAAACAATTTAAAATACCTCGGTCTGGACGAACATCTTTACAAACAAATGCAAAAAGCCGTCCTGTTAGGAACAGCCCTGACGGTCAGGAAAGTCATTGGAAACTGCCAATACGACTCCAACCACGGGCCTGAAAACCTGGCAAGGGCTCCCACAGAGCTAAACCCTTTTTAAATTTAGGATATCTGGGTTTTAGTGAATTTTTCCCCTAAAGGCACTCATAGCGTGCCTTAGAGGAAGTGTGATGCCATACATTGTATGGTCAAGTCGATAATGAAAGTAGCTTAGTGTATTTTTATGTTGATAAAGATTTTGTATATGAAAACAAGAGTCGTTGGTTAACAGAATAAATCAATGTAAATCTTGAAGAGTACTTGGTTGGTATGTATAGTATCATGGATTTACATCAAGTAGCAATCAAGTCTAACCAATATTAAAAGGATTTGAAGATATTTTTATAGTTTAGTATTTTATAGGATAAAATCAAAGTGTGTAAAAACCCATACAAATATTAAAAAGTAAAATGCTTACATGTTTGAGTTCAATATTTATTTGGGGTGGGAATGTAATTGATCAAGTATATTAATAATCAGAAAACATATTGTTTCGAGAATTCATCCGATAGCTGGTGCAATCGGCCATCATCCAGTTCGTGGAAGCAACATTCCTCCGATATTTCTGGGAAGCCGAAATATTGTTTGTCTATCGACCCGAGGCCGACCGCTGCCGTTACTGGGAATTCCCTTGAAGCTTCCAGAACAGATGAAAGAAGTTTTCCGATGGTTTGTTGACTTGCCAGAATAATTCCCAGAGAAATATATAGTTACGGACAGCAGGCGATGGATTCGTTCAGTATTCGACCGCGTTATAGTTTGTAAATAGTTCTGTGAATATCAACTGTGTTAAAGTAGTGGAAATATATTGAGTTGAACTGTGTTTTTAAATAAACCCACGAACTGAACCCGAGTGTGAAAATAAAAACAGTACAATATCATAAACATAAATTACAATAGTATGGACTTCCTACACATCCTACGCTGCACAAAGCAATGCTTAACTCAAACATTATTTATTTTTATCAATATTATCTATATACAGTGATGGGCAAATGTGTGGAACCAAGTAAATATCTCTGGAATTATTAAAGATATCAAAATGAAATTTGGAAGGTGGATACTGCAGAAGATTGCCTATTTGTTTCCATTTTTTTTTACAATTTTGAACTTCCTGTTTTACCGGAAGTAATGTCGATTTTAAAATTTGCAATGAAACACCCTGTATAGTATTTTAGTTTTTGATTAAATATTTTATTCCGAATACAAAAAATCGGGTTTGATATTGTTTACTTCAATACCTAACGAGATATTAACAGAAAAGTAACTAAGAAAAGGAAAAATTCGATGGTAGCTAAACTGGGTTCAGATTTCATTTACGCCCGATATAAACAAACCGCTCGGTAAGGATTTGTATTTCTATTGGCCAATCGGTGGCATTATACCGTCACAGCCAACAGCACTGCTTGTTCCGTAGTCGAATACAAGTGCGTTTGTTTAAATCAGGCGCAAATTGAATCTGAATCAAGTTTAGTAGTCCATGAAATTCATTGAAGAAGTGACAGTAGTTGTCAAAATAAGTTATTAGTTTTTTTTATTTGAACGTAAACAGATTGCATTGTTTAATTTGATCGTAAAATGGCCGAATTAACTAATAGAGAAATAATAGAAATATTAATGATGATTGGGTATGGGGAAAGGAAAAGGGCGCAAACTTTGCGAAGGTACGACACAAGTGGAACAGTTAGCAATTTACCAAAAAGTGGACGGTTAAACAGTGCAAGTAATGAAGGTGTAGCTCAAAATGTTGCTATATCTTTGGAAGAAAATCCTCACTTATCGACTACCGACCTCGCCAATATATATGGAATTAGCCGTCGTTCAGTAGGAAGGATATTAAGGCCAGAACAGTATCATCCATACAAAATTCGCCTCGTAGTGAAACGATGATGGATATTTGTAACCGTGATAATAGTTTTATAAGAAATGTGGTGTTTTCAGACGAGGCTACATTTTGTTTAAATGGTACGGTTAATCGACATAACTGCCGCTACTGGTCGCAAAGTAATCCTAATTGGGTACAAGAGGCTCATACACAACATCCCCAAAAATTGAACGTTTGGGCCGGCATTTATAACAACAGAATCGTGAGACCCTTCTTCCTACAAGAAACTTTAAACGGAGATAGGTATTTACAACTCTTGGGGACACAAGTTATTCCGGCATTGGAGGTAAATGGACAATTACCAAATAATATCTGGTTTCAGCAGGATGAAGCACCACTCCATTACGCTCGCATTGTTCGAGATCATTTAGGTAGGACATTTCATCACAGATGGATTGGAAGATGGGGTACTAATGAATGGCCTGCACGAAGTCCCGACCTTAATCCACTAGACTATTTTCTGAGGTTTATGTTGATAGACCAAATAATTTGCAAAAATAAGCTGCAAGAATAACTCAGGACATCCAGAGAATATACACCAGAAGTAATAGATAAGGTTACTACAGAATTTAAAAACCGACTTGCTTATTGTCAAGAAGTAAACAGTGCTCAGTTTGAATATCTAATACATTAAGTTTAGTTAAGTTAAGTTTCAATGTTTTGAAAAAAAGATTTAGTTAATAATTATGATTATGTATTTCTTTAATGGATATTACATTTTTCCTTTCCTTACCTACTTTTCTGTTAACATCTCGGTAGGTATTAAAGTAAACAATATCAAACCCGATATTTTTGTATTCGCAATAAAATGTTTCATCAGAAACTAAAATACCATACAGGGTGTTTCACTGCAAATTTTAAAATCGACATTACTTCCTGTAAAACAGGAGGTTCAAAATTGTAAAAAAAATGGAAACAATTAGGCAATCTACTGCAGTATCCCCCTTCTAAATTTCATTTTGGTATCTCTAATAATTCCAGAGATATTTGCTTGGATCCACACATTTGCCCATCACTGTATAAATAGGAATAGACAATACGATTAGATACTACTAGTTAATTGCGTTTATTTTAATATTCCAATAAAATAAACAAGGACATTTTAACAGAACCTAAAAACACATGTTTGAAACAGGAAACCAATACTTGCATTGCAAATGTATAATGATTTTGCTATATAACATACAAAATAGTCAGATGTGAAAGTATAAAACAGTTTCCTTCCTGTAGTATACTGCCTATATACCTACGGTGAACAAAAACAGTGTAATCAGCTGGGTTGTAATTGCAAATAAAACATCATTGCTGGAATTATTGTTTTAGAGAAGTTTATAGACAATTTTATGGCAACTTTACGAGTATTAACTTATTTTAGCTGGAACAAGGTTATTATTAGATGCGATAAAGGATTTTAAGAATTTTATGTTTGTAGTTAATGAACTGTTGGATATTGTTGTTCTTTTCTGGGATAAAAAGAGAGTAAATATAGATCATGGTTTAACACTGTGAACTAAATTGTGTTTTTATTGATTGGCTATGGCTATATGTATAATGTTTTCTAGTTAATGTTTTAATTTGATGGGTTTATTTTGATATAATGAATTTGTTAGAGTAACCCCAGAATATTCCAAAGGGGTCAAATGTGGAATTCTAAGTGACCTTAATTTAAGTTATACAGGGTGAGTTTTTTTGATGATCAGTATGGGGATCTCGGAAACTAGCAGAGATAGAGCAATGGTTAAATTGGGAAGGATTTGCAGTTTTACTGGCCCAATTTAATGACACTTTCGGATTTTTGTAAATAGTCATGGCTTACTAGATATTTTGAAAAAACGAAATTTTGTCGATTTAGTCAAATCTCTCTAGCTCCTTTGTTTTTATAAAAAAGTGTAAATTTCAAAATTGAACGGAATTGTATCCCGAATTTGATTGTCAAGTCCTCGTTTGCGTGACAGCTCCCGTTTTCGAGATTTGACACAAACTTATCTTTTTTTGAATGGAAACCATAGTTGGCTATGACCTCAAAAATTCGGATACTTTTAGAGCTTTTCAACGGTATAATACTCGATATAGTTATTCATAAATATAAAAGAGTTATGGATGCTTTTCTCTCTTATTTTCACTTTTAACGTAGTTAGCCATGCAATAGATTGAGTTATTATTAACTATTCCAAAAAACATTCTCACAGACCGCCTATCAGTTTCTTCAATTGCTTGTAATACCGCCTCCCTAAGTCTATAACTGCCAAATCGGGAGACCGGGGTGGCCATTCGCGTGGGGCATTTCTTCCTATCCAAGAGTTTGGATAGATATTATCTAAGTGTTGTCTTACTAATAACAAGTTATGGGCAGCTGCTCCATCATGTTGGAACCACTCAACTTCTAAACGAGTTCTCAAATTCAAATTATGCAAAATGTCTTGAAAAGTGTATTGCAAGAAATGCAAGTACCACTCCCCAGTAAGTGATTCGTCATAGATAAATGGCCCCAGAATAGTAGACCCTTTGATACCACACCAAACATTAAAACCAAATTTTATCTGGGGTCGTCTTTGTTCTACATGGAAAGGGTTTTCTTTAGCCCAGATATGCTCATTGTGTCTATTGAACATACCGCAGTTAGTAAATCTAGTTTCATCTGACCATAACACCTTTAATGGAAACTGTGGATTGTCAAGGCACATGTTTCTAAACCATGTACAAAACAAAATACTTCGATGTTCGTCACCAGCATGCAAAGTTTGAGAAACTGAAAGTTTGTACGGGTGGAACTTGTGCACTTTAAGTACCTTAACTACCGTTCGTTGAGATACGCCAGCTTCTGCCGCAATCTCACGAGTTGATGTAGATGGATTTAGATTTACCATTGCCAAAACATTTATTATTATTTATTAAAATATTCAAAATCAATAATTAAATAAATAAAGATGCTTTAAACATATTGCTAGGATCTGATAAAGTGTTAAAATTTCTATCAACAGAATACATACAGGGTGATTCATTTAGAATGTCCAGTCGCTAAACTCTAAACTTAATTAGCCAAAGTTGCCTTGTACACAGGCAGGTTTTCGTCATACAGGGTGTTTAATTTTTAATTTGATTTTGGAATTTCGCAATAATTTCTTATGTTTGATAGTTTCTACTTGAAACTTGGTATTTTAATTTTTGAGTTGGTTGCAGTTCTCTGCATTTTTTCTGTTATAAATTTACTAGCCAATTTGAACAGCGAAGTTGCGAAGTACACGTCATTAATGTACCTCCCAAAATATTTTTACTTGCGTTTGGCACCGACTTCATAAAAAGTAGGTATTTAATTGTTTTAGCAAAAATTATTTCATGCTTTTTAGGTAATTTTCATTTGAAGTCGGTTTTTGTTTTTTAAAAATGTAGTTAAGCCGGTTTTTGTTTTTTTTTTCAATTTATTTTATTTGTTCAGATTTTAATCATTTACTCCTTACTATAGCACCTATTTTTTACCAAAACAATATTAAATTTAAACAACTCTTTCAAGGTGTTGCGATTTACTTGCCAGTGAATATATTTCACTTGGGTTCGTTTAAAAATACTTATACAACTTTTAAAATAAAAGAAGTAATTAAAATTTCACATTGCTTGAGAAAGAACAATACGAAATAAAATGCCGATTGTCCTACTTTCATCCACACATCACACCATTCAAAGGATATTCAGATTTCCAGCGTTCAACATCAAAGTCCACCGTGCATCAAAGTGTCAGAAATTATTAACGATTTCGTGTAGCGTAGGGTTGGAGAAAGCCAGAAAATCAAACGCCAGGAGAAATTAATTTACCTAAGGGGATGTTCACAAAGAGGAACTTCCAGTATTGAAGAGTAAATAGAACATCGGAAGTCTTTAACGGGACGAGATGATGAGTATAAATTGTTCCGTGAGGCTGTGACGGCCTACAAAATAAGATGCTCGAAAGGATGAAGGGCTCTGTGTGACGCTAGGCACTTTAAGTATTTTATTGTTTATTAGTATACCTTGAGAGTGTGATATAGGAAGATTTGGCTGGTGTATAATGAAATGACAGTCCCATTGTGTGATGGTGTTAGCGACAAGGATGTAGCTACTGAACAAAAGTGGCTATTGATGCCAGTTATGAGTTGTAACAGTTCAACCGGGTTAGAAATCAGAATTTATATATTTCTTATCTAATTAGGTAGAGTAACTTAGGGTAATATGGTACGCCATGAGCCGTTTTGGAAATAAAACTCAAAATTTACCATATCAAACAAGTTTTTTTGGTTAAATCAGTCCCTTCAACTCAATAGTAATCAGAAAATAAAAATGTAAGGTTATTAACTTCGAAACCTAACGCTAATAAACTTTTTTTTTAAATCTTAAATAATCCATAAAATTTAAACATAGTAGGACAGTATGGCGAGTGCTCTGGCGGAGTCGTGATTTGAAATTTGGTGCACCATTTTTAATTGGTGTGAATTAAATTTGTTTTTTACCAACACTTTAGTATATTTTATCTAACTTCACAGATCGACGTAACTTTAGCTGTAGAAGAGGTAGGGTTTACTACATTAGGTGCATTTATGCAATTTTTTTTATCATACTAACTACTGGTCGACCCAACTTAAGCTCCCTCAATAATAAATATTTGGAATAAAGGCTCAAAGAATTGATCACACCGCCATGAAAAAGGACCTAAGAACAGAGTTTTATAGAAGGATAAGACGACTGCTAAAGACCAAACTTAACAGTAAAAATCTGTTTCAGACTATTAATACCTACGCCTGTTCAGTGCTTAGTTACTCTTTTGGTATAGTTAATGGTGCAAGACCGACATTGAACAATTACAACGGAAAGTTCGAGTACAACTAACAAAAGCTCAAAATCACCATCCAAAGAGCTGTGTCGAACGTACAACATTGCCCCGGTGTGAAGGAGGAAGAGGATTAGCAGATATAGGAAAGTTACGTGATCAACAAATTTCTAATTTGCGTAATCATTTTCAGAAACTCGCAGAATTTTCAGGTCAGATGTCAGGTTGATGACTCAACACCTCTGCGACTGACATAACAACAAGTTCAAGTATACCACCACATAACTGATCAGAAACTGCTCAAATGAAAAGAAAAACCCTTTCATGGAAGACATATAAATGACGTCAACCAAGATTATGTCGACAGTTCAGCGTCGAACTACTGGTCAAATGTTTCCTGAAACGGAAGGCTTTATATTGGCAATCCAAAATCAAGTAATTCCAACTAAGGATTATCTAAGTTATCGTCCAAGACCCTTCTATCAACAACGCCGGATGCAGATATGGTTGCCAAACATCTGAATCTATCCAGCATATCACAGGAGGTTGCCAAGCGTTCGCTGCAACTGAATACAAAGAACGACACGATGTTGTGGCAAAAATACTGCACCAGGAACTAGCGCTGATACTTGAGCTATCCCAGTCGGTAAGAACACATATATACAAACCAGAATCTGTTTTAGAAAATAACAACTACAAACTGTACTGGGACCGGACGATATTGACCGATCGGACTGTCACAATGCTTTTATGTTATTCACAAAAAAATATAAAATAGAATATGCCACAAACAACGTTTAGAAGGCGCGACCAGTAGTTTCGGTGTAAAGTCTCTAGAAAAACAACCTTAATTTGCATAACAATCCCTAACAACAATAATTTAAATATTAAGCAGGCTGAAAAAATAGCCAAATATAGGGATTTAGAATTTCAAATACAGAGACAATGGGACATGAACAACACTCGAACGATACCAATTGTTATGTCAACAACTGGAGTAGTTCCAAAACATCTATTAAACAATTTGAAATACCTCGGTCTGCACGAACATCTTTACCAACTGATGCAAAAAGCCGTCCTGTTAGGAACAGCCCGGACGGTCCGAAAATGCATGGAAAACTGCAGCCACATGGGCCTAATAACCTGGCAAGCTCCCACAGGCTAAACCTCCGAAGTCAGAATAGACTTTGAAACGTTTGGATTCCTGCAATATACGTAGTTTATTTCTATGTGGTGTTACCAAAGAAACATAAAAATTTTGATATGTAGTATATCTGGGATTTAGTGAATTTTCCCCTAAAGGTACTCTATGCGTGCCTTAGAGGGAGTGTGCTGCCATAGATTGTATGGTCAATTCGGGAATATTTATTGCCATAAATCAATCACAGACGTAGTAACGTTAAATTACAGCAGATATATCAAGTGAAGTAACAGTATGTATACAAAAAAGATAGAAGAAAGAACAAAACAAAAGACCTTACAGTATAAATTTTATCAATGTTTTACTTTAACCTGAATTTTCACCATCAACTTTAAGGTACCCATTTTTCAAAATGATAATTTTTTCGTTTAAATATCCAGTAACAGAACTTTTTAACAATATGAATTTTGGGGATTTGATTTGGTAATGACCTAAAAGCTTTTATCGCTCGGTAGTTTTACTCTTTTCAAAAATGCTGACCTGTGTCTTGTAGTTCTCAGTTCCTCTATTTGTTTTGTCTGCCTATGCATTTCTCCTGTGTAAACCAATAAAGCTAGGTGCTAAAATACAGTATGATCTGGGTATTAAATAATGGCGTTCTCTTTACATTCACCAATTATTAAGAAAGCTCCTACTTTGTCTACATTTCGCCCAGGTAAACTGCTCAATATCTGGGTAAACAATATTAAAACAAAATATTTAATACATAACGTATTTTAGAAAAATTTAAAAAAAAAACAACAACTATTATGACAACTACCCAGAGGCGGAATTTTATTTATTAAACTTATCGCTCAAAATGGGCTAGCACCCAAACAAAATTAATATGTCTGAGTTAGCATTGTCAATACCTTTAAAATAAGCCATGACTTGCCATAAGATCTTATTTAAAATTAGTGACCACAGCCTGACTACAGATGGATGGGGTCCTTAACATTTACTTATTCATGGAAATGGTTGTGAACCCCATTATTTACTTGCCCATAAGTATTTGAGGGTATTTTCCATAAGCATAAATTTATTTAATATAAAATTAACACCGTGTATTTATTCTTCGTGTTACAGATTATCACAAATGTAGCTCTAAAACTAATAACAGATTCTTCCTTTGACTTTTACAAATTTTTAAACAGTTTACTCTTATTTCACAAATCCTAATTTTGTAATGGCGTGTCTAATGCATTACTATGCACCACTTTTTCAAGAGATAATTAATCGTTGCAACGACCTACTGTCGTTGTTTCGATTACAATCACTTTTACAATTATTTGTACACTACTAGTACCAAATGATTGGTTCCAAAACAATTTACAACTAATACTTATGCAAAGCTTTATAAACGCTGCTCCAATTGAAACTAATTGTATACTCATAGGCAACTCAAAGTTCTATGAGCTTTTTGACTAAAGTTTTTATTTCGAGACTGAAGCCAGGGTACACTGTTAGCTGACTCTGCCGCCAGAGTGCTTCTCCATGCAGGTACTCGAAAACCATTTATCCCCCACCACCAAAATTCAATAGAGTAATTACAGCAGGTCAGATGATACAATCGGGTTGGTGACTTATTACTGGTATTGTACAAATACAGCACGCACCTGACTACTGATAACTAGTGTATTCTCAGATGCAATTACATTAATGTCACGATTTTATTTCAATTGAATTTCCACACATTGGTAATTGAATTGAAAATGTTCTCCCAAAGAGCAACGCCTTACAGTGATCTTTAACATTTTCGCCATTTATTTACAAAAAGTATCAATTATAAAGTTAAACTTCAAAGCCGTGCTTTGAGTTCGTTTAAAAAGGTCATGTCGTTAGTGCTCGTTTACTTTCTCAAGGTGGTCGTGCCTGTTTTGCCTCTCTAGAACCTCAGACTTTAAGTGCGCTCTACTATCCGCTCGTGAAGTGAGGAAAGATAGTTGAAGCATATAGTGATTTACTAATTACAGCTCAGTTTTATTTTTAAAAATCCACATTTATGTAGGTATGTGAGAGGTAATTGGCACTGTAATGAGAATCTCGACTGTTAAAAATCCCCGTAAGCATAATAAATTTATACCAACTGGAAATGTTTCACTCATACAAATAATTAAATTATTCTAATTGCTCTATTTTAATAATCATATTTCACGTCATATGGGAATCGAATCAATGCTGACATTTGAATTAATTCGATTTATTTCGTCCCAATTCGACACAAATTTATGTTTGTGATTATTGTTGATCTGGATAAATATCGCTTTTGCAAGCGCAGTTAAAACTTAGAATCAACTGAAAACACGATATATTGAACTAATTCTAAGAACAAATAACCAATTTATGTTTAACACTGTTGAACAATATTTCTCAGATTTTTAAATAAGATGTTTTATTTCTAGTAATGCATCTGTATAGCAAATTATTCTCCATGGAGATTTTAAAAACGAATAACTTACTCATAATTATCGTAAACCTGAAACAGGGAGATTCATTAAGAATGTCCAATTTCTAACCTCTACCATCTAGACTCCAAAATACGATGTCTTGTTAAAAAATTACAGGTTTCTGAGACAGAGCATTTTAAAAGTTTAAACTCTTACCAATGATTCAAAATTTTCTAGACGGGAATTTTTTCAGTTGTAAAAAGGGGTCACATGTGAAATTCTGAAACTCCAAATGCTGCTCTAAAAATATATTTTTAGCATGACATCAAAATTAACATTTGTTGTGGGGTAATACCTGTTTTCTTAATTTGAACTGTTAAACAATTTAAATAGCTTTCGATTTTAGGTTTACTAAAAGAACAATTAAATGTACTACTAGAGGGTATACCTCTCTCGTTGAGACAAAGTTTGTGGTTCATGCACCAGGATTACCTCCATATTGTTCTATACAAGGCCTCGCTCGGGTTTATCTTTTTGGTCGGAGAATAATAAATTTTATGAAATCAAAATACGTTGACCTTTTTAGAAACAAATAACTCAAAAACCAATCGAGTTACAAGAACCAAACAACACAGACTTTTCTAAGAGGAATTAGTCTTACAAATTGTGTTATTACTCTAATCATTGTTCAACATAAAAAAAGTACGCTTTGATTTACTAAAGTAACAATTTGTAACCAACCAACAAAGAACTACTTTAGGCTTTACTCAATACTATTAATATAGATGGAAAGAAATTTGTAATCCTAAAACATCAAATGAATTCTCAGCTAAAAACTATTAAAACTAACCTCGTAAGTTACATACAAAGTTTAAAGAAACAATTTCTAATAAGATTTTTGCAAAGATGGTTTTAGAGACACTGGTTTTTCCAGAGGTCCCTTGCGTGTTAACAATTTGATGTCTGTTTTGTGTATAACTATAAAATATTAGGTCTTTCACTTATTAGAAGAAATTTCTCAGCACTTATTTTAGGACCGAAACTTAAATTTTTGTTTGTTACATGAGAACTCTATCAATTATGAACCTATTTGTATAATTGTTTTTAATTTGACAGTATTTATTTCCAGATGGGTATCGAACTTTCTACAATGACATATCATATAGCGTTTTTCACTTCAGAAAATCTGAAAAAACACATTTTACAATGAAAATAAGTTTAATAATTAACTAATAATACAATTGCAATTTCCACAATTTACTTTTTTTAAATAACTGTCCGACGTGTTTCGACTAATGTCTTTGTCAAGGAACTAGACAAACTGGGTATTTCTTGAGGAAGTTGTATTTATATTCAAGGAGTGATATAATTAATAGGTACTTAATTTTGAACAGGATTATTTAATTTTATTATAGGTAAATGGATTAACTATAGAGGTTTATTAAGGGGGAATTTTTTATTTCTGTCTGGTCGTTTAACAAATTACAGGTATTTTTAAGTTTATTAATCTCCAATGATTCTAAAAGGTTTAATTTATTGCCTTTATTTTCTGAATGTAATAATTTAAAATTTTCGTTGAAAAGATGATTTTTTGTTACTAAATGTTCGGCATAATTGGAATCTGTTTTTTGATTAATGAAAGAATTAAGGTGCTCATACAATGTTTTTTACACGCTCTCTCGTTTTGACCGACATAGGCTTTAGGCCACTTGATAATCTATAGACTCCCGATTTATTTTTTGGATTGATTTTCGATTTGTTATTTTTGATTAATTTTCCACGACTAATGTTTATTTCGAATAGTAACATTGCAATTGTGGAAATTGCAATTGTAGTATCAGTTAATTATTATAATGAATTTCCAACAGGTATCGGCCGAATCAATTCAGTATTTGAAAATAAGTATCGTAAATCGAAATCTAAGTTATAATTTAATTTAGTAAATTAAAAAATATCTTAATAAACCAAATTGGTTAATTAGTATTAAAGCTGTGTATGTTGCTGTGTAAGATGTATGTATTTCTTATGTTTGGCACCAACTTCATATCCAGTTTTAAAATATACATTAATTATAAAGGGTGAGTTTTTTTTGTGATGACCAGTACGGAGATCTGGGAAACTAGCGGAGATAGAGCAATGGTTAAATTGGGAAAGATTTGCAGTTTTACTGGCCCAATTTAATAACACTTTCGGATTTTTGTAAAAAGTCATGGCTTACTAGATATTTTGAATAAACGAAATGCTCTCAATTTAGTCAAGTCCCTCTAGCTCCTTTATTTTTGATTTTATAAAAAAAGTGTAAATATCAAAATTGAAGGGAATTGTATCCCGAATATGATTGTCATGTCCTCGTTTGCGTGACAGCTCTCGTTTTCCTCATTAGTAGTACTGAACTGACAGTCGACATTGACAAATTTTCGTGATAAAATGGAATATTCTAACGAAGAAAAACTGAATATGGTGGAATGTTATATCATATGCCATAAAAATTCAGTTCAAGCAACTGAGGAATACTTTCATAGATATTTTAATCGTCGTCAACCTGCTCTATGTACATTCAAGAGGCTTTACGATAGTTTACGCAGATATGGATTTGTTACTAAACCACCAAAGGAACGAAGTCAAATGAACGAAGCAGCACAAATAAATGTTTTGGCAATGGTAAATCAAAGCTGGCACATCTCAACGAACTGTAGTTAAGGTACTGGAAGCGCACAAGTTCCACCCGTACAAACTTTCAGTTTCTCAAACTTTGCATGGTGGTGACGAACATCGACGTATTTTTTTTGTACATGGCTTAAAGACATGTGCCTTGACAATTCACAATTTCCATTAAAGGTGTTAGGGTCAGAAGAAACTGGAGTTACTAACTGCGGTATGTTCAATAGACACAATGACCATATCTGGGCTAAAGAAAACCCTTTCCAGGTTGAACAAAGACGACCCCAGATAAAATTTGGTGTTAATGTTTGGTGTGGTATCATAGGGTCTACTATTCTGGGGCCTTTTATCTATGACGAATCACTTATTGGGGAGCGCTACTTGCATTTCTTGCAATACACTTTTCACGCCCACGCGAATGGCCACCCCGGTCTCACGATTTGGCAGTTATAGAACATAAATTGTAACCATTATTATATACATTAATTTCTTAAGTTTTAAGTAAGTACCTACTTATTTAGTTTTTTCGTTATATCTGATATACCTAATAAAAAAATCGTTCAATGTTTTTTGGAATAGTTATTAATAAATCAATCTATTTCATGGGTACCTACGTTAAAAGTGAAAATAAGAGAGAAAAGCATCCACAACTTCGTTATTTTTATGAATGACTATATGGAGTATTATATCGTTGAAAAGCTCTAAAAATGTCCGATTTTTTAAGGTCATAGCCAACTATGGTTTTCATTCAAAAAAAGATAATTTGTGTCATATCTCGAAAACGAGAGCTGTCACGCAAACGAGGACATGGCATTCATATTTGGGATATATTTACCTTCAATTTTGCTATTTACACTGTTTTTATAAAATCTCAAACAAAGGAGCTAGAGGGATTTGACTAAATCGATAGAATTTCGTTTTTTCATAATATCTAGTAAGCCATGACTTTTTACAAAAATCCGAAAGTGTCATTAAATTGGGCCAGTAAAACTGCAAATCTTTCCCAATTTAACCATTGCTCTTTCTCCGCTAGTTTCCGAGATCCCCATACTGATCATAAAAAAAACTCACCCTGTATATGATAACGAGTTGAATTATTTTTTATTTTCTAGTATCACTATTGGTATTACATCTTTTTACTCGTACCTATCCAACGACTAAAATGTCCTAAATGACTATTTACATATACTTAGACTTACAGCTAGGTTTAGTCATATTGTTCCCAACAATTTTAACGCAAGGTTTTTGAAAACTCCTCAACTCACATCACCGTTCAAACTTTCAGCAGATACGTATTCTTTATCACTTAAAAACTATCAACAGCCACTCTTCCTGCAATAAACTTTTGAAATTTTGCTCACCCTATAAACCGAATCGAAAGTACATCCAAAAACAATCGATAATCCACTACGGCGTCGCGGAAACGGACACATTATCATCGCTCTTTGTCTTTAATTAATACAGACGACACATTCATATACAGAATTAAACAAAACTCACAGTTTTCACCACACAGCAAGCACTCCATACGTTTTCCACTCCTACGTGAAATGTTGAAGCTTTCTTCTTCGGTGGAGCTTTGACCCCACACTAACAGTCTAATCGATCTGATAGCCGGCGTAAGGGGTGAAATTCGAAGGCATGTATTTAAGAAAATTAGGTTGTTTGCATCTATTACGAAGAATTGTCGATGTGTACTGCTCTAAAGTTCAGGGTCGGATATCAAACGCGTAGGATATGAAAATAGATAAAAATTTAATTTCGTAAGCAGCTGGTATTGAAGAGTTTACCGCGGAAATGGCACATTGCGACAAGAAGATAGAGAATGAAATATTGGTGTAATTTGCGTGGTAAGAAGCACAGAAGAATTAGGGAAAAATACAGAAAACCTTATGGAATAATATACAGTGAGGACGCATGGGTTGGAACAAATTCATTTAAAATTCAGGTGTTGGTTTTTGGAAAAACGTTTTTTTAACTGCAGTTTTTTTGATGATAAACTCGCTTATACAGAATTATTGACATTACCACTTTCCTGACAAACCGCCTATCAATTTCTTCAATTGCTGGTAATACCGCCTCCCTTAGGTCAACAACTATCTCATATTTTCTTTTGTATACTTTCTATTTCAGCGCACCCCATAAATATAACGTCTATAACTGCCAAATTCGCGTGGGCCATTTCTTCCTATCCAAGAGTTTGGATAGTTATTATCTAAGTGTTGTCTTACTAATAACCAGTTATGAGCAGGTGCTCCATCTATACGAGTTCTCAAATTCAAATTATGCAACATGTCTTGAAAAGTGTATTGAAAGAAATGCAAGTAGCGCTCCCCAGTAAGTGATTCGTCATAGATAAAAGGCACCAGAATAGTAGACCCTATGATACCACACCAAACATTAATACCAAATTTTTGCGCTTTCAGTACCTTAACTACAATTCGTTGAGATGTACCAGCTTCCGCCGCAATCTCACTAGTTGATGTATATGAATTTTGATTTACCATTGCCAAAACATTTATTTGTGCTGCTTCGTTAATTTGATTACGTTCCTTTGGTGGTTTAGTAAAAGATCCATATCTGCGTAAACTATCGTAAAGCCTCTTAAATGTACATAGAGCAGGTTGACGACAATTAAAATATCTAAGAAAGTATTCCTCAGCGGCACGAACTGAGTTTTTATGGCATATGATATAACATTCCACCATATTCAGTTTTTCTTCGTTAGAATATTCCATTTTATCACGAAAACTTGTCAATATCGACTGTCAGTTCAGCACCACTAATGGAATTACTCTCAAATGAGGAAACGTCAAAGTCAAAACAATCTTTTTCATGGCTACCTACGTTAAAAGTGAAAATAAGAGAGAAAAGCAACCATAACTCCGTCATTTTTATGAATAACTATATCGAGTATTATATCGTTGAAAAGCTATAAAAATGTAAGATTTTTTGAGTTCATTGCCAACTATGGTTTCCATTCAAAGAAAGATAAGTTTGTGTCATATCTCAAAAACGGGAGCTGTTACAAAAACGTGGATTTCAATCATATTCGGGATACAATTCCCTTCAATTTTGATATTTACACTTTTTTTATAAAATCAAAAACAAAGAAACTAGAGGGATTTGACTAAATAGGCATGACAAATATCTAGTAAGCCATGACATTTTACAAAAATATGAAAGTGTCATTAAATTGGGGCAGTAAGTAAAACTGCAAATCTTTCCCAATTTAACCATTGCCCTAACTCCGCTAGTTTCCGAGATCCATATACTGATCATAAAAAAACTCAACCTGTATATTAAGCTGGAGTTTCGATTCTCATCCACCTCTCTCGTAACAACCATGAATTTTGTATTTTTTGTGTTAATGGCAAGTCCCATCTTTTGACTCCATTCTCCTACTACATCAATCAACTGTTGTAAATCCCCCATGTTATCCGCAATCAGGACTGTGTCATCAGCGTATTGTATGTTATTTATCCAGACTCCATTGACTCTAATTCCAATTTCCTTGTCCTCTAGCGAGTTCTGAAAGATGGCCTCTGAGTATATATTAAACAAGAGCGGCGAGAGTATACACCCCTGCCTAAGTGCTCTACGGATTCAGATTTGGTTGGTTAGGCCGTTTGCTAATCTAACCTGGGCTTACTGGGGCCAGTAAGTGCAAGGATTGAATTGATAATAATAATGGATAAGTTGATTATTATTGTTTCTACGCTTATATTGAGACACTCTATTTTTTTAGGTTATGATAAATATTAATCAAAGTAACTCAACTACTTCAGCTTAAAGATTTTGTTTGCTTCATTTCTAGAACAGTGGTCGTTAAGAAAATGGGGTATTATTTTTTATTATATAGTAGTCGTAGTTATACAATGCAACATAAATTTAAAAACTTTCAATACCAAAACTCCTGCCTTTCTATAAGTTGAAGTGAAATTTTAATGTAGAAATAATGTTACGCAAACTTCTTTGGATTATAAAACTTAATGAAACAACGCACGCTAGATTTGGATTGAAACCATTTCAGGGATTAAGTAAACTCCTCTATAGACCTTTTGGACACATCACGTAATAAATCTTATACCACCAGGAGATTCCGTGAATTTCCACAACAAAACTCAATTATAGTAGGTAGATTTCTAGGGAGCACATAAGGTGTAGAGAATTGCTGTCAGTGGGATACAATGGAGATTTACCGCTCACTTCTCTCTTTTTTCCTCTACAAAACTATTTAATTTAAATTTTTTTAAAATTTTTGTTCGTATTTAAATTATACGAAGTATAATAAATAAACGTTAATGTCAGCTTCAATAAAGTAATGAATCTTCTTAATTCAAATTATGAAATTCCAACGCCTTACAGATTAAATTATAATTAGTTTCACCGAAAATCCTAGATGTCGGTGATTACATCTCGCGTCTACAAATTTATTCTGAAATACATAAATAAATGTTCGAGAGGACATTCTATTGTGAGAAGCGCAACTAATGAAGGTTTCCGACCAGAAATATTATATATTTTATACAGGGTGAGTTTTATTATGATCAATATGCGGATCTCGGAAATTAGCGGAGATAGAGCAATGGTTAAATTGGTAAAGATTTGCTGTATTACTGACATAATTTAATGACACTTTCGGATTTTTGTTAAAAGTCGATTTAGTCAAATTCCTTTAGCTCCTTTGTTTTTCGAGTGTTTTATATAAAAACACATAAGTAAATATATATACAGATATATATATCCACATATTTAGAACTATATCATTCAACGTATGACTTATATTAAAGTATTTCACTTTACAACTTGTCATTCAAGGAAGCGTATCTGACGAGAACTCCTGGTTCGAAACGGCTGTCATACGTTGAATGATATAGTTCTAAATATGTGGATATATATCTGTATATATATATACTTATGTGTTTTTATATAAAACACTCGAACCATCTGTCAAGAGTATGGTATATGTTATAGCATAGTATGCCTTCATATACTTAAATTACTCAATAGACGGTAGATGTCACCGACATCTATTAGGTTCAATACACTGACTGTTGTCTTACTGATGTATCTGACGAGAACTCCTGGTTCGAAACGGCTGTCATAAGTTGAATGATATAGTTCTAAATATGTGGATATATATCTGTATATATCCTTTGTTTTTGATTTAATAAAAAAGTGTAAATATCAAAATTGGAGGGAATTGTATGCCGAATATGATTGTCATGTCCTCGTTTGCGTGACTGCTCTCATTTTCGAGATATGACACAAACTTATTTCTTTTGAATGGAAACCATAGTTGGCTATGATCCCAAAAAATCTGATATTTTTAGAGCTTTTCAACGATATAAAACTCGATACAGTTATTCATAAAAGTAACGGAGTTATGGATGCTTTTCTCACTTATTTTCACTTTTAATGTAGGTAGCTATGAAAAAAGGTTGCTTTCACTTTGTCGTTTCCTCATTTGAGAGTAAATCCATTAGTAGTGCTGAACTGACAGTCGATATTGACAAGTTTTCGTAATAAAATGGAATAGTCTAACCAAGAAAACTTGAATATGGTGGAATGTTATATCATATGCCATAAAAATTCAGTTCGTGCAGCTGAGGAATACTTTCATAGATATTTTAATCGTCATCAACCTGCTCTATGTACATTTAAGAGCTTTAGGATAGTTTACGCAGATATAGATATTTTACTAAACCACCAAAGAAGGTAATCAAATTAACGAAGCAGCACAACTAGAAGCTGGCAGAAGCGGCAGAAGCTGGCATATCTCAAAGAACTGTTGTTAAGGTACTGAATGCGCACAAGTTCCACCCGTACAAACTTTCAGTTCCTCAACTTTGCATGCTGGTGACGAACATCGACGTATTTTGTTTTATACATGGTTTAGAGACATGTGCCTTGACAATCCACAGCTTTCCTTAAAGGTGTTATGTTCAGATGAAACTAGATTTACTAACTGCGGTATGTTCAATAGACACAATGAGCATATCTGGGCTAAAGAAAATCCTTTCCATGTAGAGCAATGGCGACCTCAGATAAAATTTGGTTTTAATGTTTGGTGTGGTATCATAGGGTCTACCATTCTGGGGCCTTTTACCTATGACGAATCACTTACTGGGTAGCGCTACTTGCATTTCTTGCAATACACTTTTCAAGAAATGTTGCATAATTTGAATTTGAGAACTCGTTTAGAAATTGAGTGGTTCCAACATGATGGAGCACCTGCTCATAACTCGTTATTAGTAAGACAACAATTAGATAATATCTATCCAAACTCTTTTATTTGGCAGTTATATACTTCTATTTATGGGATGCGCTAAAAAACAAAGTATACAAAAGATAGTATGAGACAGTTGGTGACCTAAGGGAGGTGGTTTTACAAGCAATTGAAGAAATTGATTGGCGGTCTGTGAGGAAAGCGGTAATGTCAATCTTAAAAAGATGCAATTTTTGTCTAAATAATAATGGTGGACTTTTCAAACATAAATTGTAACCATTATTATGTACTTTAATTTCTTAAGTTTTTAGTAAGTACCTACTTATTTAGTTTTTTTGTTATATCTGATATACTTAATAAAAAAATCGTTCAATGTTTTTTTAAAAGTGAAAATAAGAGAGAAAATCATCCGTAACTCCATTTTTTTTATGAATAACTATATCGAGTATTATATCGTTGAAAAGCTCTAAAAGTGTCCGATTTTTTGAGGTCAAAGCCAACTATGGTTTCCATTCAAAAAAAGATAAGTGTTTCATATCTCGAAAACGAAAGCAAATGAGGACATGACAATCATATTCGGGATACAATTTCCTTCAATTTTGATATTTACACTTTTTCTATAAAATTAAAAACTAAGGAGCTAGAGTTATTTGACTAAATCGACAGAATTTCATTTTTTCAAAATATCTAGTAAGCCATGATTTTTTACAAAAATCCGAAAGTGTCGTAAATTGGGCCAGTAAAACTGCAAATCTTTCCCAATTCAACTATTGCTCTATCTCTGTTAGTTTCCGAGATCCCCATACTGATCATAAAAAAAACTCACCCTGTATATTGTCGTTCTAAAGAATGACATCTCGAAGAGAACTTAAAGAATAATAATTTAAATTTTTCCGCTAAAGTATAAACCATTATGTCGAGTACGAAATATAACGAAGTAAGACTTAACTGCACAGAAGTAGTAGTAGTAGTATAGCCACAGTTTCTCGCAAGGGTTTGGAGCAATTAAATCATAATCAATTAGCAATAAGAAGTCTACTGATTTTAACAACTAAAAACATTGAAATGAAAATTTTTGTTAATTTTCAAGGGGTGAGCCATTCAGTAGGGGGGATGAAGGGGTAGTTTTTGTGTATTTACTCTGGTGTCAGTCGACAGTAGTGAATTAGCGCGGTGCGCTGTTGGTTCCAGAGATATAGACATTGCTATGCTAGTTTTACTCTAAAGTTAGCCTAGCAACTGTTTCTCAGAAGGGGTTGGAGCAATAAATTTAATTTTTGCGTATTACATTATAAAGTACCTGGGTGACGGAGATCCGCTGGTAAATTTAAGGTTTTATCTTAAACGTACATATATCCAAATAATCCGACATTTGCAATGTAAACTAATTTAAACTCCCTAACATACTTTTTTTTTCTTACATTTCTTATTTACATGGGGTTACTACAATTCTACTCCCCCTATATTTTAACCACCCTATATATGCAAATTCTTATGAAAAACCCATCCAAACATTTTTTAATCACGCTACAATTCGACTCAATTCCATATTCCTACAACCCTGTATATGCAACAACTTTTGGCCAATCTACAAATACTATCGTTTTCAAATTCTTTCATTTATATTCTAACGCTTTTGTAAACACTTTGTATAACTATAATTCCGTTCCACCCTATATATGCAAATTTTTACAGGCTACCTAATATAACATATTTTAAATTACACTGTATAACTATAATTTCACACCACCATATGTTTTAACTACCCTGTATATGCATTTGTTTATGGCCACCTATTTTTTTTACCCACCATGTATAATCATAATTCCAGTACATTCTATATTACAACCACCCTGTAAATGCAAATGCTAATAAGCTACCTCATAGGTAAAATATTCTATTAAAATTTTTTTTAGCGACCTGCATAACAATACTTTTACTCGGCCCTGTATGTCAGCTATCTTTAATTTCCAACTGCTTATGGGGTACCCTACACAATTATTTTTTCTCGCTTATTTCTAACCATTCTATAATTCCATTTGACGCTATATTTTAACCATCCTGCTTAGCAACTCTTATGGACCATTTAACATATTTTGTTAGACCCTCTATAATTATAATTTTACACCACCAGTTCAAATTATATGCATTTAATTAACATGCGAAATTATGAGATCTTACTCATCCAAAAATTGCCTACTGTGCGAATTTCTTCACCTTGAAAACTTGAAATGTCTAGGTATAAAAATATAATGCTAGGAACATATAACGGAGGCATAATTTTTATTGAAAGAATGTTTAAAAAAAGTTTCACTCTCAAATAGGTCACCAAATCACTCTGTATTGAAAGAATTTTTACAGCAGGAGTTTCACTCTTATGTAGGTTACCAAATCACCCTATATTGAACGCTTTGAAATTACAAATCAGCCGCCTTGATTGTCAAACTGTCAATAAATTTATTAATAATTAATTTCTCAGTAAAACGATTTTTCCCAAAGATGAAACCTTCACCAATCGATATATATCCATCGAAACTTCCAAATGAGAAAATTCCTCAAAATCGTTAGAGCCGTTTTCCAGAACTCAATTACATATACAAACATTGCTCGTATTATAGTATTAGATTAGATAAATTCTGGAGTAGGTTCGAGTTGGGCGTTATGGAACGGCTATGCTAGCTTAACAAGCATCATAATGAACGCATTTTAAACATATTTGAGGTTATGGATACCATCAAACGTGTAGTTTTTCTGTATTTTATTTATTGAAGGTATGTTTAGTTATTTTATTTATGATGGAAGCTTGACTTAACGCCGTCTTTCAGACATCTTAAGTAGCATTTTGGATAATTTAGCTCGCCTAGAAAGTCAATCCAATTATAGTAATCACTGTCTTTGAAAATCTCTGCATGTATTTTAATTAATGACACCGTGTAGATATTAATTATCCACATTAAAAATGATAAACGTTTATCCCAGCAGTAAAACATTTAAGTTAAGCAAGTAAGATTCACTTTATGGAAATCTCATTTCTTACATGGCTCTTTCTGGGAGTTTTCTTTTCTTTTACTGCCTGAGCCGACATTTTGTATCCCATTCGGGAGCTCTCAGGTGCAGAAAGGATGAATGAAAATTCTTTTTTATGCCCTCTAAATTGTTCTGGGAAAATCCTTGAAGCTTCTGGAGAAATGTGTTCGGCTTCTTTACACAGTGTTCTCTCAGAAGTACCATTTTTAGTGAAATTCTTTAGTTTGTAGTTTTAAAGGAATGAATTTAGCTCCTTGAAGATGCAATTCAAGGAAGAGGTTATGTTATTTTCACACACATGTGTAATATTAGCTAGTGTAAATTGTCAACGACGAAGATTTACTTTGTCATTACATAACTTATGTTTGATCTTTTTAAAACTTGCTTTAATAACAAGCCGTGATTCTAATTTTCTATAAAAACAATTTATGTTTAATAAAAGAACAGACTTCAACTGGCTTATGAGGCTAACTAGGTATTTATGTTGAAAATTTGACATTTAAATTGATTTCTGAATGATACTTGTGGCATATTTTTTAATGTCCAAGTACTTCTTGGGGTCTAGGTCAGACCTTATGAACTATCCGGATATTGGGTTGATCACAAGGACATGACCATTAGCAATTTCTTGCTTAATCATCGGCAACCAGGAACGACTGATTTCTACGGAGGCAGTAGCGATAGAATCGTTTACATTTAAGAAAATTAAAGCAGACTCGTTTAGTTTTCTTTTGGTGTTGTGTTCTTCTTTGTGTAATATAACTGAATTTTGAAACTGTATTTTATGACCAAGGTCCCAAGCATGTTCACAAATTTTGGATTTTTCAAATTGTCGTTTTTTTATGTAATTTTTGTGTTCCTTTATTCGAACATTCAGAGATCTAGAGGTTTCCCCAATATATAATTTATTACATTCACAAGGGATTTTATAAATGCAATTTTTTGTATTTTGAGTTGTGTTATTTGGTTTGGTTTTTGATATAATTGATTTTAGTGTGTTTCTTGTTATAAATGATGTTTTGATATTATATTGGTTTCCCACTCTTTTTAGTTATTCTGATAGACCCTGTAGGTATGGTATAGTTATTGTATTAATGTGATTATCTTGGGAGTCAGTGTTGCTTGGTGAAGTTTGATGTTGGTTATTAGGGATTGTTTGGTATTCCATTTTGTTTAACTCGTTATTAATAAATTTATTTGGGTAATGATTGGCAGAAAGTACATTTTTTATAAACGTTTTTTCTTCATTGAATTTATTAATGTTAGAACAGTTGGTTTTTGCTCTGTCATATAGAGATTTAATGATACCTCATTTTAGTGAATTTGGATGATTAGAGTTAAAGTTGAGATACCTGTTAGTATGAGTCGGTTTTATGTAAACTTCT
This sequence comes from Octodonta nipae, assembly GCA_034190945.1. Classification (NCBI taxonomy): domain Eukaryota; kingdom Metazoa; phylum Arthropoda; class Insecta; order Coleoptera; family Chrysomelidae; genus Octodonta; species Octodonta nipae. The sequence continues at coordinate 1,610,907 of CM067217.1, read as the reverse complement.
GTTTCAAATGTCGATTGTTTTGGTTATTAAAATGTCAAAGAATGGTAATTTGTTATTCTGTTCAAGCTCTAGTGTAAACTGAATCGTTTGTTCTGTGTTGTTTATGTCCATAGGTAATGCATGTAAATCCTCAAGATTATGTTCCCAAATAATGAATATGTCATCAACATAACGCCACCAAACCAAAGGTTTAATCTGTTTTGAGAAAATTGTTTGTTCTTCAAATATTTCCATAAGAATGTTGCTTAAAGCGGGAGACAGACAGGAATTAATGGACAATTGAGTACGTTGATTTAGTAAAGAATCTTGTTCTAATCGTTCTTTTACTAGAAGTCTTTTGGTAATATTGGAACATTATTATGTAGTTTCACAATGTCAAAACTTGCTAGTGTGAAAGTATTTTTGGAATGTGTATGTGATAATTTTTCTAAGAAATGTGCGTTATTTTTAAGATGAGAATTAGACTTACCAGTAAGTGGGGAAATAATTTTTAAAAGGAATTTTGAGGGCTCACTGCATGGAGAATTTATGGAGCGACAATTGGTCTTAATGGAATGTTAGGTTTATGAATTTTAGGTAACACCCGGGTATAAATGGGGCGGTTTCGAATAGTGTGGAGTAAGATGTTTAGGTTCTTGTTCTGTAAATTCATGTTTGTGATTCTAAAGTAAGCGGTATATTTTGTTTTCTATAGAAGTTGTTGGAGCTTTTATTAATTTTTTATATGGTCCTTGGTTTACTATGTTTTGAATTTTGGAATCGTAGTCAATTTTAATTAAAATAACCATTGCCTTTATCTGCTGGTAAAATCTTAATAGTGCTGTCATTTTTTAAAACTTTAATTGGATGTAATTAATTTTTCGAAAGGTTATTTTTTATATGCCTAGGTTCTGCTCTCATTCCATACTCTTGAGCTTCACTATTGTTTAATTTGTTTGCAGTTTGTTCTATAGCACTGATGATGTCAAATGTTGAAATAGTTTTTGGGGAAATTGCAAAATTAAGGCCCTTTTGTAGAATTAAGGTTTCAGAAGCGTTTAACTGTTTGTCTGAAAAATTAATGACAGTTTTTGACAGATCAAAATGTTGGTTTTTCACATAATATTTCGGCATATTTTTAACTGAAAGAAGTTGATTAAATCTACGTAAATGTGTTTGTTTTTGAAAAACCTAGGAGCGCCACATAAAATTCTGAAGATCTCCCTTTCAAATTCTTCCAATTTGAAAGGAACTTTATGATTATATGATCTTTAGAAGTTTCTGTGCTACCCTGTATATTACAAATAAATTTCTCTTAATTACGTCAGTAATGAAAAAATACACATTGCCAAATATTTTAATTTACATCTTATAGAATTGTGCCTTTTTTATCAATAGTTTCTTAACCGTTGACCACGGGGTCTGACCTAGACCCCGAAACGTTTGGAATATACAGCAATTTTCTTTAAACTGTGGTGTTATATCCCAAGATGTACTTAGACATTTAAACTGATGTTTACCGTTTTGTGTACATATTTTTACGGTTTTAAGAAAAAACGGTATTTTTTTATGTGTTCTTGGGAACTAACACCACAATCGAAACCAAAATCTGTATATTCATGCAACCAAACGTTTACAGGTTTATTCTGACCTCGTTTTCAATGACTTTAAACATGTATTGAGAATATAAAATGTAAAATGAAAGTTTGATACATGACATTTAAATTGACATAAGAAAAATTTGTGGTTTCTAAATATACAGATAGCACAAAACATTCTAAAGATCATGTATTACAATTAAACAGCTTCTAAGTTGTATAAGAGGCGTTCCTAGGTACGACTTTGATATATCAACACACAAACCATCGGAATCAACACGGAACCTCTCTTAATAACACTACTATTCAGGACAAACACAATGTAGTTACAACTATACTATATATACAGGGTCTCTCAGAAAGATTGAAAAGAGCACACCAAACAGTTTGGTTGCCTCCTGATGATGACAACTTAAAGTTGTTGAAACGGCGTTGAATGTTTAAAATAAAGGTTTGGTGTTAGGGTGTAAATCTGTGTTTTTACATTTGTGTCAAACCAAAGGTCCCACAGCATTTCCATTAGAAACATTTTAGTATCTAACCGACAACTAGTTCAGTTTATCAGAGTGGGATACAACTAGTTCAGTTTATCAGAAGTGGGATAGATAATACTAACTACGTTATGGCTGAATCAATGAACAGATCAAAATGAGCTAAAACAATGCGAAGCTTTGACAAAAGGATAGAATTTCTTTCTAAAGCAAATTAAATGCAATTGTTATCAAAGAGATAGTTAATATTCAATTCAAGACATTTAGGATTGAATCACCTTCAGATGGCAGTTTATTACACCATTGTCTCTGCATTCCAAACAGAATTCTAAATTGGAAATCACAAACTGTTAGTGATGCTTGCAGCCAGATTTATAGTCGAACTAATTCAATTCCAAAGGAACACATGGGAAGCTTTCTGTTTTATAGGTATGCGGCATATTAACGAACTAACAGTGCTATATAGAAATACGATCCTACTAGCGTGACTGACTGAGCCATAACCCCATTTATGACTGCATCGGGTCTATGACATGAAAATAAAATGATAAATTCCACAGTAGACGACATTTATGCTTGAATGGTTCTGAAGTTGAAAAAAAGACAAATGTTATTTCCTTACCTTCAGTAAAATATATATTTCGTCGTTTATTATTTATGAAAATGGCGTGTTGAAGTTAATGGAACTTAAAATATTTTTAAACGGAATTTTTTATTAATAGCTTTACACATGCTAGCTTTGAATAAATTCTATATGAAATGGTATTTTAAAACCTTTAGATCTGCATTAAACTGAATTTATTTTTAAGCACTTATAGAACTTCATTTTTTATTGTGAAAATAAAATTTTTATATTTTTATAAAGATCGGTGATATCAGGTAGATATTTATATTATAATCGATTGAACGCAAGACTATACGTTGTTTCTAGTAAAGAACTTAAGAACTTTGCCATGCCTTGCTTGCAATGGATTGTATAATAGCTTTGGTTGGATTTGTGAACCTCAGAAATCTTTCGTTTGACTTTTATCCTAAGAATCACAGGAAGACGACATTACACAGAGCAAGACGCCCTATTGGTGGTCTCTGTTTTGTCTTAAACCTGTAGATGTCGGTATATATTTTGCGGTAAAATAGTGACATAAATTTATTTGATACCTGACGAAAAACTTACTATCTTTCCTCTAACTGGGTTTTTACAACTTGCCTATCACTTACTAAAAGCAGAGCAGGCTCAATCCAATCTCTGGGTACAACTATTTAATGTACTTTTAAGCTGAGTTCTAGTACGTTTAAGTCTAGAAGGCAAAGAAAAGTTCTTAAATATATAATACTCAATGTCTAGATGCAAGAAAATGTGTTGAGTTGCCAAATGCTTACATATTTATAAGAAGAATGTTGGTTTATTGTACAAGCTAGTAACTATCTGAGCTTTCTTGTACATGTAGTCTTACGTTTATATACGTTTCTCTTTAGGCTTTCGTATGTTTTGTTTTATTTCTGTTTGTTTTCTTCTGTATTCTTCTGCATTGTCCTGGCATTGTCTTCTGTGCACCTTCTAGTATTTCCTTAGTCATAAATCGTTGCCTCTCTATATTGTTTTAAGATCTTGGTCAAATGATCACGATATTCTTCCATTATTGCTAGATATTTTCTGCTGTTCTCATTTATTTTATATAATTGTTTACCTCCATTACAATTTTAATTTTATTTTCTTCAGAAATAGTTTAAACCTTCTGCTGGTATTTCTTCTCTATTGGTTTCCGTTTTTACATTGGCGGCTAAAGGAAGGCCAGAAGAGCTCAAAATACTTATATTAAGTCGTTTGTAGGTGTCTCTTCTCTATTCGTGTTAGGTTGACTTGTAATTGGCGACTAAAAGACGGTCAGGTGTCTCTTAAATAAATCCCAAAAAATCACAATAATATAATATAAAATAAAAATTGGAGGAACCTATTTAAAAATATCACTAGAACCATAAAACAATCCAACTATTATGTTTTTGTTGGCTAACTCCAAAGTATTAGTTAGTATTTGTGGGTCAGTGTGACAAGTTTAATAAAGTGAAGTTTCAAAGTGTGTTTGAGAAAAAAAGACGAAACGAATGGAGTCTCCGCAAGGTAAGTGACATTTGTTTTGTTTCCTCATCCTTGAAAAAGTCCCTTGTAAGTGTGGACGAAACGTCGGAAAATTTTGTTTATATACTGGTTTCAGATATATTAATAAATTAATTCGACAAAAAGACGCCGTCCAAATCCGGAAAAACCAAAATCAATTTTTTTCTGGTGTTTTTTCTCTATTTGTTTCAGTTTGACTTTTACATTGGCTGCTAAAGAGTTTTGATCTGGCTTGGCTATTTTACATTACCTAAAGAAAGGCCAGAAGGCTTTTAAATACTCATATAAACCCGGTTGCCAATATTTCTTCTATATTCTGTTTAGCTTGACTTCTACATTGGCGGTTACAGAAAGGTTGGAAGGCTTTTAAATTCCCAGATTAAGTCTTTTTCTGGTGTTTCGTCTCTATTTATTTTAGCTTCACTTTTACAATGGACTGTGGTCAGAAGAATTTTAAATACTCTTGCTGGCGTTTCTTGTCTCTTGTCCTGGCTTTTATACATTACTTAAAGAAAGGCTTGTAAATACTCATATTGAATCGTTTTCTGATTTTTCTTCTCAATTCGTTTGAGCTTGATTTCTACATTGGCGGTTACAGAAATATTAGAAGGCTTTTAAATACCCAGATTGTCTTTTTCTGGTGTTTCGTCTCTATTTATTTTAGATTCTCTTTTACAATGGCGGCTAAAGGGCTGTAGCCAGATGGCTTTTAAATACTCTGGCTGGTGTTTCTTGTCTCTTGGCCTGGCTTTTATACATTACCTAAAGAAAGGCTTTTAAATATTCATATTGAATCGTTTTCTGATTTTTCTTCTCAATTCATTTTAGCTTGACTTTTACATTGGCGGTTACAGAAATATTAGAAGGGTTTTAAGGCCTGTGATCAGAAGGCTTTTAAATACTCTTGCTGGTTTTTCTTGTCTCTTGCCTTTACTTTTATACATTACCTAAAGAAAGACTTTTAAATACCCATATTGAATAGTTTTCTGATTTTTTTTCTTAATTCGTTTTAGCTTGACTTTTACATTGGCGGTTACAGAAATATTAGAATGCTTTTAAGGGCTGTGGTCAGAAGGCTTTTAAATACTCTGGCTGGTGTTTCTTGTCTCTTGGCCTTACTTTTATACATTACCTAAAGAAAGGCTTTTAAATACCCATATTGAATCGTTTTCTGATTTTTCTTCACAATTCATTTTAGCTTGACTTTTACATTGGCGGTTACAGAAATATTAGAAGGCTTTTAAGGCCTGTGATCAGAAGGCTTTTAAATACTCTTGCTGGTTTTTCTTGTCTCTTGCCTTTACTTTTATACATTACCTAAAGAAAGGCTTTTATATACCCATATTGAATCTTTTTCTGATTTTTCTTCACAATTCGTTTTAGCTTGACTTTTACATCGGCGGTTACAGAAATATTAGAAGGCTTTTAAATATCCAGATTAAGTCTTTTTCTGGTGTTTCGTCTCTATTTATTTTAGCTTTACTTTTATATTGGCGACTAAAAGACTGTGGTCTGGTCTTTCGTCTCTATTTATGTTAGCTTGACCTCTGCATTGGCGGCTAAATTGATGTGGTCAGAAGACTGTCAAATACTCGTATTAAATATCTTGGTGGGTTTCTTGTCTGTTGGCTTGGCTATTTTGTATTAGCGACTAAAGCAAGGCTAGAAGCTTTTTAAATGCTCAAATTCAACCGTTTCTTAATATTTCTTCTCTATTCATTGTACTTGTACATCCGTGTTTGGAGATAGAAAGTTTTTGATTCTCAAATAAAACGCTTTACTTGTAATTTGTATTTTTTATAAAATTTCTGTTATATACAAAAAATATAAGTAGAGTTTTTAACATTTTCAACATCGGATACATATAATAAAATACGTGACCAGGCAAAGTTATTAATCTATTTTGAACTCCATTAATTGCTCAGCTTTGCCACGGTAATTCCAAAATCGTAAAAATCGTATTTCGATAATTGTCGGTTTCCAGCGAACACCATTATTTTCCGCCGTATTACTATTTATTTCTTTTCGTCGAAATGTCAAGCCAAATTCAACGTTTATTTTTAGTTGACGTTATTGAGAAGTTGGCGAGTTTGCGATATAATATAATCCGTCTTGGTAACAATAATAAATAGCGCTTAGAATATTTAGGATATGAAGCAGAAATCTTTGAATATTATTGTGTACAGTAGTGGCCTGACAAATTGTTTATTTGGCAACGGTTCTGCGAAGTTTACCCCGTCAATCACGCCTATCAAATCGATTGTTATGTGTTGTAACTTGTTATTATATCGAGCCAAAAAATTTTGTATGCACAGAATTATTGACCTAAATTATTTGAAGAATTTCGTTTGTCTGAAAATACACTGTCTGGAAGTGACACAGACGTTTTTGATATTCATTTTTCTGATTCACTCTGGGCTCACACAAACGCTTTTTGAATTTTATATGCGATAATATTAAGAACTATAAAGATACAGAGAATGCCAGCTTCTAGTTTCTTTTCATGGTTTGATAGGGAAATAACATCAGACTTGAAATTAATTTATATTTAGAAAAGAACCGACTTCAACTATCTAAAATGAAAACGATTTAAAAACCGTGTGCAGTCAATTACAATTTTCTAATATATCTTGACTTTTAAATTTGGAATGGTATTTATTTCATATTTACTTTAACAATTTCGGACTTCTGCCTCAGCATGTATACCTATAATTTACCTTGCCCCATATTTCTAGTATTCCATATAAGCAACTACTCATGGTCTACCCTATTGGGAACTCAGCCGGGGGCGTGGCTTCTCCTTGCGGCAGAAGCGGTTACTACTCTAAAACACATTTTTAAATCAGCTGTCGTGTTTTTATATGGAAGTGTATATGTACATGTCATTAAAATCAAATTTATAATAAAAATTTAAAAAAATAAAGTTTCAATTCAAGAAATTTGTGAGTTTGCAACTACTCAACCTAGTCATAAGAGTTTCATCGGCGGTGAAAATATACTTGATGCAGGACATCTAATCAAATGTGGTCTACAGCAAATAGATACTAGTTGTGAGAATGAGTATAAAATAATTGCATACTGTCTACAAACTTCTCATTTAAAAATCAACCGCATGAAATTGTAGGCGTAATATCACATGATGGAAAAATAATGGGAATGTCATGTACGTATACAGCTGGTCTGAGTGAAAACTGTAAGCACGTGGTAGCTACACTTCTCTACTGCAACAGGTTAGATTTTTACTTAAAAATAAATTTATCAGGCGTTGAAAAATTTAATGTTATGAAACCACTTTAATGTTAATATTATATTTTATACACAATACACAGATCTACATTACAGGGGATGTCTTGTACTTGATCATCTTGATTTGTATCAATAATAACAGATGATATTTTATTCAATGATTTCTGACGTTGTCTTTCGTTTCTCTTTTCAATTTGATTTACATTTGGTTGATCAAATAATTTTAATGATGTTTCAGGAAGATTACATGATGGAACGCTTGTTTTTTTTTAAATGAGAACGACGTGGTTTGGCACTGGCTGCAATGAAAAATAAAATTTAATGTTTCTTGTTTATTATTTTTTCCGACAAATATTACACTAAAAAATATTTTGCTTCATATTGATGATAAACATATAATTATAAAAAAAATTCTATAGGTAATTACTTACATGTTGGTATAAAGTCTTGTTGGGTGAAATGTAATGACCACACTTTTTTTGAATGTGTAATTGGATTTCCAATTTTCAATGCTTTTATCCATGCTAATCGACGGTCAATCATTTCATCTTCAGCAAATTTATTTTTTATGATCACAAAACTTGAATTTGTAGGAGGAAAGGTATAAAATCGAACTGTATTGTTCTTAGTGGACTGGCTATTGCATCCATACACGCAGCAAAAAGTTTTATTTTTATTTTCTCGAGGAGGAAACTCCATGATTGAAAATTTTTGATCAAATATTAAAATTAAAGCTATTTTTAAATAATAACTAAGCTTAATAATAATTAATTACTGAATATTTCAGAAAAAAACTTAAACACTTTGCAACTACAGCTTTGGCATATTATCTAACATCAGCTGTTTATACTCGACCTGCTTAGGGTAGTTCATATTTTATCCCTCAGGTTGCGTACCCAAGCGGATGAATTCCCAATATAACGTAATAATTTGTCACATTTTTCTGTCACCTTCTATAACTATAATTTTACTATATACTTCTACAACCCTATATATACAACTGCTCCTAATATTTTATGTACCCATCTTTATAACTGCTCAACCAAACAATTCAAATATCCTGCGTGCTTTTGTTTATGTAATAGTTTTTTCATTTACTCTGTACAACTATAATTCTACTCCGTATTACAATCACCTTCAATTGTTTCTAACGTTTCTTGAACTCTTCTGTATAACTGTAATAATATCAGTCCGATAATTCAATTGTTCTATTTGCTTATGTTAAATTAACTTGTTCGGTGTAGCTGGATAGGCAGAGCGAGCCACACGGTCATTATAAGGTTCAAACTCGTGCAGAGATTCATTTGATTTATAGTGGAGATTTTTCAATTGGGAAATGTGTCTGGCCATACCTCAATTCTAAATGTGTGACCAGTTGTTCTTAGCCTTCTGGCTCACAAGAATTCAACGTTTGCAAAATATCTGTAGCGTCTCCTTTTAAGGAGAGGGTTAATGCTATCTCCTCTGCCAACCATCCGTTTAGCTCTGCTGCAGCCTCGAATTGGCCTTTTTCTATCAGATTGGGGAGGTTTCATTTTGTGTGTTTTCCCTCGAGGCCAAGTTTCGAATCCACTACTTCTGGACTGTTTTTGCTTTCGGTTTTCGATTGTGTCTTTCATTTTATATTGTTACTATCTGTAATTTTTTTTGCTTATCTCACCTTTCATTATTAGCTCTTATATCCACGTTTCATGTTTGACTGACTCTTCAAGCATTTTCTCGTTTATCTCTACCATCCGAGCCTTTCCTCTGAGGATCTAGAATTTTCCACTAACTAGGCTTCTAGGGTTATAAAATGTTCTAGTAATTTATCTTTCAAATTTTTAGATTTTTCTAGCAATTTCTTTTCTAGGGTTTTGGAATTTCCTTGCAATGTTTTTTAGTAATTTGTCATCTAGGGTTTTAGACTATTTTAGTAATTTTAAAAATATCTAAAAATCAAGTACACGAAAGTTTGACCTTAAATAAATGTTACAAATGCTTACTAACTTTTAAATATAAACTAAAAGAAAGGGATCATTTTTTCAGACTAGATATTTCTTTTCAAATAGAAGAATGCTTCTTAAAAAACTGTTATTTTCACTATCGTATCATATTTAGGGACCAATATAGGTGCACAACGAATATCTACCCAAAATTGTTGCATTGGGCAAAGGCAAACCGCCACTTTCTACTGCACACAAACAGTAAAAAATTAAGGAAGTGAACTTATGGTGTGTGTTAATTAATTAGTTAATTAGTGCATTTATTATGGAAAGAAGACTTAAAGTAAATTATTAATTGGAGAGTCTTTCAGCGTTCTTGTTGACTCAATAAGACAAAGAATCACTGATGCAGCTGCTGTATTGCTACCAGCTAATAATTCTACAACGATGGAACTTTCTAAATAAAGACAACTGATAGAAAATTTTATTAAATTGAGAACGAATTTTGAGCTAGTATTGTATATTAATTGGATGTTATTTTTGATTATTTACTATCATTTATTGATTTTCTATAAATGCAGAGACTCTTAATATATAGTGATGGGCAAATGTCTGGAACCAAGTAAATATTTTTGGAATTATTAGAGATATCAAAATGAAATTTGGAAGATGGATACTGCAGTAGATTGCCTATTTATTTAAAAAAAATTTTACAATTTTGAACTTCTTGTTTTACCGGAAGTAATTTCGATTTTAAAATTTACAATGAAACTCCCTGTATAGCATTTTAGTATCTGCTGAAACATTTTATTGCGAATACAAAAATATCCGGTTTGATATTGTTTACTTCAATACCTACCGAGATATTAACAGAAAAATAACTAAGGAAAGAGAAAATTCGATGGTAGCTAAACTCGGTTCAGATTTCATTTACGCCGGATATAAACAAACCGGTCAGTAAGGATTTGTATTTCTATTGGCCAATCGGTGGCATTATACCGTCACAGCCAACAGCACTGTTTGTTCCTAAGTCGAATACACCTGCGTTTGTTTAAATCAGGTGCAAATTAAATCTGAATCAAATTTAGTGCCTATGAAATTCATTGTAGAAGTGACAGTAGTTGACAAAATAAGTTATTAGTTATTTTTATTTGAACGTAAAAAGATTGTATTGTTTTAATTTGATCGTAAAATGGGCGAATTAACTGAAAGAGAAAGAATAGAAATATTAATGATGATTGGGTATGGGGAGAGGAAAAGGACGCAACAAGAAGTTTGTGGTCTTTTTAACATTGTTCATCCGAATACACAAATATCCCGTTCAGTAGTGACGAAAACTTTGCGAAGGTACGACACAAGTGGAACAGTTAGCAATTTACCAAAAAGTGGACGGTTAAAAAGTGCAAGTAATGAAGTTGTAGCTCAAAATGTTGCTATATCGTTGGAAGAAAAACCTCACTTATCCACTACCGACCTCGCCAATATGCATGGAATTAGCCATCTTTCAGTGGGAAGGATATTAAGGCGAGAAAAATATCATCCATACAAAATTCGCCTCGTTCAAGAACTCTCCGAAGACGATTTCGACAGACGTTTGCAATTTTGTGAAACGATGATGGATATTTGTAACCGTGATAATAATTTTATAAGAAATGTGGTGTTTTCAGACGAGGCTATATTTTGTTTAAACGGTACGGTTAATCGACATAACTGCCGCTACTGGTCGCAAAGTAATCCTAATTGGGTACAAGAGGCTCATACACAACATCCCCAAAAATTGAACGTTTGGGCCGGCATTTATAAGAACAGAATCGTGGGACCCTTCTTCATACAAGAAACATTAAACGGAGACAGGTATTTACAGCTCTTGGAGACACAAGTTATTCCGGCATTGCAGGTAAATGGACAATTACCAAATAATATCTGGTTTCAGCAGGATGGAGCATCACCCCATTACGCTCGCATTGTTCGAGAGCATTTAGATAGTACATTTCATCACAAATGGATTTGAAGAAGTGGTAATTATGCATGGCCTGCACGAGGTCCCGACCTTAATCTACTAGACTATTTTAAAGTCTAAGGTTTATGTTGATAGATCAAATAATTTGCAAGAATAACTCAAGACATCCAGAGAATTACACCAGCTAATGTTACTAGAGAATTTAAAAACCGACTTGCTTATTGGCAAGAAGTAAACGGTGTTCAGTTTGAACATCTAATACATTAAGTTTAGTTAAGTTAAGTTTCAATGTTTTGAAAATCACTTAGATTTAGTTAATAATTATGATTATGTATTTCTTTAATGGATATTAGATTTTTCCTTTCCTTAGTTACTTTTGTGTTAATATGTCGGTAGGTATTGAAGTAAACAATATCAAACCCGATATTTTTGTATTCTCAATAAAATGTTTCATCAGAAACTAAAATACTATACAGAGTGTTTCATTGCAAATTTTAAAATCGACACTACTTCCGGTAAAACAGGAAGTTCAAAATTTAAAAAAAAATTGGAAACAAATAGGCAATCTACTGCAGTTTCCACCTTCCAAATTTCATTATGATATCTCTAATAATTCCAGAGATATTTGCTTGATTCCACACATTTGCCCATCACTGTATATTAAGTGGTATTGCTATTTCAAACTCAAGAAGTGTCGGGTCCTTCAGAAGTGTCATTTCGGTCGGAACGCAATTTTTTGGATTTCACTACCATACTCGTATAATTTTATATATGTAAGTGTGGATTTCCTTTAAGAAACTTTCGCTTTAAAAACAACTTTAAAACACATAAACAGAAAATCATGTTTAACACCTGGGATTTTCTTTGGTCAGTACAGTTTTGGAACATCCTGTAGTTCAAACTCTGACAAATTTGAAAAGATTGAAATTGGGACTTCATACATCGAAACGTACGAATATCAGTTTTTAAAAGCTCCTTTTAGTTTTGAGTTTTTTTTACTATATATCACTCATATCTTCATCAAATCAGAAATATATTTATTGGTCTGCGTAGCTTAAAAGACAAGATTAAATCGCAAATAAAAATCGTATTTGATGTACGAAATTTCTCGACCAACAGGATATCTTGCACATAAATCTTGTTTACCAAATAAAATTTATTTATGGAATCCGGTAAACATGCGCGTGTGCTGATATCGGCAGATATTCATTCATATTCAACATTGATGCTGAGTAAAAGTCGACTGAAGATCGCCATAAGGAAGCTATTGGTTCGAGAGCGAGTCGTTTCTTTTTTGAAAATAGAATTTTGGTGTCGATAAAAATACGAAGACTGATTTAGTCTTTTTAATTTAAAGGAACTGTTAAAGATTTCAAGTTTTATATTAGTAACACATACTCTGGGGAATTAAAATTACTAAGAATTTGATAACAAATGATTAAAAATCAAATATCTACTTATAATCAAATTTTCCGGATGTATAGTACATATCAAGAAGTGGTCAGTTTATATCAAGTTCAAGATTTTTGTTATAGAGATCCACATTTGCACGAACTGTTATGAACTTAAATAACAACATTAACCAAATCGGAGCACGTCGTGACTTTAGTATTGTCTGTTTTTGTTTCAAAGCCGATTCTGACTTCGTTGTCAATGGCTTCAAAACATGTAAAAATGTAAATTGCAAATTAAAAGTTTGATTTATGTCAAAAATTTGTCATTTTCAATGCATATTTTGAGGTCATTGACAACGAAGTTAGAATCGATTGAAACGTTTGGATTCTTTTTCTTTCAATGTACAGCTTTTTATTTCGATTGTGATGTAATTTCCCAAGAACACAGCCTAAAATTTAAAAAAATAATGGAGTATGGGGCCTTACCCAAGGTTTACAGGAAAAACATTAGGGGCTAAATTATAAAAAAACTTATGTATTATCAAGAGCATAGTGAAATATAATAAATCGAAATGCTCATTCATTATGAGAAATATAAATATATTCTTTTGGTATTTTTCGAACCATTTGTTTAAAAGATATTAATAAAAAAAATGCAAATATTCAATAATCCTCCCGTATTTCCAAGACTATTGTGTCTAAATTTTTCTATAAAATATTAAAATATGATTATATACTGAGGGGGGGGGGGAGAAATAACTATAAGATTAAATTTCTTTCAGGTGAATCATATAAAGGTCTTATGAGAAATGCAAGTAATTTTTTTTATATATTTACAATAATTTTTTTAAAGCTATTAAGTTAAATTCCCAATCTGCTGAGCCTAAACTTTGGAATGAAATAACAATATAGGGTCTCACTCAAGCTTTACAGCAAAAGTAAAGCAAAATGCAAAGTTTCTTATTTAAATAGGGCGGGTGTCAAACGAAATAATTAAAAATTGATCACAAAACACTTTTATTAGAGCTTATCATATAACATATTAAACGAAAGGGATTTTCATGAAAAACGAAAATATATTTTAGATGTATTATATTAAAATAATACAACGTAAGACTAATAGTTAAATGCCTAAAACTATTACAAAGAACTATGGGGATGCAATTACAGAGGATTATTGAAGCAGGTAGGAGGGGATTATCACTATTAAGAAAGAAAAAATATTGTAATTGGGTTTTTAAAATGATAAATTATGGCTGTAATGAGTATATATAATTGTAATGAAAAGATCAAGTAATGGGGATGAATTGGTTTCGGTTTGATCATTCAAGAGGTATAGTGAATTTTTATTTTTGTTAATTTTTAATGACTCTAAAAGATATAATTTTTTACTTTTATGTTGTAAATGTAATACTTCGAACGTATTCTGAAGTACTTGATTTTCATTCAATAAATGGTGGGCAAAAGTTGACTTATTATAATTGTGGCACTCAAAAGCATTGGTATGTTCGTCCCATCTTGTCTTGAATGGTCTTCCCGTATGACCGAGGTAGAAACTAGGGCAACTACCACATGTTAACTTATAGACACCCGAGTTGTTATTTTAGTTAATTTTATCTTTATTGTTTCTTATATGATTTCCTAAGTTGTTATCCGTTTTAAAAGCTGTATGAATGTTTCTATTTAATAAAAATTGTGCTATTTTTTGAGAACGGGAACCGATAAATGTGATACTTTTATATAGTTTGGGGTCGATATTAGGGATAGTAGGATATTCTTCATTTAAAGCCTTTGTATTTAGTTTTTTAGTTAACATATTGTCGATTATTTTAGATGTATTTTAAAAATAATTTGGTTACAAGTCCTTAAGTAATTTGTAACTTTGATGCATTCCTTTTCTCCACCTCCGAAACTATTGAGCTCAAAATTTAGAAGAAAAAATATATAGGGCCTCATTTAAAGTTAGCAAAATAAAGGGAAAATTACAATGAAACCATACATTCAAATATCTATTGAATAGGGCATAGAACAAAAATGTTAGTTCAAATGTCAACGTTTGATTTCATTAGACCACTCATTCTGTTTCAGACTGTTATTGACTGAAAATATTTTGAGATAACATAAAAAAAACAGTTCACCTGATGTGATGATATCACCTAAATCATTTAAAAATACAAAATATCGAGTAGGTCTCAAATTTGACCCTTGGGGAACGCCAGACGTTGGAACGAAATAGAAAAAAATGATTTATTGCATGAAACAAAACTGAGTTCTGTTGTTACGATATATACTCGTTGACAAAAAAATTGTAACACCCAGAAGAAGATGTTTAAACTAAATATTGTTTTGGTAAAACATAGATGCTACAGTAATGAATAAATGATTAAAATTTGGTACAATTTGGTGAATTTTTTTATATGTATATTTTTTTATCACTTAATATTATATTCCAAAAAACACAGTGTTTTATGAGATAAATGTTTAGTAATGTTAAAATGCCTAGAGTACGGCTACGCCGAATGTCTGGCCACCTAACTGAAATTGAAAGAGGTCGCATTATTGGTTTAGAGGAGGCGGGTTTTTTATTTCGAGAAATCGCTAACTGCATTAACAGAAACCAACTACTGTTATGAGAGGTTGTCGAGCGTGGTTTGATAATACCCAGAATTGGCGAAGAGTAGGCACCGGACGTCGAAATTCAAGATTCTCTAATGCCTGCAATACACGTTGGCCGAGCGTCGCCGAGTGAACGCTAATACCAAGGCGTAGACAGTATATTCATATTCATATTTTAGATGTATTTTAAAAATAATTTGGTTACAAGTCCTTAAGTAATTTGTAACTTTGATGCATTCCTTTTCTCCACCTCCGAAACTATTGAGCTCAAAATTTAGAAGAAAAAATATATAGGGCCTCATTTAAAGTTAGCAAAATAAAGGGAAAATTACAATGAAACCATACATTCAAATATCTATTGTATAGGGCATAGAACAAAAATGTTAGTTCAAATGTCAACGTTTGATTTCATTAGACCACTCATTCTGTTTCAGACTGTTATTGACTGAAAATATTTTGAGATAACATAAAAAAAAACAGTTCACCTGATGTGATGACATCACCTAAATCATTTAAAAATACAAAATATCGAGTAGGTCTCAAATTTGACCCTTGGGGAACGCCAGACGTTGGAACGAAATAGAAAAAAATGATTTATTGCATGAAACAAAACTGAGTTCTGTTGTTACGATATATACTCGTTGACAAAGAAATTGTAACACCCAGAAGAAGATGTTTAAACTAAATATTGTTTTGGTAAAACATAGATGCTACTGTAATGAATAAATGATTAAAATTTGGTACAATTTGGTGAATTTTTTTATATGTATATTTTTTTATCACTTAATATTATATTCCAAAAAACACAGTGTTTTATGAGATAAATGTTTAGTAATGTTAAAATGCCTAGAGTACGGCTACGCCGAATGTCTGGCCACCTAACTGAAATTGAAAGAGGTCGCATTATTGGTTTAGAGGAGGCGGGTTTTTTATTTCGAGAAATCGCTAACTGCATTAACAGAAACCAACTACTGTTATGAGAGGTTGTCGAGCGTGGTTTGATAATACCCAGAATTGGCGAAGAGTAGGCACCGGACGTCGAAATTCAAGATTCTCTAATGCCTGCAATACACGTTGGCCGAGCGTCGCCGAGTGAACGCTAATACCAAGGCGTAGACAGTATATTCATTGTCTTGACGTTGCTCGATGTCGCTGGCCGAGGTAAGTCAACCGCCAATTTGTATAGAACTTATTTGGCGTAGCTTGTTACAACTTGCGATTACTCGGGACCACTTCCGCACTTCGGAATGTTGTCGGTTTTTCGGCACAAATCAAAGGCGCTCGCGCGCACTCGGACAATAGTGTTCACATGTTTGTCCGAGTATTATTGTTGGCGTCCGTCGTAGGTATGTAGCAGCAGCTGAAATAACGTTGTCCATGTTTTTTAATTCACAATATAAACTGACCAAGCCCAACGTTTAAGTATCTCTTCATAGCTCGGCTATATTGGCCGACAAACTTGCGAAACGTCGAGGCAGTACCACTTGTCTTGCATTAATTTGACTACGCTCGCGTTGACCTAAGCTCGGCCAACGCGTATGGTAGGCATAAAAACGTTTTATTACCATCTAAAATGTTTTGGACTGCAGCATGATCTATTTCTGACCCTTGAGCACCGACGGTAACGGCTACAGTGGTGCAGAGAACAACAGTGGTATGTGGAGTTCATCAAGTCGTATTCTCTGATGAATCTCTATTCTCCTTGTGTAGACATGATAACCGAAGAACGGTTCGACGACTGCGAGGAGAAAGACGTCATCTTAAATTTGATGTTAAGCGATATTTACATCAAACAGTAGGCGTTAAGATATGAAGTGCTATTGCACATGGAAGTAGGTCACCTTTAGTCTATGTTCGAGGCTACATTGTAGCACAATGTTATCTTCTGAAAGTAGTGGAGCTATATGTGCTTCCTTACGTTAAGAGAGTCATAGTTATGACCGCAGCGGGGGGTTCCGCAGTTCCCCAAGGACTCGTCGTGCCGCAAGGGACTCGGATACTAGTGCCAGCTTTAACTTAGTTTAAGCAGCTGGTCCAACGACCTAAGAACCTGGCAGCGCTGTGTTTGGCTCGGTCGTCCGACGGGTTTATCGAAGCTCGCGTGTAGACACCACAGTGTTAGCCACTGTTACAGCATTTTATAAACCCACGGCACCTAAAGCTTACGCAGTAGGCGGCAGGCGCCTGGTATAGCCTACACCTCGCCTCTCGGCCGACTCAACCCGAAGCCCATTTCACTAATGTGCAGACGATGGTCTCGGTCTGATAGCGAACCTGCGTTCTTGAGAACGGTTTTGTGGCTGCAGGTGTGGACTAAAGTAGGATTTGCCTTGCATCCTAGACTGGTCATTCCCGCCAGGGACGGGACCCCCAGTCCGACACCTCAATCGGCCGTCGTCTACCTTCCCACGTTACAAGGGTGCGTTGTACGATCGACCAACGAGAATCGACCATCCACACAGGGGGTAATATCCAGCTAACGCCATTGCCCGGGCGAGGCCAACCCAAATGGAGAGCCACCGGTAACCTCACCCAGTGGGGATTTCTCTCCACCCACACTCCCTATTTTAGTATCTTACGAACACCCCCGTTCGTTTAAGATAGTCCACGCCAATGGGTGACACGTTCGACTCCCTTGACGGAAATCTCCCCTTTTTAATTTTCTGGACGAGACCGACATCCGCTTTCGAGGTGTAAGGCCTATACGTGCGGGACGCTTTAGCCCAGTTTTAGGAGTAACAGACAAGAAGTTGGCAAAGGGCTCTCGTCTCGAATACTAGGTCGCACCCCATACAGCCCGATACCTTAAACGACGGTCCCACTGTTACCCTGACGACTACTTGTATTAAAGGCTTAACAAGTCGGCCTCGTTCCCTTTCGCTTAATCCTGAATGAAAGTGTGTCCGGCGAACTATTTATGTAAAGTTTTGACAAGTGATACTCGAGGGTGGGGGCCCTCTCCTTCCCTAGTTACTAACGGACGCCGCCTTGTTGTCAGAATCGACGTTTCGAATCGACTGACGTGACTCCGAAAGTTTTATGGGAAATATATTTGACTACGTCGATGTGCTCCCTTGCCTTAATCTGCTCATGGATCCTATATTTCCACAAGATAATGTTCGGCCTCATGGTGCCCGAATTAGTTTAAATTTATCTGAAGAGACACATGTGAATATGTTGCCATGACCGCCCAAATCCCCAGGTCTTTCGCACACTGAACATTTTTGATGGTTAGAATGCTCGGAATTTTATCCTAGCCCCCACGGACTTTGGGGACATGAAATACAGGTAGCATGGGACAGTATTCCTCAGAAAGAAATATACCACCCTACTGAATCAATGCCAAGACGTGACAACGAGTATAGAGATAACTGCTGAGGACAAACACATTATTAACAAACTTAATAATAAAAAAATTAAACTCCTTGGTATTTTAGTGCTCAAATTTTAATCAATTACTACTTACATTAGCATCTATCATCTATGTTTTACCATAACAGATATAGCTTTGGTACTAAATTTATTTGAGAAGTATGTTTCGCAATGGCAAAATTCACTTTGTTGCTTCAAACAAATGAATGCCTAATCCATATAAAAAATGAAGAAAAAAAAAATAAAAAAAAAATAAAAAAATGAAAAAAAATGAAAAAATGAAAAAAAAATGAAAAAATGAAAAAAAAAATTAAAAAAAATAAATAAAAAAATAAAAAAAATGAAAAAAATGAAGAACTTGAGAACTTATATGGTGGACCCAAAATATCTACTTTTGTAAGAGCCCAAAGATTCAGATGGCTGGGACACGTAGAGCGAATGGCGAGAGGCAGGATGCCAAAAATAATCATAAACCGAAAAACCCATAGGAGTGAAAAGAAAAGGACGACCTCGGAGAAAATGGCTGGACAATGTAACAGAAGATCTACGGAAAATGGGTATAGAGCAATGAAAAAACATGGTTGCCAATAGAGACGAATGGCGGCGTGTAATTAAGGAATCACTGTATATATTGTAATTGTATATTGTAATTACCACATAAAATGTAATTCACGCCCTAGGTCTTCAGGGCCTGTTGTGCGTTATAAATAAAATAAAATCCATATACCAAATTTATCTTCTATCAAAAAATATATTTGTCTGCTGTAAGATGTTGTACCAAGGTCGAAGAAAAACAAGTACGATTCAAACCTCGCGATTCGAGAAACAGTTCAAAAGATTTTCACTTTATCCTATACATCAGGGTTTTATATATTTATTTTATTGTTTAAAAACAATAAATTCCACAACACTCGCCAAAGTCTCAATAAAATTCGATGTTGGAAACTCCACAGATCATATTATACAAATAAACCGGTTCACCGTACAATAAACTAATTTAAGATTGAGTGAGGAAAATGTGTTTTCGGTTTAGTGAGCCTTTTATTTTATTACCGAAACAATAAAACGTTTATTTTCAGAAGATTATTTATAGATTCGGGTTTAAATCGAAAATTATCTACGGCAAAGGCTGTTAATATCTGATATCAGGCGTTTGTTGACACAGGTAAGTGTGTGTGTGTTATGGGATGTCAGTTCCGGTACAATTGTGGAGACACTGGTTAGAACGTTTTAACGCCAACGCTATTATAACAGCTGTCGCCATGTAAATTCCTATGTTAGATTTCCCTGTCTGTTTTTTAAAGGACAATTTCTATCAATTTAATTCGAGTTCTAATAAGAAAAATCTATTGAAATTTCAGCTTATTTGTTAAGAGAATTGATTTTTTCTCGCCTACAGTGTTATGGTGAAGTTCAGCACAAATCGCATAATTTTTAGGGTTCCGTATATACAATATACGGATACCCTTATAATATCACTCAGGATTTCTGCCTCTGTCACATCACAGCAATTTTCATCTAAACTACTGGACTAAAGAGGTTGAAATGTGGCATCAATGTATAGTTTGGTGACCCGATCAGGAGTATATACCGTATATGAAGAAATTTTGATTTTAGGGGTACTTTTAGGGGGAAAAAAATAAAAAAATCGACCATTCCCCCCCCCCGTTCTCCGAAACTACTGAGCCTAAAATTTTCAAAAAAAAGGAAATATAGATCGCTGCGCGAACTTTACAGGAAAAATAAGGAGAAACTATTAATATTAATTTTCGGGGCCATTTATAGAATTAAATGAAAATTTAAAAATATTTTTTTTTTGAAACGCATCATGTAATATATCAAATAAAAGGTCCCATTCTGAGGAACGCTAATATATTTTTTTCAAATTAAAAAAAATTAATCAAAAAGATATTAAGGAAAATATACCAAAATTTACCCATTCCCCCCATTATCAACGAAATTATAAAACGTAAAGTTTTGAAGAGATATAGGGTCTGACCTGAAGTTTACTGGAAAAAAAAAGAAGAAAACTCTTCTTTTAATTTTGGGGAGCAAATTACAGATTTAAATGGAAAATATAAAATTAAAATTGTTTCTAACCCATCAAGTTATATATCAAATGAAAGGGCTCATTATGACGAAAACAAATATATTTTTTTCATATTCTTAAATAAATTAATTAAAAGATATTAACAAAAATATAAGAAAAATTAACCATACCCCCCCCCTTATCACCAAAACCATAAGCTGGAAAATTTGGATAAAAATGGAGGTATATTTATTGGAAAAATAAGGAGAAATCCCTAATATTCATTTTGGGGGGCAAATTATAGAATTAAATAGAAAATAAAAAATTATAATTGTTTCTAACGGATCATGTAATATATCAAAGAACAGGGCTCATTATGACAATACAAATGTACGTTTTTAATTTTTTTAAATAAATATTTTAAAATATTGCTGTAAAGTCCGGGGGTTCAGTTCAAAATTATAAAACTAATATTCACTTTAACTTTTCTAGAACTTTATTTACATTAAAACAGCTGATTCAAATACAATAACAATCCCACATACGCTAGTCGTCGCGGTATAACTGAACTGCGATCGTGGCGTGCTTCGTTTATAACACCAGCGTCGAATTCTCCAGTAAAAATCATCATCACTCCTTCCGCTGCCAAGTCTTCTCGAGAATCGTTTTTTTTATTTTAAAGCGTTTGTTGTCGTACTGAAATGAAACAGGGTCGGCTTTGGGTAAATTTCGTAACAATATATTCAAAAATATTTTTTTAAATTACCCATCCCCCCATTATTCCCCAAACTATAAGACCTATTTTTTTTTGTTTTCAGAAAAAATATGAAGAAATCCCTAATATTAATATTGGGCGCCATATTATAGAATTAACGGAAAATAAAAAAAATATTTTTTTAACGCAATACATCAAATGAAAGGGCTCATTATGAGGAATACAAATATATATTTATCATATTTTTAAAATTAATTCTTTACAAGATATTAACATAAAGATATAAAAAAAATCATTTTTTATTCTTTTTGAAGTGAAAATTTCTTAACGGAGAACATTTTTTTATCTCATTCAATTCAATTGATTATTTTAGCTTATTCTTGTCTCTCTCTTGCTCTGTCTCTCTTGTGCGCTCTCTATTAATTGTTTTATTATCTAGACCACCCACAATATTATTCTGTGTATTGGTCACCCAAATATCATTTTCTGAACCACTTTGTACAACTATAACACAACCCCCCAAGATGTTGCAATCGCCCTAAAATCTTTCAAACCCCATATGTCAAGTATTTCGTTTATGCAACTTTTCACGATTGACCCTATATAACAAAATTTTGGAATAAAACTGTATAACTATACTCTACCATTTATATCAACCACCCCTTATATCAGACATATGTGGTTGGTATTATTGACAAGGCCAGTGTATTGTCTCTCGCCTGCGTTTTTACCTACATCAGCGCCCAAACGAGTTCTAGCAAAATCTAGGGGATAAACAAAACATAATGATGTGGCTCCTGCAGTTCCACCAGAAGTTAAGTTTCCAGCAAAATACCTCCAAAATTGAGTTTTTTATCAACACCGCCCAAAAAAACTTGTTTGTATACATCTTTGAAGGCAAAATTTAATGCTTGTGTGGGAAAATATCTGATTACGTTGGCTAAATTTCCTCTCCAGTAACTCAAAACACCTTGCTCTTTGGGAACTCGAATAAAACAATCTACCATACCTTTATAAGCATTTTCTTTTGAAATTTGTTTGCTGGCCGCTTGAACTTGCAAAAGCAGTTTTACTCTTTCGATGGGGGCGACTGAAGTCTTGGCAACTGCCGCAGAAATACCTCCAGCAGAGGAAGTCTTTCAAAAATCATTTAGGATCCGCGGGCATTTTGTATTTTTCACACCTTGTACACGTGCACGTTTACGCGGCGAGAGTGGAGCGGAAAAGGAACAAGGTACCTTTGACTGGTACCGCAGTGAACGTGTAAAGAAATGACAAACATTATTCCAAAGTGATCCCGAAAAGTACAAAACTGCCGTAAATTGTGAAATAAAAACCGGAAAGTTAATACAAGAGAAATGACCTGGAAGAAACCCCATGTTCGTAAACGCGTAAACATCATAAAAATAAATGGCGTAAATATTACATAAAAAATGTGTATGGTAAGGAGAATATAAAATTAATGGATAAAACGCCAACATTATCCGCCATACACACTTCCTGTTGCAGTTCATTAGATAAACGAAACGTGCTGCTTTGTTTTTTTTGTTTTCGTAGCGTCGCTTGCTGGGATCCATGTAGTAGACGTGTTTATAGATTAATTTTTATATATCACGACACATCGTTTACATATTACGAAAAATGAATGGGTCTTTTTTCTCGTACGCTCTGAGATGTGTTCGAGTTTTCTTTATGAAATAGTCTGTATAATGTTTTTCGATAACTATGCCCAAGTTCTTACGACTATGAATTTCGTAGTATTTTCAATTGAAAAAATTCGTGGAAGCTGTTTTCTGTATCCAGACAAACTCATAATTGGTTCACTGAAAAATACTTTTAGCTTGTAAAACATTTTAAATAGCTAGCCAAGACATTTAAGCGAATGCTCTAGAAAACCCAATTCCTGAACTGAGAGTTGCTCCGGAATTTAAAATCCATTGAACTTAAGGCAACATATTGAAATAAACTCCATGGGTTCAATTTGATTTAATCAATTCATCAATAGCGTATATTCACTTTCTAGAACATTTATTTCCACATCTAAAACTTTGTAACAGCTGATTCCAGTACAATGACACCGAAATCATAACAACAAACTAAACTGAAGTCTCCCCTTTTACCGAAATTCAAACGTCTTATATAGTATACTTTAGTTTCGTGCTTGTTCTAGACTTTTGGTGCGCAGCGACTCCATTGCTACTTCTTGCTGATTTTGAAGATTCCAGAATTTGAAGTTTTTATGCTCTTTGGAATGAATACTGTGTTACGGTGCTTTCGCCAGGACCCTACTGGCTAAATTTGAAACAATAATCTTTCTACTAGTGAATCTTCAATAGGTGATCCCCCATCAACTGATTAAAGTCTTGAATAGTTATTTGTCTATTCAGTGCATATATCTGCATGCAATGCTCTCTAGAAATATCAGTGAAAAATTTTTTGCCAAAAAATTTAAGGATCTTTTTTTACTTGTTATCTCAGTGACAGATACGTGTAAAGTCTCCTTTTAAATATAAATTTGCCTTTTTTTTAAAAGATTTGTTAAAAGTTATTTTGGGTGGCTAGTTTTGAAGTCCTTTTTATACTCAGTGTCTGCAATGATATGCTGTCCAATATCATAGTCCCTAACCTATTTAATATCAAATTTGGTGAGCTTCAGGACATACTTTTCTGATGATTGTTTCAGTCTTCACTAGATGAAAATTCCTTTGAAGATTACTTAAAAACACTAAACACTTGGTTAAATTTTCACTATTTATTTATTTTTGGGAAGACAACAAAAACGAAAAATAGACTTTTTTTGATTTCTTCAAAACTTTAACTTATCTGGGCGAAACCAGTAATAAAATTAAATCATTTTTAGAAACACAAGACATAAATATTAGTTATAAAACTCCAAATAATTTATCCAAATATATTAAAAATAATAAATCAAGAGTAGATAATAATTGTAAATCCGGGTATACAGAATTAACTGGGGCAATTGTGATAAGCTCTATAAAGGTAGGACAAAAAATTAATACCCGTATTAGAGAGTACAAAAGAAGTTATTACACACAGGATAATAAATTTAATTATGCCCGTCATTTAGTAGAGGATAATCATCATTTTAACGATAACATAAAAGTTTTACATTTAGAAATTAATCAGAGTAAAATCAATTTATTAGAATCCCCAGAAATTAACAAATATAAATACTCAGGTAGACTATTAAATAACCTGTTAGACCTTAATCCATCTTCGCTTTTAAATCTTTTTAATGGCTCTGTATAATTAGTTTGGTAAAGTATAATGAGTATATAAATATATATATTGGTGTAGTTAGAATAATACTTTTAGTATAGGACCACAACCCAGTGACGATAACAGCTGCTAGATGGACAGATAAGCCACAAACCAAGGCGGAGACAAGGACCAACTGGGAGGGATTCAAAACTACTCTGACATCGAGGACGGAAGAAGAAGAGGAAACAATAACAAGTATAGATGAGGAAGCAAGAAGAATCAGGGAGCAGATCATAGAAGCACACCGAATCAACACAACAACAACAAAATGCAGAATCTACACGGGAGACATATCAAGAGGGCTAAAGGAAAAAATACGGGAGAGAAACAGACAAAAGAGAAGGTACAGAATAAACTACGACCCAGGGGTAAAAAGGACGATCAACAGGTTAAGCAAAGAAATAAAAGAAGAATTGACGGAACACCGGAGCGAAAAGTGGAACAATTACCTGCAAGGATTAGACATCGACAAGAACACACACTGGCACATAATGAGAAGAATGAAAAGGAACACAGAAAGGAATAAAGCGGCACCGCTACAAGGAAGAAACGGACTAAAACACAGAATAGAGGACAAGGTGGAAATATTCGCGGATGCTATGAAGGAACAATTCACACTCAATGTAGACCCAGGAGACGATAGAGAATTTGAAGAAGAAATCAAGAAATTAGGGCAAGAAGTACGAAGACCACAACCAAACGAAGAGCAAATGAGGGAAACCACTACAGAAGAAATAATGGATATCATAGGAAGACTGAATACGAAGAAAGCACCAAGATGGGACAGGATCACGAACAGGATGTTAAAGGAGCTGCCAGAGGAGTACATAGACAAAAAGAATGAAGAGCCTATTCAAAAACATTCTAAAGGACCAAAGATACCCGAGGGAATGAAAGAAAGCAGAGATCATATTATTACCAAAGCAAGGAAAGAACAGGAAACTCCCACAAAACTACAGGCCAATAAGCCTACTGAGCAACACAAGCAAAATCATGGACAGAATCATTTTGAAGAGGATTAAGGAAGAAGAGGAACAACTAAGGATCATACCACACGAACAATGCGGATTCAGAGAGGGACACTCGACGGAGGATCAAGTAATGAGGATGGTGGAGGACGCGATGGATGACACGGAGAACAAAAGGTCGACGTGCATAATATTTTTCGACGTAGAAAAGGCATTCGACAGGATCTGGCAGGACGGGCTTATAGCAAAAATGGACGAAAAAGGATTCAGAAGAACCACCACAAGGATAACCCAGGACTACCTCACAGGAAGGACATACAGGATCAGGATCGACGGAACCACATCAACGGAGAGACGCATCAGGGCAGGAGTACCACAGGGATCAGCACTATCACCGGCATTATACAACATCTACACCAGCGACATACCAAAAGGGACGAGACACTCAAGGACTTACGTATACGCAGACGACACAGCAAAATCAGCAACATCAGCAAGGACAGACCAGGCAACAATCTACTTACAACAGGACATAGATGAGATGGAAAAATGGGCCAAGAAATGGAAGATCAGGATCAACACAGAAAAGACACAAGCAATAGCAATAGGAAGGAGAAAAAAGGACAAGCCAACCAGGAGACTAACTGTAGGAGGAACACCCATCAACTGGCAGGAAAACGTAAAGTACCTAGGGATCCACATCGACAGGAAGCTAACATGGGGGAAACACATAGAGGAAACAGCGAAGAGAGCCAAACAGCGCATCAGCATGATAAACGCATTAATAGGACGGAGGAGCAGGCTACACCTGAGGATAAAGGAGACGATCTACGAAGCAGCAGTAAAACCATTGATGATGTACGGAGCAAGCATATGGGGACAAGCAGCGGACACACACACCAAGAAATTAGAAAGGATTCAGCACAACGCCCTGAGAAGAATGACGGGCGCACCATGGTACATGAGAAACGAGCAGCTAAGAAGAGATCTAGGGATACGCACTATAAAAGGGGAAATAATAAAGAGGACTAAGAAGGAGATAGCAAGAATGGAAAACCACAGGAACCCACTACTACGAGAGGCCACAAACTACGACGAAAGCAAGAAACACAGGACGAAGAGACCCAGGATGGCGCTACTGCAGACAGAAGAGAAAGTAACAGGTAACTTGAATATCTTAGGGAATGAAATATCTTAGTGAATAAAATATCTTAAGGAATAGCGTAGGGAAAACATTGTAACAGCGTAGGGAAAAGTATACGAAACATGTAAAACAAATTAGGGAAATAGGTATAAAAATATGGACTAGGAGTAAGAAATTTGTAAAAATTTAACTCTGACAATAAAGACATGAAACTGAAATACTTTTAGTATTTTGTGAAACTTGATAAAGGCATTGTATGCCGAAACACGTGTCGTTATATCAAAATAAAGTGTAAATTTCTAAGTTTATTTTTCGTTTTATTGTCTTCTCATCATGGATTTACATCAAGTATCAGCCACAACAATCCCGTATTATTTATTTTTATTTGACATATGTTTCGCCAAGTCTGGCTTCTTCAGAAATTGTAAATACAATTCAATTGTAGTTGTTGGCGATAACCTGGTCTAATATAAAACTTCTACTTTCTTTAAATTTTGAGTTAATATATTTATTTTTCTATTGTTATCCTATCTCTGAGATCTGGAACCCGAGTTGGCTTTGTTTTCTTCTTAAAATTGAATCCAAGGATGACCACAAAAAGTATTAACATTCAAATAAGAAACATCCTGTATATATCACAGTTTAAATTACAAAAATTACGACAAAAATGTTAAAGGGAAATCAATAGGAATTGGGTAACGCATCAAATGTTTCGTCATAGTGGTAAGACTGAATTCAATTCCCAAAAACTATACAGGGTGACAAACAGCAAGAGAAATAACATATTTAAATACTTAACAGGGTTTGTATATATAAAACTTTACCTACATCATTTGTGATGAACAATTTTAAATTCGAATTCCTGCCTTTGAATGTTTCTCAACTGGGAAAACACACAGCGAGAGAAAACTGACAACCTCGTAACTCACTGAAATAGCAGCATTCCCACTGTAGTGACGTCACGGGCTGTCGATAGTGACGTCATTGTTAACTATTCTTAATGCTTCGTTGCAATGGGCACAGTTCGAGTGTAAAAATAGCACGAAATACTACTTTTACTGACATCCTTGATTTCTAAAAAATTAGTTTCAATGAAGCGGCACGAAAAGGAATGTAGATTCGCTAATACGAGTGGGTCTCTGATCTGCAAAACTAAATGTTATGAATTGCGAAATGTTTTGCATTTTAAGTTTTACTTATTTTTGTATTTTTCAAACAGTAATAAGCGTAAGGTTTGAAACGTCTTTTTGCAAATTCTATGAATAGTTATGCTGTATAAAAACGAAGGGTTGTACTTTTGACAGCATCTTATGATCAATAAAACATAGCTCCTGATAATGTCTATCTTTATCCTAAGCTTGAGCGGCAAAACTATCATTCTTGAGTAGTTTTCTGGAGAATATTTGTGGCATATTTTTTCAATATTTAAGCACTTTCTGGGAAATCTGACCACAAGTCACAAAATTAAAAAAACACAATTTATACATTTTAGAATTGTGCTTTGTGTCATAATTTTGTTGCCGTTGACAACGGAATCTGACCTATACTCCAAAACCTTTGGAAATATACAGAAATTTCGTGAAGTGTGATGTTATTTCCCAGAAAGTTCTTACAAACTATTACATATAGTATGTCCCTGTAGCGTAAATGCATCTTGATTTTCGCTTTTTTTTCCTGTTCCTAGTTGAAAACTAAGTTCAGAGTAAAAGCAATAGTTTGCACAACAGATACACATTACATAATAGTATGAAAATTGAATTATCGGATATACCTTTGAAACCTACCAAATTACATTGTATATAATATATGGTCCCTTGAGCAAACATGTGGGTCACAGTTATTGTGGTTATAGTAACAGTTGGAGTTAGGTCATAGGTACACTCCAAGAAATGTACAGATCACAGGTTAAAAAATGAAGTTTCATTTGAAATACAAGAATTTCTCACAATAACATGCAAGTTAAACAGTAATAAAGTCTTCATCTAATGTAACTCGAGCTTACAGACAAAATAATGATCAAAGAAATAAGAAGTCATGAACTTAGTGCTATCATCTTATACCTTTGACTGCATCCAGTTCTGTCAATTATTTATACAGATATATATCCACATATTTAGAACTATATCATTCAACGTATGACAGCCGTTTCGAACTAGAAGTTCTCGTCAGATACGTTTCCTTGAATGACAAGTTCTAAAGTGAAATACTTGGATGTTATACACATGAGTAAGTCAGTCAGTGTATTGAACCTAATAGATGTCGGTGACATCTACCGTCTATTGAGTAATTTAAGTATATGAAGGCATACTATGCTATAACATATACCATACTCTTGACAGATGGTTCGAGTGTTTTATATAAAAACAAAATATATATTTACTTATGTGTTCAATACACTGACTGCTGTCAATTATTGTTTACATTTATTATTTGCTTTATGTCGACTGGATTTTACGAAATATATATCTACAGGTAATAGGTAAACATTGGCTTAAAATCTTTTTAATTCTAAGTACTAGTACTCAATTGTCTGTAATAATTATTCAAAAAGCTAATCACTGAATTATATACTGTTAATACTGCGGAAATACAGCTTTAAAATTTGAATGCGCTATGATACAAATTTTACAAGGTCTCTCAGGATATACTGCATCGGTATATATTTTATATAAAATTACGGTAAACCCGATGAAAGCAGCATTTTCCTTTGAAATGTAAATCAGGTTAATATAAACATGTAAAATCAGATCCGTATAAATTAAATACATTTGATTTAACTGTGCATATATAACGCAAACCCAAGTGCGGGTAGATTTACACGGAAAATATAAATATTTCATTACAATTACGTGGTATGGTAAAAACTATACATTTACATTGTAAGCGGGGATTGAAATACTAGAACAAAACAAACATATTGATTACAAAATTTTAAACTTCCATTTATTTTACTAAAGCCTTTATATAACATTCATGAAAGTTACTGAAAAAATATAAAATACCATCTCAATAGCAAAGTTTTCTTTGGTTAAAGTGCCTGAATCACAGTAATTATTACAATTGTTGATTTGAAAAGCGAAGTATGGGAGAAATAATTTTAAAATTCAATTTATAGGCAAGTAGCGTCATCTATGGGATATGGCCATATACTAGAACTATTTTGAAAATCACGCGAATATGTTGGATATATATATATATATATATATATATATATATATATATATATATATAGCATATATTATATATATATATAAACTTAAAAACAAATATATATATATATATATATATATATATTTGTTTTTAAGTTTTCGCGGGCACTAAATGTTTTAGGTGGTTTCCGGGAATTCATCCGCGTAGTTTATAACTGATCCCTGCCGGGATCGATGGTAAAATGACGACGTTTCGGCAGAGTCACATCTGCCCTTTTCAGGTCGGTTCGCATAATTCTCGTAGCCTTCTGCTTTCGCTTCTAGTATTCGAGTGAGCGTCTGAAGTGGAAGACGCCACGGAGAGCAGACCAAGCGGAGAACGACCTAGCCGACGATCTCGGATACGAAGTAGTCCGGAAAGGTCCGAACCTGCAGCCACCCTTCGTGTTGGAAGTAGAGAAAAAGCCTTATGAAAATGTCAAGTGAGATTTTGGCGAAACGTCAGGCGACCGTTCCTTTGCAGGGACAAAACTTTCAACGGACGAACACCCGGACCATCAAGAGAGCTACACATAGTTCCGTCCGTGGCAACTTGTTTTCAAATATATATATATATATATATATATATATATATATATATATATATTATAGCACGATCGGTACGTCTCACAGACCAGCAAACTAGAAAAGAAGAACTAACTTTCATGAAAACTACCCTCAGAAAAAAAATTGCTACAATAACCACACCATCAGAAAAGCAATAAACAAACAACAGGATGAGAAAAAGAAACAAAATGATGACCAAGACTACGTAGCCCATGTAAGTTTACCATACATTAGAGGTACAACGGACAGAATAGAGAGGTTTCTGGGTAA
This sequence comes from Octodonta nipae, assembly GCA_034190945.1. NCBI lineage: Eukaryota > Metazoa > Arthropoda > Insecta > Coleoptera > Chrysomelidae > Octodonta > Octodonta nipae. Next base: position 1,580,047 of record CM067217.1, on the reverse strand, counting down.
ACACAAAATTCGAACTACATGCAATCCCCAAACAACAATCGGAAAATTGCTAGGGAACCCAAAGGATAAAATGCCTTTAGAGAACCATGGAGTTTACAGCATTTCATGTGGAGACTGTTCCAAGTTATACGTCGGCCAAACAAACAGGCGAATATCCGCCCGTCGAGACGAACACAAACTATACATAAAGAACAAACAGACCACCTCTACTTTATTCAGACACGAACAAGAAAAAGGGCATAAAATAGAGTTTAATACTTGTAAAGAAATCGCTAATGTCGAAAACTACAGAATCAGAACAATACGAGAAGCGATTGAAATTGAAACCCGAGATACCATAAACAAGAGAGACGAAGCTTTAAAATTATCACCATTTTGGAAAGCAGTAATCCCATATCAAAATAACAATACAACAAAACCAGCAATAAACCCAAATAATCCGATTACCCAAATTACCCCCAACAGCCATAAACACCCCAATTGCACTTTAATTGACCATCAGTTAACCCAACCTAATAAACAAGATAAAGTACCTGAAACATTAAGTACTAATGAGGGCTCACAGGGCAGGTATAAATTGAGATCAAGAACCAGAAATTCTTCAGTTACTTAGTATCTTTTGAGAAAGCCAAATATGATTTTGGCGAAACGTCAAGCGAGTTTTCAAACGAATACAGACGAACGGATGTACACCGGAATAAATCATCAACCATATATATATATATATATATATATATATATATAATATATATATCCAATTATCAAATAAGCTGTATTTCTACAAATTTAGAGGTCCATGAATAAAATTTGGAATGAGTAATAAAAACAAACAAACAAACAAAGACCAAAGACATGAATCTTACCTACTTTCCCATGACTTCCGGTTTAACGAGAAGTGACACGCAACCACGTATTAAATACGCTCTGTATGTTTTTGTTTTCCTGAGGCACCAGCTAGATGATTCTAATCCGTTTAAATTCTTCTAAAGAACTAAAACAACTGAAAAAAATCTAGAATTGGCTCATGAGGAAATCTACTGAAAGAAAAATGAAAACTTTGCCTCAACAAACGAGAGAATTCTCAACGCTCTCTACCTACATGGAGAGTCGCTCTGTTAGGACGATGTATTAAAATAATATCTCTAGAATAACATCTCAACGAAAATATAGTTTCGAGACCACAAAATAGCCGCAACGAGGCAATGGATAACACGTCCAAAAACGAGGGCTCTGATTGGCCAAAGTCAACAAGCTACGCCCCCTACCGATAGCACAAATGCATGGAACAGAAAGCTGTATCAGATCAGTTACTGCAATACTCTTTGAGTGATAACATAGTCTATATATATACACATTCGTGATACTTTATAGAAATGTCAACAGTTGTGTTTTAGAAAAAATTGTCTTAAGTCTTCTATATCTTGAAAAGGAGTTCGAGTATTAATCAACGTTTTTAAATGTCTCCAATTTGGAAAGTATATCGAATTTAAATCATGTGAACGAACTGGCCAAAATTTCTGCGATCTGGATAAGTTTCGTTCAAATATGTATTAAGAATTTGACATATGTGAGTTTGCTTGTTTAATTTACCCGTAACTCTTTCTTAGATTATAACCAGCAAATTTGTTTTTTTTAATTGACTTGCCTTATTTTAATGCAGGTGTACACTTCTATATTAAACAAAGATAGAATAGATTGAAAATTTCATCGAATATACGGAAATCGGTTTCTCTTAGGAATACAGAGAACGAGGTCTCTGTACTGGGAACATATTTAAATATTTCAGAATTAGCATATACTGGTAACGAGATATGCTACTAGCATTTCTAGAAATATATAGTTAAAAAGAAACTCCCTCCTCTGCAGGGAAATCGATGGTGATTTTTTTGTTCTGAGCACAATGCACTTCACAATTTTTCCAATACGTAACACCAAAATACTCTTCAGTTGACGCGTGTGTCGCCGCATAATGCTCAAACAATTCATCGTTAGAACGTTGATGGCAGAGAGCCAGAAAAATGCTCGATTCTTTAATCCGGCAGAATAATGACGACGAATTGCGAATATAAGAGGTTTTATATCATTCTGTCCTGACTTCCGCCCTTTTCTTCGCGTTACTAGTATTGTTCTGCGGATAAATTATTTTCGTCCAATAAAAAATAGATCGTGTGCTGTTGTGTTATTAATAGACACCAACAGTTGTAAATACTTTGTCAGGCTGGCAGATCTTCTTGTTTCTGTCACTTCTTATCCAACACAGTGTAGTTTTTGTGGTCACTAATTCTTACAATATCTTGTGATGAGATTGGATGACAAATTTCATCGATTATTTACCAACATACGAGGGCTGCCTTTTATATTACGGGGTTGGACAACCCTAGTGTTGCAATCTGACAACTGACAGCTCTATAGTAAAGTTTGACATTTTTGAGGTTATAAGTACTCAGAACGTTTTGAAATAAGAGCGCTATGTGTTGTTTACCGTGACTTAAAGGATTCATCTCGACCAAAAAATGGAATTAAATCGTGAACATTTTCGTGCGATTATTTTTTACAATTTTCAACGTGGATTAAGTCAGCAAGAGTGCATGGGTGAACTTAATTTAATTTTTGGCGATTAAACTAAATCAAGGACCACTGATTATCGATGGTATGGTAAATTCAATCGAGGTCGTAGTTCACTCCAAGACGAATTTCGTGAAGGTCGTCCAAAAACAGTTGTTGTTCCGGAAACAATTGTTGCTGTGCGCGATATTTCAGGATCGTCATGTGACATATCGTGAGATTGAGTCAACCTTACACATTAGTGGGACAAACATACATTAAAAATTGCATAAACATTTGAATATCATAAAAATTTGTTTGCGTTGGATCCCACACAATTTGTCAATCGTTCAAAAAAAGGCTCGTGTCGATTGATCGAAAGAAAAGCTCAATAAATACGATCGCGGGGCTTCAAAACACGTTTATGACATAGTGAGAGGTGATGAATCCTGGATTTACGCGAATGAGCCCGAAAGTAAACAGCAGTCGACTGTATGGATGTTTCAAGATGAGCCGAATCCAACAAAAGTTGTTCGCGCACGAAGCACTTCCAAGCAAATGATCGCCTGTTTTTCGAAAAAACTGGACATGTCGCAACCGTATCACTAAAGCAACGCAGAACAGTCAATTCTGAGTGGTACACAACCACATGTTTCCCAGTTGTCTTCCAAGAAATGAGGAAAACCAACCGCCGAAGACGGATCACTCTTCACCACGGCAATGCGAGCTCCCACACATCGGCTCAAACAACTGCATTTTTGACCCCTCAAAACATCGATTTGATAAGTCATCCGCCGTATAGTCCTGATTTGTCACCAAATGACTTCTTTTTATTCCCGTACGTAAAAAACAAACTGAGAGGTCAACGTTTTTCGACACCTGAAGAAGCGGTTGCTGCGTTCAGAATGCATGTTTTGCAGATACCTCAATCAGAGAGGAAAAAGTGCTTCGACAATTGGTTCAAACGCATGCAAAAATGTATAGATCTTCATGGAGAATATTTTGAAAAACAATAAAGCGACTTTCGATGATTAATATTTGTTTTTGTTCTCTAATCCCCAATATAAAAGGCAACCCTCGTACGGTTTCAGGTTACTCTAATAACAATAAATAATTGGGCTTTGGTTCCAAGGTCCAAGGTATTAAATTAAAAAGAAGTTCCGCCGATTAGAAGTTGACATCCAATACCATAAAACGAGCAAGACTTGTTTGTATACATATATGTAATTGAGTTCTGGAAACCGGCTCTAACGATTTTGATGAAATTTTCCCATTTGGAAGTTTTGATGGATAGAAATCGACTGGTGAGGTTCTCATCTTTAGAAAAAATTGTTTTTTTGAGAACATTAAATATTAAAAATGTTACTTCAAACGTTCAATTGTTATTGAAAGGATGGATACGATTTTCTGTAAGCAAACGCTAGAGCGTAAAAAGCGCACTATACTTCGATCACTTTGCTTGAGTGTTTTACATCTTAATATCCCTTCCCACTGATTATTTAACACGTGCCATTAAGAGAGAGATAAAGGATGTGATTTGTTTAATCAAATTTAAAAAGCAATCGGAAAATTGTGCCCTATCCAAAAAGGTACCTTTAGTAAGACATTACATTGCATAGTATCGACATCGCTTCAAAAAATTGGACATTTTTAGGGCTTTTCAAAGATATACTACTCGATATAGTTATTCATAAAACTAACGGAGTTATGGATGCTTTTCTCCCTTATTTTCACTTTTAACGTAGGTAGCCATGAAATAGATTGATTTATTAATAACTAGTTCAAAAAACATTGAACGATTTTTTTATTAGGTATATCAGATATAACGAAAAAACTAAATAAGGAGGTACTTACTAAAAACTTAACAAATTAAAGTATATAATAATGGTTACAATTTATGTTTGAAAAGTCCACCATTGTTATTTAGACAAAAATTGCATCTTTCTAAGATTGACATTCCCGCTTTCCTCACAGAACGCCTATCAATTTCTTCAATTTCTTGTAATACCGCCTCCCTTAGGTCACCAACTGTCTCATTCTTTCTTTTCTATACTTTGTTTTTTAACGCACCCCATAAATAGAAGTCAATAACTGCCAAATCGGGAGACCGGGGTGGCCAAACGCGTGGGCCATTTCTTTCTATCCAAAAGTTTGGATAGATATTATCTAAGTGTTGTCTTACTAGTAAAGAGTTATGAGCAGGTGCTCCATCATGTTGGAACCATTCAATTTCTAAACGAGTTCTCAAATTCAAATTATCCAACATATCTTGAAAAGTGTATTGCAAGAAATTCAAGTATTATACCACACCAACCATTAAAACCAAATTTTATCTGGGGTCGTCTTTGTTCTACATGGAAAGGGTTTTCTTTAGCCCCGACATGCTCATTGTGTCTATTGAACCTACCGCAGTTAGTAAATCTAGTTTCATCTGACTATAACACCTTTAATGGAAACTGTGGATAGTCCAGGCACATGTCTCTAAACCATGTACAAAACAAAATACGTCGATGTTCGTCACCAGCATACAAAGTTTGAGAATCTGAAAGTTTGTACGGGTGGAACTTGTGCGCTTTCAGTACCTTAACTACAGTTCGCTGAGATGTGCCAGCTTCCTTTGGTGGTTTTGTAAAAGATCTATATCTGCGTAAACTATCGTAAAACCTCTTAAATGTACATAGAGCAGGTTGACGCCGATTAAAATATCTATGAAAGTATTCCTAAGGACATGACAATCATATTCGGGATACAATTCCCTTCAATTTTGATACTTACACTTTTTTTATAAAATCAAAAACAAAGGAGCTAGAGGGATTTGACTAACTCGACAGAATTTGGTTTTTTCAAAATATCTAAATATCAAAATATCATTGAATTGGGCCAGTAAAACTGCAAATCTTTCCCAATTTAACCATTGCTCTATCTCCGCTAGTTTTCGAGATCCCCATACTGATCATAAAAAAAACTCAATGTCGATAAGAACATGAACAAGTCAATTTATGAAATAACTGACAAAATGAATACACTTGACTTATATCGTTTATAAAAAGAATGAATAGAAGAGGGCCAAGAAACGAGCATTGAGCAACTTCTGATCTGTATATAGGACATTCCTTTATAATCTTTCCTGTCGTTCCAAAAAACATTTGTTCCCCATTAATACGCCTAAGAATACAAGTGATATAAAACTAGTTGTTTTCGTTCATTATAATTATGATTGAGTATGACAACATACTGACTTCCAGTATTGTTTTTTTAGAAACAATTATCAAAATTAAATCTTTCGGGTGATTTCTTTCCTGGGAATCATAGGAAAACGGGATTTCACACAGATCAACACACAACTTTTATATTCAGTTCGCGTTAAAACAATAAAATATTATATATGTACTCTTTGATACCATGAGAATTTAGTAATCCCAGAATATTTATGCCTTATGGACCACGCCATGTAACCTTTTTTCAACTTTTTTTAACAACTCTGTATAACTATAGATAATTCCAACCCAACCTATGTACCAACCATCCTGTACATACGACTGCTCACGGGCAAGCATAAATTTGTTTGCTGCCTTCTGTAAACTATAGAACGGAGTAGAATCCATCTCATATTTACGGAGTCAAATCCGTCCTATATTTCAACCATAGTATATAACTCCTTGGGGGCTACCCCATAAAGTATTTTATTCTTAACATGTTATATTATCGTCCTATGTAACATTAATTCCTCTCCTCACTTTATGCAACTTCTTATGGTCTATAAAATAAACATTTTTTTAATAACACTGTATAAATAAAATTTAATTTCAGCATATATTTCAACCATACTGTATAAGATTTGTTTACGTCCATAACAGTTTTTAATCACCCTATATAATTTTAATTTCACATATTTTCCAACATTTTTATACCACCAAACGTACAGTCCTCCCTATATTCCAACCATCCTGTATATACGGCTAAACGGACTTCCCTATATTTCAATCATCATATAAATGCAACTCCTTTTCACTTTATTTTATGATTTTGTATGCTATAACTTAACATCCTGTGTAGAAACGCTCCAAATAGCAGTTTAGAATTTGACATGTGTTGTCACTGAATTATTAGGCCGGGAGAATGTGACAACCAAAAGCACCGTCTTCGCAAAATGGAAAAAAATTAATTTAAATAGGTTTTTGCCTGGTATACAAAAAAAAACGAGCTTGGTACTCATTGATTAAAAGAGCCGAAAATACTGTGCTTTACTACTTATATGCTTGAGATGAACATGGAAAATTTTCAAATTCGCAATTAAAACTTCCAGTGCATAAAATTATCGCACTATTACGTCGGAATTAAAATATTTATGAAGAAATTTTCGGCGATTTTCTGCAAAACTGCAAGTTGCACGTCGCAGAAAAGTATATGAGATCATCTAGGAATCTTCCTTAATAGATTAAACGTTAAAAAACTATACACATTCATAAGGAGTTTCGAAAAATCGACCAATATGTTAGGGATATTGGAGAGTCGGAAGTAAAAATTAAAAATTCCTAGATTTACTTGACGAAGATGAATAGAAACTTGTATATCATTGCCTGCTTAAAACTCAAAAATCCTAAAATATCTGGACTGTAGAAGAAAAATTGCATATAAATGACTTACCGTCTTTTCGATAATATAAAATTTCCGCATGCTTTTCGACGCCATCGCGCAGGGCCTCCCTCAGACTCGCGACGGCCTGCTGAGATGTGAGAGGTCCGCACAGAAATTCGCAGGAGCCCGGCCTCTGCATCACTTCGGCCCTGGAATATCCAGTAAGACGGCAAAAGCCATCCGAGCAATAAATTATGTGGCATTGTCCTTCACGACTATTTGCTACCAAAAACGAACGATCTGGAACAAAAGAAATCCTTGATATTAGTTTCTTCACTACAACAAAGTGAATACGTTGATCTTTCACACTCTGCACCGTTTTAGCAAACAAGTTGTCATTCTTTCGAATAAAACAAAAAAATCTCAACAACTCACAACAACACAAAATTATAAATTAATAAGCTGCAAACAAATTACAATAGAAAGCTCTATATAAATCAAAAAATATTTCAAACTGTGCTTGTGAACATTTTATCCAAACGGTCCTATAAAATTTGAAGACGCGAGATGTAAGACCGACATCTAGGATTTTCAAGAGAATCAGTCCACAGAGGTTCCGAATCTGGGTCCTATAAAATGTTCACAGTTTAAATATATTTTTTGATTTATACAGGTTGGGGTTTTCTTGATGATCAGTATGGGGATCTCGGAAACAAGCGGAGATAGAGCAATGGTTAAATTGGGAAAGATTTGCAGTTTTACTGGCCCAATTTAATGATACTTTCGGATTTTTGTAAAAAGTCATGGCTTACTAGATATTTTGAAAAAACGAAATTCTATCGATTTAGTCAAATCCCTCTAGTTTCTTTGTTTTTGATGTTATAAAAAAAGTGTAAATATCAAAATTGAAGGGAATTGTATCCCGAAAATGATTGTCATGTCCTCGTTTGCGTGAGAGCTCTCGTTTTCGAGATATGACACAAACTTATCTTTTTTTGAATGGAAACGGAGTTATTGATGCTTTTCTCTCTTATTTTCACGTTTAACGTAGTTAGCCATGAAATAGATTGATTTATTAATAACTATTCCAAAAAACATTCAACTATTTTTTTATTAGGTATATCAGATATAACGAAAACACTAAATAAGTAGATACTTACTAAAAACTTAAGAAATTAAAGAACATAATAATGGTTACAATTTATGTTCGAAGTCCACCATTGTTATTTAAACAAAAATTGCATCTTTTTAAGATTGACATTACCGCTTTCCTCACAGACCGCCTATCAATTTATTGAATTGCTTGTAATACCGCCTCCTTTAGGTCACCAACTGTCTCATATTTTCTTTTGTATACTTTGTTTTTTAGCGCACCCCATAACTGCCTAATCGGGAGACCGGGGTGCCATTCGCGAGGGCCATTTCTTTCTATAAAAGAGTTTGAATAGATATTATCTAAGTGTTGTCTTACTAATAACGAGTTATGAGCAGGTGCTCTATCATGTTGGAACCACTCAATTTCTAAACGAGTTCTCAAATTCAAATCTTGCATCATGTCTTGAAAAGTGTATTGCAAGAAATGCAAGTAGCGCTTCCCAGTAAGTGATTCGTCATAAATAAAAGGCCCCAGAATAGTAGACCCTATGATACCACACCAAACATTAAAACCAAATTTTATTTGGGGGTCGTCTTTGTTCTACATTGAAAAGATTTTCTATAGCCCAGATATGCTCATTGTGTCTATTGAACATACTGCAGTTAGTAAATCTAGTTTCATCTGAACATAACACCTTTAATGGAAACTGTGGATTGTCAAGGCACATGTCTCTAAACCATGTACAAAACAAAATATGTCGATTTTCGTCACCAGCATGCAAAGTTTGAGAAACTGAAAATTTGTACGGGTGGGACTTGTGCGCTTTCAGTACCTTAACTACAGTTCGTTGAGATGTGCCAGCTTCTGCCGCATTGTCACGAGTTGATGTTGATGGATTTAGATTTACCATTTCCAAAACATTTATTTGTGCTGCTTAGTTAATTTGACTACGGTCCTTTGGTGGTTTAGTAAAAGATCCATATCTGCGTAAACAATCGTAAAGCCTCTTAAATGTACATAGAGCAAGTTGACGATGATTATAATATCTATAAAAGTATTCTTCAGGTGCACGAACTGAATTTTTATGGCATATGATATAATTCCACAATATTCACTTTTTCCTCGTTACAATATTCCATTTTATCACGAAAACTTGTCAATATCGACTGTCAGTTCAGCACTACTGATGAACTTACTCTCAAATGAGGAAACGTCAAAGTGAAAAAACAATCTTTTTCATGGTTTCCTTCGTTAAAAGTGAAAATAAGAGATGAAAGCATCCACAACTCCGTTATTTTTATGAATAACTATATCGAGTATTATATTGTTGAAAAGCTCTAAAAATGTCCGAGGTCATAGCCAACTATGGTTTCCATTCAAAAAAAGATAAGTTTGTGTCATATCTCAAAAACGGGAGCTGTCACGCAAACGAGAACATGACAAACATATTTGAGATACAATTCAATTTTGATTTTTATACTTTTTAATAAAATCAAAAACAAAGGATCTAGAAGGATTTGACTAAATCGACAGAATTTCGTTTTTTCCAAATATCTAGTAAGCCATGACTTTTTACAAAACTCCGAAAGTGTCATTAAATTGGGCCAGTAAAATTGCAAATCTTTCCCAATTTAACCATTGCTCTACCTCTGCTATTTTCAGAGATCCCCATACTGATCACCAAAAAAACTCACCGTGTATAGAAACATTCTATTGTAATTTGTTTTCACCTTATTAATATTTAACTTTGTGTTTCATATGGGATGTTTTATTAGTACGATAGTCTTTAGAAATATATAAGGTAGTTTTCTGAAATATGTGTGTTTTTTTTATAAAAATCTTTATATTACAAAAAGTTCAGCTCCGTTTTTACTGGTAATTAACTTAACACAAATGAACACGAAATTTAAAAAAAATAAACGGATTCGTAGATCACAATTTGACATTAATCTTTGACATACAAACCGATGTAACTAAGGGAATTGTTAAATAACAAAGCTTCATTCAAATTGGAAGAATTTGAAAGAGTTATCTTCAGATATTCATGTGGCGTTCCTAGGTACGACTTTGTTATAAGATGCGTTTGCCCAATATAAGGCCAACGAAATTCCGATGTTCCAGAGATTTCATTAAAGTGATAAGGGAAAACCTTATGAACTATCCAGATATACATACATTCTATGTAGGTGCTGCTATCGACTTCTAGGACTTATATTACAATATTTTCGTATATCAACTTCTACTTGCCTAAATACTTGTATATAACTGTTAAATAACTATGTATAGTTGTGTAGCTGACCCTTCTTTTTAATATGAAGTTCTTCCATTTGATTATGAACAATGAAGGTCTTGTTATGAAATTCCATAATATTTTGTAACACTATATGTAATTTTGCCTATTATGTTACAACGCATTAGGCAAGCAATTGTCTCGAACGTTATTAAAAACCTGTATCTATGTATAACTTATGTTTCAGCCAGAAATATGAAAACTCAAACAGCCGTTGATAATTTAGCCAAACTGGTGCTATAAAAGAATATTCATTATTCACACGTGGAAACAACATGAACTCAATTGAACTTCTAAACAATAAACTGTTTGCTCAAAAGGAGATCTGCCATCGTCATTGATTACAAGGATTAACAATATCGATCCGTACATTTTCAATTTATACTGACAGACAACGGTTAACACTACTGGGTCTTTATAAAACATTTGTTATGATAAAAGTCTTGTCTAAAACCTACCGAGCAGACAAGGATATATTACTTCCAGTGTGATTAATGTATCAATTTCGCTGTTCTGTTTATGTTACGAGGATTTAAATTAAACAGAAATTAAGTGGCTAATTTTTAAACGTCAGTAATTCAATAAAATAGACCATAGTTAGAAGAAACATGATTGATTGAAAGTGAGAAACGATGGTTTGTAACAGCAAATAGTGGTATTCACTTTCAAGGATATCTTCAGTTAATAATATTTGTAAGTTTAGTAAAGAAAACAGATTTCTCCATCTTGTTAAATTAAAAACTAATACGTTTTGTTTAAATAAAATTATTTAATACGGCAGAATTAAGTAAATTCGAAACAAACGATACAATATAGGTTGTCATAAAGTAAAATGTATTTTTTTAGTACAAAAATATGCATCAATAAGGCAGAAACAATTTTGTGCACCACAGAAAATAATTTATGCCAAATCTAAAATGGAAATAGGAAACATACCAATATGACATCCAAGTAATATAGAATGACTTCACAACATTTGCTTTTCGTTCTGATAAACATTCCAATTCTCTCTTTCTGATATATTAAATTGGGTATTAAATACATCTCAAAGGAAATACAAGTGGTCCAGAGTCTAAAGTGCATGGCTGCGAATCCATAGTTCTCGGGTTCGAAACAGAAAACAAATATTATGTTATTAATAATTTAATATAATTACTATTTTCAAATCATTAACTGTTGCTACCGTTGAATATATAGGTTTATAATTTATTGTTTTGAATAAGTAAATGTTATGAGTTTGTAATTAAGTTAGCAAAGAACAAAACGAACTTTACTTTGACATCTTGTTTTACAAACACTTAATCTAAACTTATATTTCTTTGCAGATATACAGGTGAGTTTTTTTTGTGATGATCAGTATAGGCATCTCGGAAACTAGCGGAGATAGAGCAATGGTTAAATTGGGAAAGATGTGCAGTTTTATTGGCCCAATTTAATGACACATTCGGATAATTGTAAAAATTCATGGCTTACTAGATATTTTGAAAAACGAAATTCTATCGATTTAGTCAAATACCTCTAGCTCCTTTTTATTTGATTTTATAAAAAAAGTGTAAATATCAAAATTGAAGGGAATTGTATCCCGAATATGATTGCCATTTTCTCGTTTGCGTGACAGCTCTCGTTTTCGAGATATCACAAAAACTATTTTTTTTAACGGAAACCATAATTCGCTATGACCTCAAAAAATCGAACTCGGACATTTTTAGAGCTTTTCAACGATATAATACTCGATATAGTTATTCATAAAAATAACGGAGTTATGGATGCTTTTCTCACTTATTTTCACTTTTAATGTAGGTAGCCATGAAAAAGATTGTTTTCACTTTGACGTTTCCTCATGAGAGTAATTTCATTAGTTTTCAGATCTGACAGTCGATATTGACAAGTTTTCGTGATAAAATGGAATATTCTTACGAGAATTATTAATATGGTGATATATTATATCATATGCCATAAAAATTCAGTCGTGGCAGCTCAGGAATACTGTCATAGATATTTTAATCGTCGTCAACCTGCTCTATGTATATTTAAGAGGTTTTACGATAGTTTACGTAGATATGGATCTTTTACTAAACCACCAAGAACGTAATCAAATTAACGAAGTAGCACAAATAAATGTTTTGGCAATGGTAAATCAAAATCCATCTACATCAACTCGTGAGATTGCGGCAGAAGCTGGCGCATCTCAACGAACTGTAGTTAAAGTACTGAAGGCGCACAAGTTCCACCCGTACAAACTTTCAGTTTCTCAAACTTTGCATGCTGGTGACGAATATCGACGTATTTTGTTTGTACATGGTTTAGAGACATGTGCCTTGACAATCCACAGTTTCCATTAAAGGTGTTATGGTCAAATGAAACTAGAATTACTAACTGCGGTATGTTCAATAGACACAATCAGCATATCTGGGTTAAAGAAAACCCTTTCCATGTAGAACAAAGACAACCCCAGATAAAATTTGGTTTTAATGTTTGGTTTAGTATCACTATTCTGGAGCCTTTAATCTATGACGAATCACTTACTGGGGAGCGCTACTTGCATTTCTTGCAATACACTTTTCAAGATATGTTGCATAATTTGAATTTGAAAACTCGTTTAGAAATTGAGTGGTTTCAACATGATGGAGCACCTGCTCATAACTCGTTATTAGTAAGACACTAAGATAATATCTATCCAAACTCTTAGATAGGAAGAAATGGCCCACGCGATTGGACACCCCGGTCTCCCGATTTGGCAGTTATAGACTCTATTTATGGGTTGCGCTAAAAAACAAAGTATACAAAAGAAAGTATGAGACAGTTGGTGACCTAGGGGAGGCGGTATTACAAGCAATTGAAGAAATTGATAGGCGGTCTGTGAGGAAAGCGGTAATGTCAATCTTAAAAAGATGCAATTTTTGTCTAAACAACTATGGTGGACTTTCGAACATCAATTGTAACCATTATTATGTACTTAAATTTCTTAAGTTTTTAGTAAGTACTACTTATTTAGTTTTCTCGTTATATCTATATACCTAATAAAAAAATCGTCCAATATTTTTTGAAATAGTTATTAATAAATCAATCGATTTCATGGCTAATTACGTTAAAAGTGAAAATAAGAGAGAAAAGCATCCATAACTCCGCTATTTTTATAAATAACTATATCGAGTATTATATCGTTGAAAAGATCTAAAAATGTCCGATTTTTTGAGGTCATAGCCAAAGTCTGTGTCATATCTCGAAAACGAGAGCTGTCAGACAAACTAGGACCTGAAAATCATATTCGGGATAGAATTCCTTTCAATTTTGATATTTACATGTTTTTTTTAATAAAATCAAAAACAAAGGAGTTAGAAGGATTTGACTAAATCGACAGAATTTGTTTTTTTTTTCAAAATATCTAGTAAGCCATGACTTTTTACAAAAATCCGAAAGTGTCATTAAATTGGGCCAGTAAAACTGCAAATCTTTATCAATTTAACCATTGCTCCACGCTAGTTTCCGAGATCCCGATAGTGATCATCAAAAAAACTCACCCTGTATTTAAATTAAGAATTAATGTAAGAATTCTAAGATCGTTGTTGAATATTGCAATGTGAAGTTTTGTTCTGGATCTTACTAGAGTTTGAGGCAAGCCTATTGGCTACACATCAATTCTACTTTTTGATTTGAGTCCACTGCAATATTGGGCCTGAATGTTCACATCGCAGCAACGTGGTGGTATTATAAGCAAGCAGGATTGTCAGTAGATTTAATAGATTGTTAAAGTTTGGCTAGGCATTTATGTATATTATAAATAACAGAGGACCCAGCAAAGCACCCTGAGGGACACCATGTTAGAATTGTTAAAAATTATTTCTCTTCAGATTGTTTAGCACCAAATTTGACAATTTTGTATAGTAAAGTTAGTTTTTGAAAAAAGGTTATCTGAAATATGCAAATTGCTTTAATTGTTTATTTAAATAATTGAGATATTTTCAACACAAAATTTTCTTTGATATTTTAATTAGAAATTAATAACGGTCGATAATTTCTAAGGCATTATTTTTGAACACATTGAGACACCAGCTCTGCCGTTATCATGTTGTTAATTAAGAAATAAAGTTATAAATTCTATCTTATACCAACTAAAGAACAATATGTTATTTAAGTTTCTACTTTGATAATATTGTATATTTTAAATAAGTTGTACGGGTTCACCAACAAGACTTTGTAAATTATTTCGATTTAAAATCGCACAAGTGCCACATTGTCTGTCAAAATTATGAGAGGAATTATGTAACATTTTCGAAAGCAACCTTTTTGTTTGCACACCTAATAGCTTAATTTTTAAAACACAATACCCAACTGTAAAACGTGAATAGCTTTTGAGAAAATTATGATGGGCTGTTGGCTGACATGAATCAGAGTATTATCAAAAAGTAATGATTAGATTTAAACCCACCAACACTTTTTTGCTGGTATATAATTTATTTGACGATATTCGGTGAAGATTAACTACACGCCGTTGAAGTTATTTTTCTTAAAGTTAGGAGTTGTTTATAATGTACAGGTCGAATGCATTATTTAGGATATTTCGTACCTTTCTCAATCTATAATTTATATGTAGCTACAAAAAGAGGCAACTCATAAATTTAGTTTTTGATGGAAATTTCGTGTAAGAACTTATAGCTTAAAATGATTCGCAATTTTATTGTAACTTTATGGTATAAAATCATAA